>JAPKLX010000018.1:3523678-3560492 GCA_026898415.1 Leonotis leonurus | reverse complement strand
ATGCAAATAGTAATACTGCCATTATCTTATAAACTCGTACGGTTAACTGCGTCGAAACATTTGATCTCAACTCAAGCACACAAAAACACAAAACATACACAGCCTAAGATGTGATTCCCACTGCTGTCTTTGATGTAATGATAGTGCTAACTCCAACTCTCTACTCTTTAATCCTTTAAGCTGCATTTTTTTTACAGATTGAGTTTGATTTCAAAAGAAAAGCACATTCTATTTCGAAACAGAGGTGTCGATTACAGCGGGTAAAGTTCTTCCATTTTGCCTATTCTAGTTCTAGCAAAGCACAAACCCCAGATCCAGATTTCGAAACTGCCTCATCATTCCCTCAACCTCTCTTCACAATTCGTTATGTTGATCCCCATTTTCAAACAAATCAATCTTTCGCAAAATGAAATTAGGAGAAATAAATAAATAAATACCTAAGTTGGATTGCACAGCAGCAACGTAAGATCTATTCCTGGTGGGGCCATAATCGGGATGGGGAGATCTGTAGCAGTTGCAGATGAGGAAGGTGGAGAACAAGGTAACGCCGGCGAAGACAATCATCAAAAGCGGGCCCCAGAACCATCCCAGCTGGGCCATGCTCCACGCGAGGGAGAGCACGCCGGAGCCTATAACTCCGGTTATGATATGCGCCGCCGCCGTCCATGTATTCCCTTCACAATGCCAACTCAATTCTCAATATAAACGAAAAGCAAAATTCAAAAAAATACGATTTTGATCAAGATTTGATCGAGATTGAGATGAATGAAGAGGAAGGAGAGGCGACCAGTTCTCTTTGAGGAAGGAGAGTTGACTGTTCCGTCGTCGGATTCGAATAACATGATGTCGTCATCTACATCAACAGGCGGCGACGAGAGTCCTAATTGCAGTAAAGGGATTGGCTCTTCATTCCTAATAATCCTATCATCCGCCATTCTCGGATCAGATTCTCCCGAGGTTGTTGGGATTCATTCAACTGAATCAACTCACACACATATTGCCGCTCGATTCGGGAGGACGACCTTCTTTTTCTTTTTCCTTTTTCTTTAATGCATTTTTGTAGTAAATAAATTTTTTTCTTACATAGCTTTTGGTGGCTTTAACTGTAATATAACTAACTAACATCATTAAAAATAAATTGAACATAACATATCAATACTACACATCTTTAATAAGATGCATGAGTAAATAAAATTTTGATTTAGTTTTTATTTTATTTTTAAATTTAAAATTAAGTGCGATTAGTGTTAAAAAATTTAAAATAAATTATTACACATATTTTTAATATATTAAAATATTATACCAAAAAATTGGCTTAGCCCATGTGGATTTGGGCTTGGAATTGATTTATAGGCCCAATCAGTTATTGGACGGGCCGGACTCATACATAAAATTCTGGGCCGAACACAAGGAAGCCCGGCCCATTATCATCACTGGTGAAAAAACTTACCTCAGTTGGGTCCCACTTCAGTTTTACATATGAGTGGAAGATGACTATATAATAGTATAATAAAGGAAAAAGAAAAAGAGATTTTACGCTAAAAAAACGAAAAACGGCTGTAGTCATTTCCACACTCCTCAAAACCCTACCGTTACTTGCCGTTCTGTTTGCCGCCTGCTGCATATTCCTCACGCCGATTTCAGTCACTTCAGGTGCTTCTCCCTCTGTGCAATTTTGCATTTGTTCGTTTTTGAGTAGTAGCATGGATTGGATGAACAATTTTAATCAGCTGCAGCATGTTTCGTAGCTTTTTGACTTAATTATCGTGGCGTGCTCGTTGATGCGGTGGCTGATGAGCTTGGTTTCATGCGATGCAGTATGTTTGAGTTTAATTTGTTTGTTTTTTGTTTGCTGGCAGTGATACGATCGATGGACTCGCGAGAGCTGACGCCGGAGGAATTCGAGAAGAAGAAGAAGAAAGAAGAGAAGGTGATAAATTTGAGCTGCATTTGAAAAGCTTGCGTTGTAATTGGATTGGTTTTGATGCTCTCAATTTTGCTTCGTCGGTTTGCTGGATTGCTGAAGTATAGTTCACATACATTTTTTCATATGAAAATTGATTTGGCTAGGTTGAATATTTCTAATTTTCATTTGCGAGCTTCGATCAATGGCTTGTTTAGTGATTTGAGTCCTATCTTATCTTCTTCTAGCTTTTAGGTTACGTTAAATGTGAATGCCAACTGATGTATTGTGGATGTAGGCTAGAGAGAAGGAATTGAAGAAACAAAAAGCTGAACAGAAAAAAGCAGCAGCAGAAGCAGCAAAGCTTCAGGTGCCTGTTTACTTCAGTTTGGGCCTAACCAGTATAGATATGCTACTCAACCGTGTAACTTTCTAAGATATACTTAATGCTTTGCATGTCCAATTTTGCTGCGCAAATCTCAGGCACAAAAATCTACTGGTGCTTCAAAGTCAGAGAAGAAGAAGAAAACTGCAAAAAGAGAAGCAGAAGAAGAAAATCCAGAGGATTATGTTGACCCAGAGACACCTCTGGGTGAGAAGAAAAAGCTCTCTCGACAAATGCCAAAGGGTTACAACCCCAAGACCGTAGAAAACTCGTATGTTATAGTTTTTTTGATCTAGTTCCGTTACTAAGTATGAGAGTTCCTTTTACTTGTTGCTAATATATACTTATCAGGTGGTATGAATGGTGGGAAAAGTCTAACTTCTTTGAGGCGGACCCAAATAGCTCCAAACCATCTTTTGTTATTGTAAGTTTCTCTACATCATTGTTTTACTCACTTTTATTCACTGGACTGGATAGTTATGAAGTTTCCAACTTTCCAATAAAACTAATCTCAATGAGCTATAGGCTTTTGATAAAGATACTATATAGAACAGAAGATAGATTATTTCCTTATCTTCATAAAACCCTCTCCCCCAATCTATCTATCACTATCCAGCCCAGTCATTATTTCCATCATTGTGTACCCCTGGGCATGCTTGTATTTCAACTGCTAAGTTCTTACACCTTTTCTCCTTGATAATGTAGGTTCTGCCACCTCCTAATGTTACTGGGGCCCTTCACATTGGCCATGCCCTTACTGCTGCTATCCAGGTTCGCTAGTGAACTATGGCTCGTCTCATGAACATTATTATGAAATGTAGTTGTTTTAATTCTCTATCATGTGTTGCATCCAGGACACAATTATTCGCTGGAGGAGGATGTCTGGTTACAATACACTATGGGTGCCTGGTATGGATCATGCGGGAATAGCCACACAGGTTTTTCATTGTGATAAAGTTTTGCTTTTGATGTATATGCGGCCTACATTAGCTTCATTAACTTATCTTTGTAGCTATACATGCAACAGTAGACTTGTTTAGCCAATTAACTGATTTTAATGTCAGGTTGTCGTGGAAAAGAAACTTATGAGGGAGCAGAAATTGACAAGACATGATGTTGGTCGTGAAAAATTTGTAGATGAGGTTTGTTTTACCATATATTCTTGTTTCCTGTAAATGGTGTTGTTACGCCTTTTGTTGTACAAGTGTATGTTACATTAACACGACATGCTGAGTGAGTACGTGGAACTTTGGAAGCTAATTTGTACTAATTAGCTTGGAGAATGCGGTTATAGGTATGGAAATGGAAGAATGAATATGGGGGCACAATTCTAAAGCAACTTCGGCGCCTGGGTGCATCTCTTGATTGGTCGCGTGAGGTGATAATTTTGGTTATTCCTACATGCTAGATCAGGTAGAGATATTCGTTGGTGTTAATATTGATCTTGTGCTTGTTCTGGTGATAGTGCTTCACCATGGATGAGAAGAGATCAAGAGCTGTAACTGAGGCTTTTGTGAGACTTCACAAGGAGGGTCTGATATACAGGTATACCCATACATAAGGCATTGCATTGCAGCTAATTGCTTTGCATGTGATCTTGGAAACCTAGCTTGATGTGGTGATTTGTCAGAATTCTAGAATTTAACAATAGTTTTGTCTGATGGTTGGACCCTTATTTTAAACAATATTTTTTTTATATGTTTTTCAGGGATATACGTCTGGTGAACTGGGATTGTGTTCTGAGAACAGCAATATCTGATATTGAGGTAAAGTAGAGTTTCTGTGGATCACCCTTTGTTATGTATGGACAAAATTGTATTGTAAATTTTACACAAGTTTTTTGGTAATTTTAGGTAGATTATGTAGACATCAAAGAGAGAACACCATTACGGGTCCCTGGATATGAAACTCCTGTCGAGTTTGGAGTGCTGACATCTTTTGCTTATCCCTTGGAAGAGGGTCTGGGTGAGATTGTTGTGGCAACTACTCGAGTGGAAACAATGCTTGGTGATACTGCAATCGCTATACATCCAGATGATCCAAGATACAAGCATCTTCATGGGAAATTCGCTGTTCATCCTTTCAATGGAAGGAGATTAAAAATAGTTTGTGATAATGTCCTTGTAGATATGAATTTTGGGACTGGTGCTGTTAAGGTAAGCAGACCATTTAGTGCTCAGAATACGCTCTTCTACTTTCCAGCTCTTATTCAGATTTCAGATAAGTACTTGGACATGACTATACATTTTGCAGATAACTCCAGCCCATGATCCTAATGATTTTGAGGTTGGCAAGCGCCATGATCTCGATTTTATCAATATCTTCACTGATGATGGAAAAATAAATAGCAATGGTGGTGAAGAATTTGCAGGAATGCCACGCTTTAAAGCGCGTGTGGCTGTGACCCAAGCTTTGAAAGAAAAGGTACATCTATCTTTACATATTTTAAGTATTGTGCTTCTACGATACAGCTTTGATGTGGTTTGAATTTGAATTGTCATTACTAAGTTACAACTGACACCTGTAGAAACGATTTTTGCTATCTCTATGCTTACAGATTCAAGGCCAATTCATGCCGTCGACAACAGTTTTACTTTAACACATGAGTATATTAACAATTTCTATCATAAGTATTTTGACAGACTAGTTATATTTGCAATTTAGGGACTTTATAGAGGTGATAAAAATAATGAGATGCGCCTTGGCATTTGTTCAAGAAGCAATGATGTAGTTGAGCCCCTAATAAAGCCCCAGTGGTATGTGAACTGCAAAAGCATGGCAGAGCAAGGTCTTAATGCTGTCATCGATGATAAAAATCCTACAATGGAGATCATACCCAAAAAATATGTTGCTGAATGGCAGAGGTATTTTGGATTTGATATTACTCTTTGAGGTCTTTTAATGAGATATGATTAGGAAAGTAAGAAAGCCTAATGTGCTACATGAGATGATATTTTACATGAGAAATTCTTTGCAAAATTGTGTACTAATGGTATCCTGTATACTACAGATGGCTTGAGAACATTCGTGATTGGTGCATTTCAAGGCAGCTATGGTGGGGCCACCGTATCCCTGCATGGTATGTAACATTGGAAGATGATAAAATGAAGGAGCTTGGTGCTTATGATAATCGGTGGGTGGTTGCCCGGACTGAGGAAGAGGCTCAGAAGGAGGCTAGCAGAATATTTTCTGGGAAGAAGTTCCAGCTATTCCAAGATCCAGATGTCCTGGATACCTGGTTTTCTTCTGGTTTATTTCCATTATCTGTATTAGGTTGGCCAGATAATACCGAAGATCTCAGAGCATTTTATTCGACATCCGTGCTTGAAACTGGTCATGATATTCTCTTTTTCTGGGTTGCACGTATGGTGATGTTGGGAATGAAGCTAGGAGGTGATGTACCATTTAAAAAGGTGTGCAGCATTTTCATGTCCTGGTTCTATATTATATTTGAAATTCTGAATCTCTATACCTTGCTTAGGTGGTTATTTGTGCCTGTCTATATCTATGCTTCAATTTGGTTTCTTTCTTCATCACAAATTTGAGATGTGATTTTCAAGAAGATACCAAAAAAGGAGGATATTGTTATTGTTAGAGCGGGTGGACAATGAGTTGTTAAGTTAACCTGTTACATTTTTTTGCTCAAGAGCTAATCTATTCATCAGCGAACAACTATGTTATTAAGAGAGAAATGCAAAATAATACACATTCTTTAAATGTATGCAGGTTTACTTGCATCCCATGATTCGTGATGCGCATGGACGCAAGATGTCGAAGTCACTAGGAAATGTTATTGATCCCTTAGAAGTCATTCGTGGCGTAACCCTAGAAGATCTTCATAAAAGGTTAGAAGAGGGCAACTTGGACCCTAATGAACTGAAAACTGCACGTGAGGGGCAAAAGAAAGATTTTCCAGAGGGAATTCAGGAGTGTGGTGCAGATGCTTTGCGCTTTGCTCTTGTTTCGTACACAGCTCAGGTGAATATTCATTCTCTTTTTTCTGGACTTGCTTTCTTTTATTCAAAAGTCTTATCTTCACTTTCTTGTCTTTCAGTCGGACAAAATAAATCTAGACATTCAGAGGGTGGTTGGATATCGACAATGGTGCAATAAGCTGTGGAATGCAATTAGGTTTGCTATGAGTAAACTTGGAGATGATTATACTCCCCCAACAGAGATCAATCCAGTTACCATGCCTTTCAGCTGTCAGTGGATACTGTCTGTTTTGAACAAAGCCATATCAAAAATAGTTGTGTCCTTAGATTCATTTGAGTTCTCTGATGCTGCTACGGCTGTATACGCATGGTGGCAATTTCAATTGTGTGATGTGTTCATCGAAGCAATTAAGCCATATTTTGCTGGCAATAATCCGGCCTTTGCATCAGAAAGAAGATCTGCACAGGATACTTTGTGGCTGTGCCTAGATTATGGATTACGATTACTTCATCCATTTATGCCATTTGTTACGGAAGAACTGTGGCAGCGTCTTCCTTCTAAGATAGATTCTGTCAGGAAAGAGTCCATTGTGATATCTGAATATCCATCAGTTATAAAGGTAACATCGATGAACAGTTTTATTCAGGATACCGTGTCCAATTATCTTTGAGGATTATTAAAACAACATTAGCTAAATAGCTAGTAGGGAGTGCCAGAAGTCCATTATTCCATCAGCCTTATGTAAATTGCTTAATATTTCTGATACTTTGAATTTAAAGAGGTTGTCAAGTTGGTGCAAACTTGTTGTTGGCGATTACTAGGCTATTGGTTATTTCTTGGACGAGCAGCCTCTGCCTTGTTAGGATGTTGTAGATTTTTTTTTACAATGTTTTAGTACCTCTGGTACTCTGTAACTTCTTTAATCTTCCATTAATAAAATTTTTCTTTATCAAAAAAAAAAAAAAACTCTATAAATGTCGTATTCCATTTTTGTAGGGTTGCACTAATGATGACATAGAGTTGGAAATGGATATGGTTGCGTCTGTGGTCAAATCACTGAGGTCTCTTCAAACACAGTTGGCACCAGATGTGAAGCATCAGCGGTAAGTCGAAAACCGTCTCTCTCACCATTTATGTATAGCTTGATTACATTTCACCATTTACCTTGCTGTGTGGCATTTTCAATCATGATTTCGTTTTAACAAAGACTGTACCTTCTTCAGACAAGCAGCTATTGTTCGTTGCCGCACAAATGAAGCATGCGATATCATCAATAGACACAATATGGAGATTGTCACTCTTGGCCAAATATCATCACTCACTGTATGCAGTTTCTTTCTGCTTATTTCTCTTCATTGTTGCCTTTTGCAATACAAGACATCAACCGCTTACGCGCTTATTTAGTTTTCACTTTAAGCGTCTTTTTCTAAACACCTAAAATACCACTAATTTTAGGTCTTAAGTGAGAGGGACGCTGTTCCAGTCGGTTGCTTGGTCGACGTGGTCAATGAATCTCTCTCAGTATTCCTCAAACAAGGAAGCATCAACGTCGAAGTGGAACTTGAAAAGCTGAGGAAGAAAATGGAGGAGACCCAAAAGTAACAACCCTTCTAAAATCCAGACTTCCTTCATCATTCTTCCATCTTTATAAACTAAAAATGGATCTCTTGCAGGCAATACGACACCTTGAAGAAGAAGCAAAGTGCCTCCGGCTACCTAGAGAAGGTCCCTGTTCGTATCCGTGAGGCCGACGAGGCAAAACTGGTATCTCTAATGCAAGAAATCTTGTCATTCAAGGAAGCCAGCGAGCATCTGGAAGGGGAAAACCCTGAATCGTGAAAATATTTCGATTTTTAGGCATTTTTGGCTCTTAGCCCAAGATGTCGGACGAACTCAGGTTCAAAAGCTTCATTCTAAATTATATAGTCTATCATTTCATGGTTGAGTTTAAATAGAATCCTCTTTTAATGTTGTAACTTTTCAAGCAATTTCTTATGATACGTAGTCTTTGTTATGTTTGGACATTGAAATAAAACATTTGGTGAATTGCATTAAAATCTGAATTCTGGATTTGGATATAATTTTGAATCGAGCTTATCTCTTTTGTTTTCTTTTATGTAATGACCTTTATTTTTTCCCCTTTAATTTCTTGGCCTTTTTTGTATTATAACAAAAGTCAAATATTAGAACAAATTATATCGTTCTGCTACGAATTGCAATTCGCCACGTGGCGAGGTTGGTCCAAATAACTAAATAAATACTGTAGTACTAGCGTTAACTGAGAGAGACTGCAATGCTTAGAATATTCATCTATGAATTTCCTCATTTGATGTAATGTTTATTTATTATTTGGATGAGAATGGTCTTTGTACTTCGAAAACAAAGAGATTCAGATGATTGGAAATTTATTCCAACCTAAAATTCTTCCGAAATTATGTGATGAGAAAGCTGACCACATTAATTTCTTCCATAAATCCAGGTTTGATGAGAATAGGATTCTTTAAACTATGTGATCGTATTCATTAATAGAGACAAATAGGCAATGTCGGCAGTTGCTGCATTAATTAATTCTATCATTCAATATTTCCAAAAGACAGTGTTGGGAAATATTTATTAAGTGTTTTGATTCAGAATCTAATATCTCCCCTGAAAGATGTTATAAGACCAGTACTGTTAGGGAGTTCTGTTTTTCTTTTCAGGTACACTGAAGGACACTGAAGATTCAAGTTATGCCAATACTGAAGGTCCTCTCTACTGAAGTCTCCACTGAAGTATTGAAGTTGAAGTTAGAAGCCAAAGACCTCCTGCCACTGAAGTATAATTATTAAAGTCTGCGCTAAAGTCTATATTCTGGAGTTCTCACTGAGTGACAGTCTACATCGTAGGACTTTCCTTCTATGGCAAAAATCTCAGTTGGTGAACAAGATCTTTCTGCAGACACCAAAAATGGCAAAAAGGACGAAGACTCCAATGGGAAGAATTCAAATTGAAGCTCTATCTCACAACGGCTATATCTTTGAGAGAGCACTATAAATACCCCGCTGCTTCAACACTTCAAGATACCGGTTACTCTGCTTCCAAACTCTCTATCGCTATCACTGCATTCAAAGCCTTCTATCCTTCAGTTAGAACACTGTAAGCACTCAGTACTCATTCCTTAGTGTTCTTAAGCGATAAATATTTGTAACCGAAGAGTGATTAGACTTTCCTAAGTCATCTGTAAATCACTGTAAGATCTTATCCATTAAGTTGGAAACCCTCGACTAACATCGAGAACTCGTGGACGTAGGAGTTTTTATCTCCGAACCACGCAAACCAAATCTCTGTCTCTCTCTCTCTACTTTCAGTACTGATTTTTTATTCCTTATCATTATCTGAATACTGATTAATTGAAAAGAGAAAGACTGCATCAAAGTTTTCTGAAACAAACGAGTTAAGATTTAAACCACCACATTCCGCACACTCAAGATAGTAGTCCATCAATCAAACACTCTATGTAGACTGAAGGATTCCTATCTAAGTCAACTCTCAACTGAAGTTCCCTCCCTTCAGATCAGGAGCACAAAACTTTTAATCAAACAAAAGAAACTGACTGGTGTATCCCCCATACACTCAGTTTCACTCGTTTTGGGACCAACAGACATATACAAGTTTGGGACTCATAATATCCAATTTTGCACCATATTTTGTTTGTTTCTTGTCTTAAGAATGCAACAATTTACTAATTTATGTACATTTTCGTTAAAGGGGGTTTAAGGTAGTATTTATATAATTATCAAATTACTTATCAAACCTATCCTCCATCTCTCCCACTATTTATATACAAGATTTTTGATCAAAATAGAACAAATAGCGGGACATATGGAGTATATTAATAAAATTATCATATAATTTCGATAGACAAATAATAGAACTATTAATTACTATAATTATTATTACTATTATATATTAACGGATCAAACAATTTATCTCGTTTGACAAACCATATAAATATGTACTTTTATAGTGATCTAACTTCAATTTTCATGCATAGTGGAATAATTAATCTAAGATTTAGGGTAAGAGTGGGCAGCTTAAAAGCCTAAAATCCCAAGATTTGGGATAATAATAATAATGTGGAATTAATGTCAAAGGCCTCCAAAGTCCAAAAACAACATCATCTTATTATTAGACAACTTCATTATTTTATGCTAAAATTTCAGATCCTATCATTAATTTTTAATTCGAACTATTTAATTCTTGAGTGGTGGGGCCTGTGGTTCGACATATTTGTTTCGAATTTTTAATTAATCCAACTACAAACATAGAAAATATTTATTAAAATAATCAAGAGACTATGATTGAAGCCCCCAAAAATATCCATAAATGGCTAATCAAGTTGAAACGATTAATCACCTTACAATTTTCTTGTGTTTGATATCGCATGGTTAGGTCCACTCAGTCCCATTCTCTACTTGTGATTGATTTATTAATATTAATATTATTTTATTTAAGTTTAATTTTTATAATAGTGGTTACTATCTTCTCCGACCAATTTCGATATTAATTGTGGCTTTTGGTTGGAATATGGAGATGAATTAATAGTATAAATAGTCAAACGTCCTTAGCCATAACGTAAGGACCAGAGCTAACACAAACATCACTGTTAATATACTTTTCTATTGCTTAACTTATTAATTTGAAATTTAGGATAAGAACTAAAATCTCACATCAAAAAATATATTATAACAAAGCACGTGGGCCACATCGAAAATAGTATGAATTCCCTCTATCCCGTTGTTTATGACAAAAAAGTTAATTAAAAAATTTAATCAAACAGAATCATAAATAATGAGACGGAACGATATTATTAATTTCATTATATGTTTCATAGTAGTAACTTTGATTTTAGAGCTTATTAATTTAAACTAGAATTAGTACTTGAATAGAAATACAAAAAATAGAATAAATTTGAGCAACTACAAATGATTTTGGCCTTTTCGATAATCTTTAAAACAATTAGGAGCATGAGATGATATGTACCAATCAAAATAGATTACTCAAAATCTCAACTAAGTTAATTACTGTTACTTTTGCATAAATATTGATTTTTATATCTACAATAATCTTAATAGGATCTGTATGGAAAATTCATTGTCACCTGAAGTCCTAATCTATGGTTTTAATATTATGAGGAAGAGACAAAATGCATACTATAGTTTAATTTATAAAATTAATTATATAATGGATCTGATCAAATAATCTAGATATTTAGTTGCATACATCACATTTCATGCATTTTATAATATTTAATTACAATTTCGTTTCTCGTGGACATTTTAAGTGTTATTTATAATTTTAATTTTATTATTGAATTAATTTAATATACTATATTCAATAAGCTTTAAATAGAAATTCATAATCAACAAAAAATATATGTATTTTTAGATATTTACCATATAACGTATCATGAGTTTCTAGATGTATTGGTTGATACATAACTTTCATTTAACATCCTTTTCCAACTATCTATCACCATTCTACTAAACCTTCTTTAATTAATTTATTGTAGTTAATATATTTAATTTATTACAACGACGACATAACCTATATATTAATCTTTGTTGTGGACTTCATAATTAACATCAAATCATAGTCTTAATTGAGAAAAATTATTTAATCTTAAAACACTTTTGCAGCCTAATTATAAATCAATAAAAAATTTGGAGATATATCTCTTCAAATATAGAAAGGGGAAAAGGTCCAACCACCATAGCGAATGGTACAAGTGAAGTGGTTCGAATTCAATAATGAAAAAGAGGGCAATAAGTTAGCTCCAAATGTGTGGCTATTTTGAGAATGAAGAAAATGTAATGCTTCTAGTAGCTTTAGCACGTGCCAAGATATTATTATTTTTTTATTCCCACTAAATTTGTCACAATTTTCTTATTTAGACGTCCCATTGACACATTCTTAAAATAGTAAAAGGTGTGGACCCTACCACCTTTATCACTCTTACACTACTTTATACATCCTCCTTAATAATCGTGCCCAAAAATTTTGTTCCATACTTTTTGGGACAAAGAGAGTATGATACACTATTTTCAAAATTAAAATTTTGTCTTGAATATTTGATCAATTTTAAAGGAACAATTCTATAAGTAAATGTGATTAAACACTTATTTTTAATAGAGGATATGGGATAAATTTATTTGGAATTAAGTTCACTTACATTATATTTAATTTGAGCCCTTACTCCTAATTAGCATAGAAAAAAAAATCCAATTTTTATCTTAAAATTTGAAATTGATAATGAATTACTTATAATAATGAATAGTAATTAATTAGGAGGTTAGGAAATATATTATGTTGTGTGTACATTAATACATTATAATGACTTAAGATTTATTTAAGATGATAAAAGAAGTAGTCGACATGGAGTGATAAGTCTTATCCAATCAAATATTGGAAGGAGGAAAACTATATCTATATTTAATTTAAATAATTAATACTCACACCACACAACACAAGTGGAACATGACTTATGAGAGATAAAACCCTTCTAGAAACTTGGCACGTGCGACCTAAAATCTTTCCTTCTAGAAACTAATGCATTAGGCACGTGCCAATGACATTAGTTTTATCCATTCACAAATTTAACAACTACACACAAATTAATTAAGCATGTTTTTTGCAATTTTTTCTTGGATTAGTAATCACTATTAATATAAACCCTTTTTAAATTTAAACACCCTCATTTTTTTCCCTTCAAAATCCATCTTGCGCGTGATGTTAAGTTAAATATAACAATTAAAATTGAAAGAATACTTTTAGATTTTGAATAATTGAAAAGTCTATAATTAAATATAACAATTAATTAATCAAAATAGTTAATACTCTCTTTGTTCCATTAATCTTGACATATTTTATATTCATATGAATGTATTAAAATAATAAAATGTGTCAAGATTGTTTGAACTGAAGTAATATAATATATAACTCTCGATATTTTTGTAGGAGGTTTGAATATATATATATATATATATATAATATGTATAAAGTTTTAATTAGGGTTTCTTTTTGGCAAAAAGTGAAACACTTGCACAAATTGGCATTCTACTTTAGGAAACAAATACTAGTGCTCTATCCAATTTCCTGGATATAATATATCTCAAATCATCATTTTTATTTCTTTTGAAAAAAAAGAAAATGTAAATAATTTTTAATATTTTAATTGGGATCGATCACTCTTTTTTAGCTTGAAAATCGAGTACATATCGCATTAAAAAAGGCAGGCTAAAAAGAAAAGAAAACCCTAAAGCTAGAAAAGTTGTATGGATAGTGTATATATACTACCATAGGTTACATTCCTAGATGTATATATTTATACTTGTACTAGCAAATGAAATTTAGGTTAATTATTAATTAATATTATTGGTAATATTAGTCTGTTTTAGGTTGGACCTTCAGGTTAGATTTTCAGGCTCGTCCTTCACACTTGGTCTTTTAGACTTAGTTTTCGAACTTGATTTTTCATATTTGCCCTTTAGGTCTGTCTGGTCATTCAAACTAAATCTTTTATAATTCTTTTACATAAAATCAAGTTTTGAAATCAACTCAAAACATTATAAATATATATCCCAACAAAACATTATCATATATATATATATTATAAATAGTGGACTTGCGTGGATGGATAAATGTTGATCTATTACACTAAGCTATACCACATGATTGGTTGGCAACTTTAGTGGGTTTTATCACATAAAAACAGTTATTATTTGAGTCAAGCAATCTACTCTTTTTTATAAAGAAATATTGATTCAGGTTGGAAATTTGTTTCACTCTTTCACTGTGTAATCAGTCAAGTTGTGAGTTCTCATTTTTTTAAACATACCCTTTTCAAACCCTAATTATAATAATATTGTGTGAAGTAACATTTTTTGTACGTTTTGTATCCGATATGAATTTGTGTACTCCTTTCGTTCCATTATTATTAATTCATTTTTATCAAAACTAGTAATATTTTTTTGATCAAAATAGATTGATAATACTAAGATAAAGAGAGTATATGTTTTTGACATTAGCATAACTGTTGAGATGGAGTACTATTTATATTTATATACATATATGTATTTGTGTGTGTGTGAAATATAAGGAATCAAACCACTATTACTAGACTTTGAAGCAATGCAAAGATGAATAGATGAACTAATTGGTGATGATGGATGTGGAAAAGGTAATTAGAAGAAGAAGAAATCACACACAAGCTAAGTGATCATCAACAAGTCTATACAATGTAAAAGAGAAATCACTTTATGGATGAATAAATTAAGGGAAGCAACTTGAATGTGGAAATAGATGTTGTAGGGTTTACTTGTAAAACTTATTTTATTTTTTTAATCCAAAATATGATATTCCTTAGCTACATATATACTTTTCACTATTTTTAATTTCACAGCACCCTTAAATTAGAAATAAATAGTATTTATCATACCTCGTTAAAACTGATCACATGATTTTTTTTATCAAACTATCACAATAAAAATGGTTACTTTCAAAAAAAGAAAAAATACTTTAAAAATATTAACTCACTTTTTTGAAGCACATGAATTTATTTTCTTAATCACGACACTCAATCTCGTGTGAACGTTTTAAGTAAAACGGATAGAATTACTAAATAAGATCACACAATCTTCACTCATTATATAATCACAATCAAAATTAAGAACATTATTAAACGCATGAAAATTTAAAATTTAAAAAATATTAATAGACGAAAGAGAGAATATTTTCAATCAACCCTAATTTTTTTTTGGAGTTTACAATAATAGCATTGACACCTCAAATATTTACCATAGTTTATTTGAAGAAAAGGAGAAGAAGTAAGTAAATTTGGTATGTAAAAAAAGAAAGTAATAAGTAGTCTCCAAAAAAAAACAAGAGGCTATGCACAGAAATCCAATCCAATGTGCCAGGTCAGCACACAGTAATACGCTCTACAGCTCACACACACAGCTCGAAGGTGGGCCCCGCTTTCCTCCCTTCCTTCTGACTTCCATATAAACCCACCCCTCTTCCGTTTTCTGGTTCATCGCCACACAATCAATTCTATCTCTCACTCGTTTCGATTTTCCTCTCTGCACAGATATCTCCTCCTCCATTTCGATTTCTTCTCGATGCTACAGAGCCCCACGCTCTCCTTCAAATCGACGGTTCCGTTCCAGCAATTCCGCCACCGGAGCATGTCCGTGCGAGCCGAGCTGGCGCACCTGGTGGCGGCGGACAGGCGGAGCCTCTACGAGGTGCTCCGCGTCAAGCGCAACGCCTCGCAGGTGGAGATCAAGACGGCGTACCGCACGCTCGCCAAGCTGTACCATCCCGACGCGACGGCGCGGTTTATGGATTCCTCGATTGCGTCGACGGCGGCGGCTCCGGACGGACGGGATTTCATCGAGATCCACAGCGCCTACGCCACGCTGTCGGATCCGGACGCGAGAGCGGAGTACGACCTCAATTTGACCGTCGATTCGCGGCGCCGGTGGAATCCTGCCGGAGTTTCCGGTTACCCGAGCCCCGGCCGCGGGAGATTTTACCAGACGCGCCGGTGGGAAACGGACCAGTGCTGGTGATGTCGCTTGTCGATTGATTGCGTCGGTGCATTTACAAATTACAAATCAGTCATGTGCATATTCTTTGCGATCCTTTTGATTTTTCCGATTTTAGACGGGGAAAATTATTAGAATTATGCTAGTACTAGTAGGGGCATATCAATTTTCTTCTTCCTTTTCCTTTTCCTTTGGGATTCATAGCCTAATTCCCCGATGTAGATAATAATCATAATATCAATGAAGAGAGGTTCGATAATCGAGTTTGTTGCGAATGGAGAAAAACTCAATTTCACTGTTAGTGCGAGCACTCTCTACTCTAGAAACAGAAAATAACGTCCCCTAAATAAATAATTTGGAAATAAGGAGCTAAACAAAGTCCTCTTTTCTCATTTACTTGTGGAACAATTCTCCTTGCTTTGTTTCTTAGTTAAAGATTTCTAACTTCTGCAAATATTTTTCAACGAGACAAAAATCTTAAGACCAAATTTTCAGCTATAATATATCAGTGTGGGCCACAGCACACCCTCCCAAAGATTAAATTGAGTAAAACTTTTTGATAGAAACAAAAATGTGTTCTTGAAAGTTGAAACCCAAAACAAATGGATGAATAAAATTCTTGACTAAGCAGTCACAGCACAGAAGCATATTTATATTTAAATAAAGCAGGGTTAGTGAATATGACAACAAACAAATGGAAGTGAATCACAGTATTTGCACAGGGAAATTGTAAGCATACAAAATTGCATATGGAAGAACCCACTAAAACTGCATAATGGTAACATTAAAATTCACACAAACTGCTAATAACCACCATTTAGACTCGGAAATCCTGTTTCTATCGACAGACAGCGGCTCTTCGTTCGTTTCATTTGGAGCCCATGAGCATGGAGTTGATGACGTGCATGATGAGACGAATGTTGGCTAGTTCAGCACCACCACTAGTTGGGAGATTGCGCTGGTGATTCAAGATCTGATACACTTGCTCAAAGATCGGACGTACATGCAGCGCGATCATCGGGTCGGTTGGATTTATTGCAGTTAGAACTTCCCTCATCCAGGTTAACTTGCGCGCCGTCTCTTTGCTGATATCACAAGCTAATTGCTGTAGAAGGGAGAGAAGTACACCTTGGCTCAACGGAAGGGGATTCGCCGACAAAATCCCCGGCAAATCAACCTGGCCACAACCAAACAAAGTACATTAGACTAAAAATGAACCTGTAATTCAGTTGTCAATTCTGAAAATGAAAGAGATGACGAGCAACAAAAAACGCGGCCTTCTAAATACCGTCCACATTTTAATGTAGGTGTAAGTAAAATACGAGGCCGTCTCCAGTGAGTTTTTAAGAGTTCCCATCCTAAACTTCTAGTCATCATGCTGGATCTAAGTGCCAAAGGTGTTTAACTAAACCTGAATCCTCGATGTATCATTGGATTCGAACCATAGTAGTTCAAAGTACAGAGATATACAAGTATCATAAGACTATACCTGAGAGCACAGCCATGATACAAAATTCACATCACTCATTTGTAGAGCAGCGGTGAAAGCTTCTTCATACTTGCGCTCAGCCATCAATCTAGATAGCTCTTTGGTTGGGTCAGGAGGTACCTCAAGCTAAAACAGAATACTTCTTCATCAGATCAAATAGCTAAAGCGTGAGAAAATAGTTTGTTTTTTGTAGTTTACTCAGCAAAGAAAAAACGCCAGCAAACCTTCTCATGGAGCGGACCCAAAGGACCATTACTTAGTTGACTCAATAGAGTTGGTGCTTTCGAATTTGCTCCGGATACAGCAATAGCTAACAATTTTCTTTGACCTTCAAGCAACTCGTTGTTCAAAGTTTGAGCCATTGATGATGCTGAATTTATAGTATCCTGAAAAGTAAGATATAATTTTTTGTATGTTAGATATGAACAAAGAAGTCAGATGAAGGTTGAAGCTATCTTGAAAAATTGCATGCATGATGAGGATTTCCAAACATTGAGACCGTAAAGCAATAGTTTTTAGTACCCTTAATGCATGTGCTAATGGAGAATGTGATGCCTCAAATTGTTGTTGAGCGACTGATGTATGTTCAACCAATCCTTTCTGAAATGTTGCATCGACCTGCTCAAACATGGTCCTACAAGACATCTCAAATGCAGGGATCACAGAAGCTTCCAGACTTGATTTAAGGGTTTCCTGCATTACAAAGTAACACAGGATTATATAATGAATTCGGATAGGCAAGGAAAATTAACTGCACCCCTCTATTTGCAACCCTCAATTGATCAAAACAAGAAGAGAGGGCCATTTCCTGTGATTGACCATGATTATGGATTGAATCGTAACGATTCTGTTCATTTCACTCAGATTATCATCCTAAGTACTACAACATATAATTTGTTTTCCGAAAGAGAAAAACGCACTACTGCAATCAGAAGTAAAATGTCAAACATAATATTGTTCAATACCTGAAGGGCTTGCTTTCCAGAAGTTTGAAATTGAGCTTGAATTTGCCTAGCCACTACTGTTTCCAGTTTGGAGCTGACTGATTTCTCCAATTGATTTACAGCTTTATCACCTACCCCCTTCTGGTCACATGAAAATAATGTAAGTTGTAATAAATGGTTGGACATAATAGAAACAAATGAACTGAGATTTTAACCTGGAAGCAATCTACAATGGAAGCAGATATTGTTTTCTCAATGGCGGGCGTAATAGTCCGTGCCACAGATTGCCCAATCGTTGTCAGTTCTCTCTTGACAGTTTTCTCTATAATAGCAGCCAAGTCTTTGTTTAAACAATTGCTAATTGTATTTGTCAGCTGTTGTGTTCGCTCCTTTGCTGCCTTTTCCTGTCTTGCATTTTCTTCTTGAATACGGGCCCATAAAGCATCGGAATTTGCTTTGACAGCTTTCTCCATACTCCTTCCCAAGGCTGCCTCGAGTCTTTTACCCTCTTTGGCTGGACCAGCAACCATCATTGCCATCTGTTTCTGCATTTCATTTTGCATGCTTACGAGCTGCAAGAAAAGAAATAAAATAATATGAAATGGTGCTATGTTTATGCAATGCAAGACACAGTCAACCACATGCAATGGCAGTACTTAAATGTTGTTACATAATAAGATTCTAGATTTATACAATATCAGTTGGGTAAACCAAAACTCAAGAATACATTTTAGCACAATTCATCATCAATAATAGAAATTTTCCGTTATTGAGCTTGAATTTGTCTAGCAACTACAGTTTCCAGGACTCATCAGTCATCCCACCATTCGGAAACACACGAGTCTTAAGCTAATAAGTCTCAAAGGTTCTGTGACTAACTTGTAACATTCAGATGGACACAAATTTACACCAAGGAAAAAATAGCAGATGCTGGGCATCATGAAAGGACTACCACAATCATTATGGTGATGAAAACCAATTAATTACCTTTGCAAAATATAAGATCGATATTTAAGAATTTAAATAAAATAACCTGATTCAGCATCTCTTGCATGGATAGCATTTGTGGAACTCCAGTTTCTGATTGAGGAGTACTAGTGTTAACACCTGGTTCAACAGTAGAATTGGTTGAATTGAACTCATTAGGTGATTGTGAAGGTAAGCCTGATTCCTGAGCACTCTTTCCCTTATGCTTCTTCCCTTTCGTAGTTGGTGCAATTTGTTGTACAGGCAGAGTAGTTGAAGAATCACCATTCTTCTCAGTAACATCCTTTACAGAGTCATGACCTTCTTCTTCCAATATGGTAGAGGGTTGGGTATCTGCTTCAGTTCCACGAGTCCCACTAACTTGCCTAGGATCCTCCACAATGTAGGTTTCAGAGGATAAGGCATGGCCTTCTCGAGCCATACCCACTCCAAGATCTGAAGCTTGGGAACAAAATGTTTTCTCTCTGTTCTCCGGCACAAATGTCTCAAGTGCTTCCCTGGCCCCAATATCATTACTTTGACTAAATCTTGTTTCACCCACAACTTTGACCTCAACCTCAACGTTCCTTGGATCATTGCTAACTGCTATATCTTGAATATTATGCTCACCGTCACTTTGGGGGTCAATTGTGTGGCTCACCTCAGAGGATGAACTGGCCATCAATATCTCAGCAGGAGTAACCAAATGAGTAGGGTGTTTGAATTTAATTGGATGATTGAGAGCAGCAGATATGTCATCTTGAGAGAACTTATTGTCATCGGTCCTCGAATCATCATCCAATGAAGCAACATCAGACAAGTTTCCATGAGCACCATCCATTGTTCTATCTACTGGTGGACCATGCTCAATGCTGCTTGATCGACTAAAACTAGATAGAGTTCTAGAAACTCTGGGACTCAAAGGAAGTGGAATCGAAGTGGCAAGAGAAATATCAGCTTCATTAGCAGCTTTTGGCGACTCACCAGAAGCAGCACCAATAGCATACCTAATGGCTGATGCATTATCTAAGCCGCTTTCATGCATGGAATTGGATGCCTTGGGAGCTGTGCTAGGCATAGATATCTCCGCTGGTTTACTGCCAGAAGGCTCCACACTAGCAACCCCTTCAATACTTGCAGCATCACGTGAGACACTAGAGTCTGTCCTCTCATAGACTGCACTCTCCATAGGGGGTGGTAGACACTGTGACAAGTCCAAAGCATACTGCTGAATAGCCTGTGTCTGGACGCAATATACTTGAACAATTTGTTCGCCATGAGGTAGTACTTCACTTGTTCCTGTAAAACTTAGTATTGGCATAGTGACTGTAAATTCTGCCATGTAATCAAAACGGGTTGCTGCTGGGTTAGAACCATATTCCAAGTGCACAGCATATATAGCATTTCTCTTGGCATTTGCCAACAAAAGAAGGCCAGCCTGTGACAAGGCTGCTACTTGATTGAAGAAAGCTTCTTCTAGTTGAGCATCTGTACTTTTTAATTCCAATGTCTGGGTACAGTGCCATGATTCTGCATCACTAGGAAGCAACCAACCTTCTTCACTTGCTGAAACCCATATCTTCAATTCCCGATTTAGGGGACCCTGCATTAACACTTAAACAGTGAGTGCAATAGCCAAAAAGATAACAAGATCATAGTAAAAATGAAGGAGATGTGAAGTCAAAGAAACTAATGAAATCAGAACATCAAATATAGAAAATATACCCCAGTGATAAGTATGATGTGATCTGGCCGATGAGGAGCAGCCACAAATGTCACAGAACTGACAGGTTGTCCATCATGTGGCCTGAGAACTGCAATAGGAGTTGACTTCCGATCCTCCCAAATCTTTATCTGGAGAAAGAGTGTAAGAATCAGAACTATCAGAAGGAGATGCCCTAAATTGCATGAGCATAGATATTTCTGAATGATATTTCTTTATCTCAATGAACCTATTTTGCTTTCTTTACAACAGAATCACGATATTTCTCAGAGCATAGATATAAAACACAGAAAGAGATCGGTCAGATGATACTTTTATAACTGAAATAAGGGAGATTGAACACAAACCGTTCCATCCACTGAAGCTGATACCAAACGGGTTGTCATCCACTGGCACATAGACAAGTCAGTCACTTCTCCATCATGGCTACCAACAAGTTGGACCCCATCAATCAACTTTTCAATGGGACACTTCAAGGGCTCCTCTACAGAATACTTTTCACCTTTTCCAACTTTTGTAGTATCAATCTTGAGAACACGTCTACCAATTCCCACCACAAGAACTTCCTGAATGAGGAAAAATACACTTGGTTACAATTATTATGACAATGAAGTTAAAAAAAAAAACTGCAGAACATATTCAAAAGGGCACTATACTTGTTTATGGCAGTGCCAACAAACTCTAGGATGGAGAGAGTCCCCCTCTCCAGTAATTTGTAAGGCAATAACAATCTTTCCAGTAATTTGGGGCTTATCTTCTTCATCTGAACCTTCAGTAATTTTCCACACATAGACCCGTCCGTTCACACTTGCACTGTGTGCAAACAAATTTTTTAGCATGTTAAGAAATAAAGGATGATGTAGAATTAAAAAATTTAAAAAGAAAGAAATTAATAAAGAAACAGACAAGGAGTATACCTAGCCAATAGGTGAACATCCTCGGCAAAGAAAGCCATATCCGTGACCCTCTGGAATAAAATTCACCATTCAATACATATTTTGTGACATGTTATGGGTGCTATAGATGTGCCATGCTAAGAAATGACAGGCAGTTTCATGCAATATAATAAGAATCACAAAATCTAGGTTAGAACTTTTCAAGCCATTTGTTCAAGTATCACTAGGCATTATGGTCATGGATGAGAAACTAGAACTGCCTGGATATTCTCTATTAAAAGAGAAAAAGTTAACTTTCAGAAAAGCATCCCATCATTGACCAACCAAAAACAAATTCAGAGATGCAAGTAATATAAAACCTAACGCAGTCAGGAACCGTTCCAAAATACACACAAGTGAAAATGACAGAATCCAAGAAGCGCAATGGTAGCAACCTGATCTAGACCCTTAAGCAAGGATCTCAAAGCAGTGTTGATGTTGAGCACTCGGATGGCCCCCAACTTCAACCCATAACATATATAAGTCTTATTAACAGCGATTTGCCTCCCCAATACAAGTCCAGGATCAGACGCATATTTAGTGATGGGTGTAACCTCAAGTTGAGGCTGCACTTCACCAGGCAATCTATCATCTATGTCGTAGACCAGATGATCTCCGATCAAATGCCGCCCCTTGGGCAGCTTACTACTCGGCATCCGAATTACAGGGCCCTGATGTGAAATGGCCATAACCTGCGCAGATGGCATGGCATTCACATTTTGTGGCATAGAAAAATCCGAGCCTGTGGAGGAAGTGGGCTGGATTTGGGCCATCGGCATTGTTAGCTGCTGCGGGACCTCCAGGGTAGAAGGCGGCGCACTCAGCAACGCCATCAAACGAGCACCTGGGTTATTAGGGTTTTGGGGGTTTTGGTAATTATTGAGGTGAGGCGAGTTAGGCGGTTGCAGCTGGGGTTGGAGCGGCGGAGTGGGATAAGACATCGACCTCTGAGGGTGCCCATGAGCAAACTCCTGATGCGGCGACGGTGGAGGGTTGGAGTAGGGCGTATAAACTGGGTTGTAATGGTACGGCGACGTCTGGGGCGAATACGAGTACGGCCCACTGCCTGCGCCGGCGGGGGGAGGATACGAGGCCGACGGCACCGGGAAAGACGCCGAAACCAAATTAGGGTTACTACTAACATTGCTAACATTATTCGGGTAGCTCTGCGGATTAGGGTTGGGACTGGGGATGGAGGTGGGCAGCTGCGGCGGCGGAGTAGACGGCTTGTACAATTTATGCATATCGTAGGGACCTCCGCCTGGTGCGTTGGGATTCCCAGCGGAAGCCATCTCTATACTTATACGAACCTATCTATCAACCAATCAGCACGCCCCTACTACAGCAAGCCAAAATCCAATAGAGATCGATCCGTACGGATTTTCCGGTTGATTCAGAGCGCCGCTCGTGCGTATCCAATCGCGCGCGCATATATTGATTGAGGAGTGAATAAATCAAGTGAGAAATCGTGAGAGATCCGATGAAGGAAATTGGGATGCGCAGAGAGGGTACGGAAATGGGGAAGTGATAGTAAGGAGAGACTTTTTAGCGACCAAATTTAAGAAAAAAATTAAAATGATAAAATAAAATAATATGATGATGATGAAGAAGAAGAAGATGGCTTCACAATATTTTTTAGTTTTTATTCGTTTTTTAATTTAAATTTAATAAGAAAATATCAAGATAGTTTCTGATGTCATCAAATGTAGGATTTTACAGAAATGACCTTGCTTTTTTGTGTGAATTAGTTAGGATTTTATTAATTTAAACCTTTAATAATATTATATATTATTTTCATGATTTCATCTTTTTATATCTTATTATTCTAATTGCTATTTGGACTATCCAAATTTATTTTGGGCCTGGCCCATTGGGCCAAAGAATTGAAAAATAAGATAGTTAAGTCATAGAGAATTACTGCGACGGTATAAAACAGAAGACAGCGTGTTCCTCGAGAAATTACCGCAGCCGAAAAGTTACCGCCGTGGTAAATATTTGAAGAAGTAAACCGACCAGAGAGCATCAGTCCACGGCGAGGTGGATAGCTTGGGAAGGAAGAAGAGTATCAATGGAGTAGGAAGAATCGAAAAAGCTGTCTCTTATAATCTGATTAGCACAATACTAGTAATCTTAATCTTGGATAATACAATCTCATTCGCGAGGAACTCGGATTCAATCGAATACACAATCCAATCAAATCCAATTTTGCTGGGAAAGATGAAGATCACCGTGATGACGGCCGACGAGCAAATCGTCACGGTAGAAATCGATCTCGACGAATCGGTAATTTACCTTTTCTTGTTGGTTGCCCTTTTAATTTTTCCGGGGGGTGGGGGGAGGTATTGTTAAAGATTTGATTTTTAGTGCTTGGATGCATCATTGCAGGTTGAGAACTTGAAAGCTCTGCTTGAAGTTGAGGTGGGGTGATTGTTTTTTGTTTTGTCTCTAACTTTGGTTATAGATATTTGTGATTCTGATATGGAATTGCGTGCGTGCGTGCGTATATGAACAGACAAAGGTGCCGCTGCAGCAACAGCAGTTGCTTTATAATGGAAGCGAGATGAGGAATTCTGCTAAATTGAGTGCTCTTGGTGTTGGTGATGGAGATTTGGTTATGATGCTTCCGAACCCCGCCTCGTCTGGTTCCAGGTTTGTCCTTTAAACTTGCAGTAGTTAATAGTTATGAAGTTGTAATATTTATTGCATTGGGATTAATTATTTAGGAAGGTTTCTATGAGTTGTTCTTGGTTTTTGATTGGATGTATTGCTATAATGTTGAATGTTTGCTTTTCATTAATTTTCCTTTTCCTCCTACTGTTTCTCCTATTGGCAATATACTGTTTTCTTTAGGGATGGGAGTATATAGGAATAACAATGTTTTCTTTGCTTATGTAATGAATGAATGATCTTTTGTTCTGATCTTAAATAGGGCTGGAGGGCCTTCAAGTGAAGCTGTGGGGTTTAATCCCGATGGTTCCGCTGTAAATCCCTCAGCTTTCCAACAGCAATTGTGCAGTGATTCCAATTTGATGGCACAACTATTTCAGGTATAAGGATATGAGAAACCAAACAAAGATGTGTGCTAACTCTGTTGTCAAGACAGTGATACTGACCGAACAAGCACAATTTGTCTTCCTACTCCTTTCCTCTTCTCCTGTAGTGCACTTATCAAGACATGCATATGTGATGCCAATTTGTTTTTAAGTGCTGGCACGAGAAATAACCTGACCCTTGCTTTATTGATGCCAAATATGGGACTTTTTAATTGCTTCATTCTCCCAATCTTCCTTATTTATTTTTCGGATTTATGATTGTTGATGTATTGCATCCAAAACTCTAAAGTTGAACAGCAGTTAGATTTGCTGCTGATAATTTATATGGCTATTTGAACAAGTAGAGGGATCCGGAGTTAGCACAAGCTATACTTGGAAATGATCTCAACAGGTTACAAGACATTTTGCGTGCTCGTCATCGCCAGAAGTCTGAATTAAGGCGTCAACAAGAAGAAGAAATGGTCAGTATAGTCTCAGCTATTCATTCATCTTTTTAGCTGGCCTTTCTCTTAACATTCATTTCATTATTCATCGTATATGACCCTATGCTGGACGTTGTGGAAGTTATTGGGTGAAATGATAATTGCAATTTTTTATTCAATAATAATTGTTGCAATCCTGACTGATCATAAGACTCATAGTTAAGCTGTGATGATCTGATATGAATATCTTTGATAATTGTTATGTAATATTTCCTTGCCTTCTTTTCAATCTGAGGAACCGGTAAATTTATGAATTTTATCAGCATCAACATCTTGTTTGTTCTTCTCAAATATTATTACTCTTTCTTATATCTAACAAAAAATATCCTTTTCCTTCTTTGTTTTGGACAGGCTTTACTCTATGCAGATCCATTTGATGTAGAGGCACAAAGGAAGATAGAAGCCGCTATTCGCCAGGTTGCTCAGTTTTCCACTATTTAATAGACAAGATGTTGACATTGATGATATGTTCAGAACTTCTTTGCATATTCGTGTCAAGTATATTGTTTAAAGACATGTAAAACTGGATTTTCAATCCATCTGAGCATTTGTTCTAAAAAAAGTTTTTGATTCCAACAAATTGCAATTTTTATTGTTGGCAGAAAGGCATTGATGAGAACTGGGCTGCAGCCTTGGAATACAACCCCGAGGCATTTGCACGAGTGGTACCTACCAGTTTTCCTGTAAAAGTACTCACTTATTCTTTTAATATGAAATTTACATCTAGTTTGATATTCCCAGGTAATGCTGTATGTCGACATGGAAGTTAATGGTGTACCGATGAAGGTAATGATCTATAATGTAGTTTGGTTTGTTTCTTTTTAATTGCATTTGTAAGAGACGATAATGGAGATATAGAGAAGTAAAATAAAAGGCAAGTCCCTTAGAAGGGAGATACGGAGCTAAATATGCCCGGGATCTTAAAGATGAGGCCGCATTATCTCCTGTCTACATATTTAGTGAATCCACCTGACTTACATAGAGAAGAAAAATACTGTCTAGATTGCATGGAAAGATACTGACATAGAGCTACTTGGCCATTCATCGGTGAATTAAAATTTAGAAAGTACAACCAATTTGACAATATGAACGATTTTGCTTTTATATTTAAGCGCGAAAATATTGGGACAAACCTCCTGCTAACATGCAGATTTTGTTCTTTTCAGGCTTTTGTTGATAGTGGAGCTCAGTCGACAATTATATCTAAAGGCTGTGCTGAACGTTTAGGGTAAGAGACACTTCTTCTGCTGCATCATAGAAGTTGCAGGTTCTTTAGCTGATATATTTGTTGGTTCATTGGGTTCCTGATTTTATTTTCTTGCTCTTTACAGATTGTTGCGGCTTTTAGATACTCGGTATAAGGGTATTGCCCACGGAGTTGGACAGTCTGAGATTTTGGGTCGGATACATGTTGCTCCTATCAAGGTATAGGCAAAAAATAAGTTGCAACTAGTACTATGTTAACTAAGAGCGTGTCCAGTAGTTTTATCGATGCCAGGAACGTAAGTTTGTTAATTGGTTACTGAGTTCCTAACAAATGCGTAGAATTTACAACTGAAGACTATTCTTGTTTGTATCGTATACTTAAACACGTCATTCCTGTCGAGCTTAATACGGTTGCTTGCTTAATGTGTCAGATTGGAAGTATATTCTACCCTTGTTCCTTCATGGTGTTGGATGCACCCAACATGGAATTTCTCTTTGGCCTGGATATGCTTCGGAAGCACCAAGTAACTTTCTTTTATTTTATTTTCTCTCTTTTACATTTGTTTAATCATTTCTGGATGCTTCGTCTTATATAATACCATCATACGCAGTGCATTATTGATCTAAAGGAGAATGTACTGAGAGTCGGTGGAGGAGAGGTTTCTGTACCGTTCCTAGCAGGTTCGTTTGTTTGATAAAATGAGTGACTATGTTTTTGAATAAATTCGATATTGTTGAATTTCTGGCTCAACTTTTTCGCTTCGACTGATGTAATTGAAACTCAGAGAAGGACATTCCATCACGGTTTCTGGATGAAGAGAGGTCTCCTAAGGAAGCTTCTACTTCAGGAGCACATGTAAGGAAACACTCGACGTTGCATTTTAGTTTCTTCTTCAAAAATTATGCTCACCAAGAAATTCTTCCGACTTTCAGACAACATCATCAAGAGAGAACACTGGTAACCCAAGTGGACCTTCTGGTTAGTTTGAACACTTTGAAGCTGCATTTAGTCAAGTCTCTGCGTGACGTCAACTATTTATATACGACATTTGGGACGTGAGTTTTTCATGTGTTTATATCTGGATCTTGTGACATCGGTTTTTATGCAAGAAAACAACTAAGATACAACAAGGGTTTTGCAATTCTACTAGATGAATGGAGAAGAAAGTCTAAGACGGGTAGAAAGTTAGTCTCACGGACGATGCAAGATAAATACAGTAAACTAACAGACATAAAATGTTAAATCTGCATTTATTTGTAATAAAAAGAAGTATGAATCTTGTTCTGTGGCGTCGATACGAACTTATTAATGCTCTTCTTTAAGTTTCTTAAGTGAAACTAATGTCCCTTCTTACAATCTGCAGGAAGTATCAGCAACAGTGCTTCTTCTCAGGTACACTCTATTTGCCACTCCCAACTTTATTTTATATACTCGTGTTCGGGAACCTCTTTCACACGATCCGCTTTCTTGCATAGAGGCTTATATATATATACATCTATACAAAGTTACTAACCAGTATTAGAGCATGTTAATCACTTAATCTTCTTGATATATATAATCTGAGTAGGGAGCTGAGTTTGAAGGCAAAGTTGCGAAGCTAGTCGAGCTCGGGTTTGGAAGAGAGCAGGTGATTCAGGCTCTGAAGCTCTTCGACGGCAACGAAGAACAAGCAGCTGGGTTTCTCTTTGGCTGAAGGGGATGGATGATCTTTCACTCTACTAATTTCATTCTATTTATCACTGCTAATTTCTTGCTTCTTTTTTTTTTTTTCTGGATTAGTTTGTAGAAACATTGGATTTGCAGGGTTTTGCATGATTCCAAATGGGATTGGGCAATTACATTTATGCATTCTTTTGTTATAATTCTTATCTTTTGTTTGTAGACCTAAAATGAATTATCCAAAAATATAAACTACTTTTGGAGGGTCTTTTTATAATTATCCATCTTTGAATATTGAATGTTTCTCACCCTATTTAATTCGAAAAACCTTAACTAAACTTTAGGTTGATTCATTCTCGAGAACTAAATAAGTATTCATTAATCGAATTCAAATCACATATTAAATAAATAGCATTAATGACAAAGAAATAAAAAATCAAACAACTAGTTAAAATTTTCATTAACAAAACAACTTGCTCAACTAATTAATAATGAATAGACACAACTCAACGTTATTACATACCCTTAATCAAAACTATGTATGTGTTATAACAACATTTACTTCAATAAATATAATTATTCTTGAAAGAACAAAACCCTAATAATAATATTATCACAATATGGAGCAATTATTAGAAGGGTAGTAATCATATTCATACACTAGTTTTTGTTCATAATAAATAGGTGGAGGAACGTCGTACGGCGGAGGAGGCTGCAGATACGTGTTCGGAGGAGAAGGCGACACACATATATTATCGGACGAGGACGAATTCGAAGATGAGCTCGTCTCCGGTTCCTCGGAGGTTTGGCTTACGAGGATTGCAAAACAGAACTTGTCTCTAAGGGAATTGGCCAAACATGTCGCATCGACCCCTTCTCCGATGATCACAAGAAGGTCGTTATCGCCTCCGACGCTCACTGACGTCACTCCTGTCATTATCACCATAGTATAAGAATTAATTTATATATTAAACTATATATATGCATGTATATAGAGCTATTAAACTATATATATGCATGTATACAGAGCTAGATGATACTCCATTCGTCTCGCTATTTATATCTTGTTTTAACTAAAAATGTGATAACTTTTTGATCAAAATATAACATGAATAGTGATATAAATACCTTGAGCAGCCACAGCAATCTTCATGGCCTTTGCCTTGGCCTTGGCGCTGTGCATGGGAACATTCATCACAATCTTCACCTACAAAGATGAAAGAATTAAATATCAAATTCCAAATAAGAGTAAATTTGAAGTTTTTGAATATAGGACACTTACTTAGAAGGAAAAAAAAAAGTAAAAACGATACTTCAATTTTTCTTGAGTTTAGGTGTGTGTTAATAATATGCAAATGAAATTACTATTAAATAAGGATAAAATAAAAAATTATCATAAATTAACTCAAATTTCTTTAAATAAAACAATTGTTTTAAAATAAGATACTCAAAATTTTGGAGAGAGAGTATATAATGTGTGTGTGTGTTAACATTATTGTAAATGAAATTAATACTAAATAAAGGTAAAACTGAAAATTTGTCATAAATTAATTCAAGAATTTTAAAAAATTGGACGCTTATTTAAAAAAACAAGAAAAAAGTAAAATAAGACATTTAAAAATTGAAGTAATATATATATAGCAAATGAAATTAGTAAGCAAAAGTACTCACCTTCATAATTTAATTTCCAAATGAAATTGTATAGATTCTTCAATTTGGGAGCTGTATTGTGCAAAAAAACCCAACTTAATTTACAATGGATGATGACTTTAGGTTTACAATTTATAAGAAGTATATGTAGGAATTCCTAGCTACATATATATAATTTTAAAAATATATGAATTTTAATATGTATAAAATTAAAGCGTGTGAAGCGTGTGGATTGAAAGACGCGCGAACCAACATTAATTATTTTAATTAGGTATTAGGAAAAAAATTTCTATGATAGCTTGGAAGTTTACTATATACTTTTATTTAATTTTATTTCTTTTAAACTATAGTGAGTGGATGAATAAATTTAAGAGTTAGGACCAATTCGTACCGTGTATATAATTATATTTCAGGGTATCAAAGTGCAATAAATGTACATAGGCATATATAGGTAGGTGTCATAATTAATTAATTAAATATTTCACTGTTGAAATGTAAACTCCAATTCAAGAAACATATTAATTAGTAAAGTAAATATAGTACTAATTAGACCATTAAGAACCTTTGCAACGACCATATTATAGCTAGGACTAAGATTAATCAGTCCTTAATGAAAAGAATAATAAACTTCAATTTCATATAATTAAGAATGTTTTTTCATGTCATATTTCATATCTATGAGTGTTTTTAATCATCTGTAAAACATGCCTATAATTATTAAAAAGTAAAAAAAAAATCATAATAATTTGTCATCTAAATTCTTCGCACGTTTTTCACATTTCGTTATATACTTTTTGGTTGTACATTATGTTTTTCTCTATATATATAAATATATTATGCTAGTTTTGAAATAGTGTTTTTATATAAAGGTAAAAATTCTTGCATTATAATACTTAGGACTACATATGACGTAGGCACGGTCTGAGAAGGTGCAATGTAGAAATAATTTTCAAATTTCTTTTACATGTTCATAAATTGCAACTATATATATATATATTCACCAAAAAATGGCAAGTCCAAGGTTTTATATATAGCTTTGTAAAAGTAGATAAATTATCTAAATTATCCACTATATTATTTTAAGTTAATTATTTATTGATTGTAGCATAGTTTGCGGCACATAAAAGGAGCACCAATAATCAAACATAGGTTATATATAACATGTTATAATTATATAGTAAATAATTTGTCAACTACTTAAACAGAAACAAATTAAATTGTAGCTGGAAATAATAATCAAGTAACTAGGAAGCAAACCAAGAGTGTGGCTGTCATGAACCTATATATCAACTTATATTTATTTATTTATTATATAATGAAATTTTTGCAGTTGACCTTATTTTTTATATACCTAAATAAACCGGCACATGTACCTTTTTTTTAATTTGTCAACGCATTAAGTTGCAAATATAATACTCCATATTTATCTATAAATTCTCAATATTTTGACATTTTGGTACATTAATTAAAAATAATTGTTGGAAAATATTTATAAGTGTTTTGATTAATATTTCAGAACCTCTCGTCAAAGACGTATTAAGCTAAAACTGAAATATAGTTTTAGTCTTATTTTCAGAACTCATTTGCCAAGGAGTTCAGATTACAGGTACATCAATTTTGAAGAACTCCAAACCGAAGATTTAAGACTAAAACTGAAGTTTAACAAACTCTGTAAATAGTCAATTCTAAAGGACCTTATTTTGAATGTCTCCCTGAAGGAATCAAGACTCAAAATCAGTGAAGTGTGAAGTTATCGTAAAAAAAAATTCTACACTGAAATCTATTGTACTAGAACGTAACTATTCAGGTTGGTCAACCACTCTCTACAAGGGTTACTATTTCATGAGTAACAACAAAATTGTTCAAATTCATGAGTAAATTAAATTTTGAGGCTTGCATTGCAATTTTAACGACTAGTGCTTAATGAGTAAGCCTAAAATATAATTTTTAATTAAAAATAATAAAAAGCAAAGATTAAAATGGTTGGTAGAATAGCGACAAGTTTTGCACACAAAAAAACAAAATCCATCCATCAACTTCAAAAGAAACTTTTTCTTCTTCTTCTTCTTCATATATATTATAATCATATATAAACTCAAAGGATGAAATCTTTGACAAATCAAATAAAGTGTATACATTTGCTTTCGTCTTTAATGTCAAAACCAAATACATTTATCTGCCTCATGCAAAAAAAGGTTCCATCTTAAGGTTAAAAAAAGAAGAAAATATTACACAGTTACACTTCTACTTTAGGGAATTAGGTATTTAATGTATATTACTTTTTTAAATTAATTATATCTATCGCCTTCCAAAGTCATATATATATATACCCAGTACTGTTAATCGTAATCTCAAAATTAAAGAAAAAGAAAAGGAATAGTATTGAACTTGAGATAAATAAAGTCGATCGTCAGAGATTAATTAATATGATTAATTGTTGATATGTATACTATTCACAAATTAATAGTCAAATAATATTACTGTTGCTATAGGAAAATAGTATTTATATAATATATATTATATATATATATATAAGAGAGAGAAACTCTATATTAAGCTTGTTCAATTTTAATGGATTAAGTTTTCTTTATTGTATAAATATGTATATATACACGATCGAGGTGTAATTTGCACTTTACCCTCTAATATTTCTTACATTTTTATTTAAAAAATAGGGATAATCAATCATAATGATTTTCACATAAGATGTTTAATTAAAAAAGGCCAAAAAAAGAAGAAAAATAAACTCATAAGTAGTTGCTTAGTCGGGCATACGTCGGTCCAATTTGAAGAGCCTGTGTAAGTTGGCAGACTAGTTGAAGAAATAAATAAAGAAAGACTAAGAGTGTGTCAATACTTTTTAATTAATTATAATTAAAGTACTCTTATTAATTAATTATTAATATGGGGAAGTTGGGATTAAATAAAGACGCATTATATAAAATAGCTAAAAAAAAATGATAAAAGATAAATAATAGCTACCAACATAATAATATTTAAATTATAATTATTTATAAATTTCTTGTACTAAAATATTCTTACAATTATTTTTAAATTTATGAGTATGAATAGTATGAATTGTATAGAATCGTATCATCCATACGTGATACTTAATTTTATTAAATTGTAGTACATGCATATGAATCGTACGAATGAATATTATTCATACAATTCGTACCATTCATACAATTAAATTGAGGTAGAATGATATTTATGATAGTTAACATCTAAAATGACTAGAATTCAAATTGTTTTATGTTTATGGTTATTATTTATCTTTTACGATTTTTTATAGCTAGTTTATATAATTAATACTTAAACTAAATTACCACTTGCTAGGGTTCCATTTGATGTTGACCAGTCCTCGATCATCATAACACCTAGGGCTGTCAAATCGTGCGTGTCAAATCATCATATCTTTTACGATTCAAAGTGGTGGAGTGGAAATAATAGAGAGAAATAACATGAAGGCAATTCCAGACGTGAGAGTTGAGAGAAAGAATGGGGAAGGGGGAGGGGAGCAGATTAGGCGGTGGTTACTGGTTAGTAAACCCTAGCTCATAAAAAGAAAAATAAAATTTTAATATTTTATAATTATGTTAACACTTAACAGGTTACCTGTATTCGACCCGAACCCGACCCGAATCTGACTCGATAATTTCGTGTCCTTATCAGGTCGACCTGATAATGACCCGAACTTGATAAGGTATGACTCAAACCCATTAATTTCGTGCGGATTTGTGTCGGGTTATCGTGTCGTGTCAAAAATTGACAGCTCTAATAACACCAAATATATTGTGAAATATCAAATTAAATTGTTTTAGTTTATCTTCTTAATAAATACTTCAAAAGATTTTATTTTAATATTTGAGTATATATATGTAAACCACTATTGAGACAAAGAAATTGGACTTGTAAGACCTTATATGCTCATGTTCTTACAAGTTGGATGCATTTCATCATTTAATTAATTAATAAATAGTATAGTAAAAATATTTTAACAAAATTGAGAATTTCAAATGTTAATATGAACAATTAATTTCCTTGAAAATTTTAAATACACTTAATTCGTTTTGTTTCAGAGTTTAGATATTATTATTATTATGCTGTATGCATGTTTTTAATTAGGATTTAACATAATGTATCTAATTAAATTGAGTTTAATTAAGTGAAATAATTATTAAGCTTAATGAAAATTATAATCCCTTTTTTATAAATTGCAACGCCCAATTTTTTTTTCAACCAAGTGCAATAATAAACTCTAGTTTTGAGAGTTTTTGGAAAAGTGAGTTTAATTAAATGGGACAGATGTAATATATTAAAATTAAATAAACATAAATTGAAAAATAACCTATATGTTCAGTACAATATATGGAAATTGATTTGTCCATTTTAATTCATTTTTAAATTTCATAAATTTAAAAATAAGATATAAATATATTTTTACTAATTTAAAAAAAATATTACAAACGGATTGCATGACGAATCAAGATTCGCATACATCATACACAACTCGATTAAAAATAATATCATAAACCTAACTTTTTTATAAAAAAATAAAGTACAAAAAATAAATGAATTAATTAATTACATGATGAAGCAATTAGGTCCCGAGTCATAACAGTACTGGTACTCAAAGGGCGGCGGCGGGTAGAAACACGGCGGCGGCGGCGGCGGACACCATAACACGCACGGCGGCGACTTCGGCTTCTCCGGCACCGGCGGCTTCACCTCCGCAACGCTTAGTATATCAGCAAAGCAAAATTTCTTCCTCAAGGAATTGGCCAAACACACAGAATCAACACCTTCTCCCACCACTTCCAGCTCATCATCTTTTCCAATACACACTGATATCACTCCTGCACACACACACACACATATATATATAATAATGTATTTTTAGTATTATGTAATTGAATTTTCATATAATTGGGTATATATATATATTAATATAAATGTGTACGTACCTTCTTCAGCCACAACAATTTTCATGGCCTTTGATTTACTCTTCTCTCCATGCATAGGCACCTTGATCACAATCTTTAGCTATATATAAATGTAAATTGGAATAAATTAAATGTGATTAGATCATATCATTACATTTATACTAATATGTAACATGAAGAAAGAAGAAGAAGAAGAAGAATGTAGTAAGTGAAAGATCTTGAAAAAGTTACCTTCATATTTGATTTCTTGGTTTTGTGAAGTAGAAATATTCCCAATTTGCTTTGCAGAAAGTAATTAGAATCTTTAAGATGAGAGATGAACACTAATTTTAATTTGAGAGAGTTGGAGATGTCATGTACTTTATATATATACTAATTTACGAGGGGCAAATTCGGCATAATATTTTAATAAACTATATTAGTTAGAACCAAGCATAATCCTATCTAGTGTACATGTTTATATATAATTAGTGTACAATGTATAAAAATATATAATAAGATTTAATTGCCTATTTTGATCAAAAGGGGTTCGTAAAATGTAACTCTATCATAACTTATTATTAAAATTCAAAAATACGTTAATAAATGGAATTAAAAAATTAAATCTAAATTATAAAAACATGTGATAAAAATTAAATAAAAAGTGGAATACTAGTAGTATATATAAAGTGAAACACCAAAATTATGGAGATGGTGTTGAGTATTCCTTTTCTATTTTATTTCTAATATAAAATGTGACTTTTCAACAAAAGTTAAAGACAAGTTTCAAATGCGAATAATAACTGGGGAGTAATGCGACATAATAATAAGACAAAAATAAACTAATTATTTATGTATCATCGAAGTATTAAAAAAATAACCCTTAACTTAAAATAGCAAAAGACACAAATTACCTAATTTGTTGTTCATGTATTAAATCATTACGACTTTTCTCAGTGAACAAAACTTAATATATCCATATAAAAAAAGAAAAACAGTGGTAATTAATTATATATATTGCATCTTCATGGAAATTAATACTGAGAATATTATTCTAGAACGCGTTACTAATTGTATGTTGTCTTATTATTAATTAATAAATATATAAATTTAAATTATAAATAAGTCGAAGAGGTTATTTTTACTATATATCTCATAAAAATTATTATCCTCAATTTTTACAATGACAAATAAGCTTCTCATCTTGTATTATTATTATTACAAAAGGAATATATCGAATGATGTTAGTTAAATAAAGAAATTGAAGAAAAAAGATACTCGAAATATAATAGATGATTTTGTCAGTCCTATTGATATACATAATTAACTTAATTATTTTAGATATAGTTTTATATACATTAGTCAGCGATTTTCAATTGGTTGATTATACTATCAACCCCCATTGTTGAATATTAATTAAATGTACTGTGTACATATCAATACCATCCACTCATGCAAATTCAAAGTTTGATGTGAAGGAGACAGTTTACGTAAGTGGTTTAACATATATTTTAATTTTGTTTCAAGAATTATAGGAGTAAAGTTATTCATTAATTAATACAATTAAATTTGAGATTTGAAAGTCATTGAGTTGTGGAAGTGGAGCAACTCTTGCTCAACTTAGAGACTACAGTAGTATAAATAGGACATCAACATGTTCAATTTATGTGTTGTTTTTCCTCCCTTAGGGTCAAGTGGGTTGGACCTTTTCCTTTGGGTCAAGTGGGGTGGGTTGGACTTTTTCCTTATTCTTTTTCTATCTGTCCCACTATTATTATCTTATTTTGATCAAAAAGTTCGCACAATTTTCGTTAAAGTAGAATAATAATAGTGGGATAGAGGTAGTATTGGTCTATCTGTCCCACTATTATTATCTTATTTTGATCAAAAAGTTCGCACAATTTTCGTTAAAGTAGAATAATAATAGTGGGATAGAGGTAGTATTGGTTATACTGATTTACATAATGAGC
>JAPKLX010000018.1:3391757-3523668 GCA_026898415.1 Leonotis leonurus | reverse complement strand
ATAGTGGGATAGAGGTAGTATTGGTTATACTGATTTACATAATGAGCTATTGATTCTAAGCCATCAATGACTATTAATGAAAAATTCAAAATAATATCTCAATTTTGACTAAATGAATGGGTTGAGAAAGGACAAAGCTTAAGGATAATAATCATAAAAATTGTTAGAATGTTAAATCTCCTTTCGGAATAAAAACTTAAACAGTGTTAATGTTCGAAAAAATAGATCTCGAGTTCAAATCTTTTGGTAATTTGAATAAGACAAAGTTGTGAGGAAAGAAACCACAATGATTTCAGAAATTCAATAGCAATAGCAATAGTAGGATCCTATATATATCCCTCACAAACAAGAACTCTTCAAAAATGCTAAAACAGATCAAAATAAGGGTCTGTGACAACTCAATGGAAAAAACTCCGAAAACATCAATAACAAATAGTAACAGCCTAGTTCTTAAGAGCTCATTCATCCTCCTGGCTTTGTAGGCGAGCAAGCTTGTTAGTGACAACGACGTCAAGCTGAGCAGCACGTTCTACGATTTCTTTCCTCTTCCTTGTCGAAATGTTGTGAGCAATTTCAGCACAATACTTCCTGATAGAGGAATATTATTACAATTGTTACCAAATCAATGTAATTTACGCAGTGGAACAATAACAATGTAGCAGGATATATATAATGTGTACTTTACCTGTTGTGCATCATGAGCAACTCAAGCTCCTTCACATTGTGAACAAGGAACTTCTTGAAACCGTTGGGAAGATAGTGGCGAGTCTTCTTGTCTGAACCATACCCAATGTTGGGCATCAACACGGATCCCTTGAACTTTCTCCTGACCCGAGAGTCGATACCCTTAGGCCTACGCCAGTTTTCCTGTTACAGATACATCACAGACAGAGCAAAGTCAGTACCAATACTAAAATTAAGTTTGTGAAGGACATTCAACAGATTCTAATAAGCTGGATTACACAAAAGCAAACAAATCTTGGGGTAAAGACCATGTAAGCAGGGTTATAGCAAGTCAGTAACAGAATGCTAATAATGCACATGTATTCTGTTCCAAAGTTGTTCTCTGCACTCAAAGCAAGAGGCCCAGAAATACATAATATTGAGTACATTCTATAGCAGTCAGAAAGTTCACCACAATAACCCATTTTCATATAGTAATAAACACAAAAAATAACCATCAATATTAAAAATAACAATTTACCCCTAAAATGTTCCATTGTCTAATTCCATCAACCACCACCACTACAGTTAATGATATTTATGACTTTTAATCTAAAATGCAGCTAGAATTTTTATTTTTTTATTTTACAGAATAATCTAATATCATACAGCTACATACAAGCAAAAGAGTAAGTGAAACCAGAGGTTACTGCAGGATTCAATAATCATAATCCAAATATATAATAATCATATTTGTATCCTAGATTAATATCTCGCATACATAAACTTCAACAGACAATTCATAAAACATACAAACATCAAAAACGGGAGTTTGATAGCGTAACACTACATTAAATTGCAACAGAAAATAAAGAAAAAAAATAAAATGATACCTTGACGGAAACAAACCGGTCGCTCTGGGTCCTCTTGAATTTCTTCACCCTCTTCTTAATGATACGTTTATCGAGAAGTGGCACCGCCATTGCTATCACGTCCTGTAACCAATCAATTCAAACAAAAGCTATACAAATAAGTAAATCCACCGATTAACAAATCTCGAAATGGAAATCATAAACACTGCCCAGAATCAGATCTTGCTTACAGTGGTTTGAAATTAGGGTTTTGCTTTCAGCTCAGCCGTGCTGAGTGAGACAACGCTATTGCTATGGTTTATATATCAATACTTATTGGGCCGGTACAGTTCAGCTTCTCTCAACCCGGCCCAAATTTGGTATGAGCTTTTTCACAAGTCTATTTATATTTATATATTTATTATTTATACCATATAATAAAAATTATTAGTCAACATTGACTCTTTACATATTCCTCTATTTATTAAACAAGTCAACAAAACATATTAATTATTATACATGTTGCTTGACACTAATAATTACATTTTATTTTTATAAAAATCATAATTCTAATTATGCATGCATGTTATAATTAAAGTATGTGCATGCTTTAATATTACATGAAAAATTGGAATTATATAGTACTCCCTCCGTCCCGCTAAAGTTGGCCCCTTTTATATTTAAATGAGTGTATTATAATAATGAAAGGGGCCAACTTTAGCGGGACGGAGGGAGTACTTGAAAATTTGAAATAGCATTTTTCAATCAAAAAAAGAAAAATAAATTGTATTTTCAATGTAGCTAGTATATTTGATAAGGTTTTGAGAGGTGAGACATTGGTTTCATATTAAACAAATCTATATATACAAAAAAAAAAAACCTAAATTTTATTAATGAATAAAAAAACTCCATTACTAATTAGGTATACACTATTTCCAAACATGTACGTGAAAAAAAATCTTAAACATTATGCAGAAATATCTATACATCTCTTTTTGGGTTTTGTTCTAATCACGAAACGAAAATGTCACACGGTTGAACAATGGAACATTCAAATTACGATTGAGAATCGTTGTTACATTATTTTACATTATGCTGCAAGGAGTTGGTGGATCCGGATCGTAAGCCACGTAATAACCGGGTCGTTGATAGGGTTGGGACGGATACTCGTAGTGGGATCGGGATGGATACTCGTATCGGGATCGGGTCGGCCAACGCTCGTCTTCCTCCTCGAACAACACGTGAGTTGTTCGATTATTGTGAAGGCTGATGATGTTAGCAAAGCAGAATTTCTTCCTCAGTGAGTTAACCAGCTTGACTGAGTCAATCTCTTCTCCTACCACTACTAAATAGTTTCTATCTCTTACCACCTCAACTTTGCTCACTCCTGCCAATTAATTATTCATAATTTTAACTAAAGTTGAAATTAGTGTGTGCATATGATATTATAAACTCACGAAAATACTCATAATTTTGATCAAAAGAGACGGAGAATATATAATGAGGCGAAAAGAGACTACTTATTTTTTGTCTCGTCAGAATAATTTCTGCAGAAATTAAAATATATTTATTCGTTCAGATATTATTGGTTCTTATTCTTTTTCCATTTGTCCCAATATTGTTAGTTTATTTTCAAAAATAGAAGAAGAAAAACTCTTTAAAATTTTGTGAATTGTATCACTTTTTTTTTCTTTTTATCTTTTATTCAATTTCATAATTTACATGTAGAGAACAAACAGATTGACAATATTAATGAAACTGATTTACATGTAAGAAGAAACATATTAACAATATTAATGAAACAGATGAAGTATATACCTTTCATTTCGGAGGCGAGTTTCATGGCTTTCTTCCTACTCGCCTCCTCGTTCATCGGGACGTTAATCACGGTTCTTTGCTGCAATATTAAAGCAAAATAGGATCCATTTAATTAATATCCAAATTAATCACAACTAAAACAATGTATGGCATCAAATATTTGGTTCAAAATAAATGGAACCTTAAGACAGAAGCAAGCTTGATTACTTACCTTCATGCTGAAGAAACTATATATGGTGTTTTGTCGAAGTTGGAATGTAGAGAAATAGGTTTAATTTAGGGGGTATTTATTCATAAGTTTGAGGAGTGAATTTTCCTTGCACTTTCTTAATCATTGCAATGATGTTACAATTAAAGAAGCAAACTCTTATGTTCTATTTGGTAATAGAAAAATAAGCCTCACGCCACGCGTCGTTTTGGACTTTTGTTTCGTATTATAGTGTATTTATATTTTATTTTTGAGATTTTAATATATTATTGTATTATTATTATAAGAGATGGAGAAAAGGTCTCCCCCGAGTATGGAAATTGATATAAGTAAATATGTATTTATAAAAAATACGACTTTTATTTATTTTTAATAATAAAACAGTTTTCAACTAAGTTGTCTTGATTAAGTTTCTGGTGAATTAGAGAATCACAAGATTTTGTTCTGATCACGTGGTATATACGTAGTAGAAATATAGATATATAATTACATATTATTATAATAATGTAAATGAAACTCTGTAAGCGACTAAACCTATAGGCTATAGTCTCTATATATATAATATACTCTAGTCAATAGGAAGATTCTTACAAAGTGCAAACCCTAAATACTCGCCTTCATATAAGGTTGACAATTATAATTCGTTGCTTCATGAGCATTAATTATTATTAATAGAATATTCTATTGGTAATTCCTTGATTTGAAAACAAAATAATTATAATTAAATGAAATAAACAACCCAATTAATTATTTGGAAATTAACGATATTTGTGTAAGCAGATCAGAAAATAATTATTTAAATTCCTCGCCTTTGGGATATGATTATTGATATAATTTGGGGAGCCACACTTGTGGTTGTGGATTATGTTCTACCTTAATATTTTCATATACTCATATATTTATTGTAACTTTTTTTTATCAACAAAAATAGGAGATATTAGCGTGCGTGTGTTGGTCTAGTGGTAGTGAGATTAATACCTAAGACTAAGGTCTTGGGTTCAAGTTCTCGTCACGTGGCCATATAATTTAATGTTAATGTAATTCATATAATTTAATGTTAATGTAATTCAATTTTTAATAAAAGAAAAACAAATAGGAGGTATTAGTAAAGAATAATTAATTAATGATCAGATTAATTTGGGGAAATTCTTACACATCAATTATTCAATTATTTTAAGCATGCACATTATTCTATTAACAACTATCAGCTTCTATTTGGGAACACTGTTGCTCTAATAGTCAACGATTTGCAATCATTGTATAAAAACTTGACCTATTCTTTTAAACTCTCAAAATTAACGTATTAACAATTAAATATAATAAAGACTTACTATTCGGCACTACAGCTTCATTAATATAATAATTTTGGCAGTTCCTATTAAGTCAAACTTATATACTGCTTTCGTGGTAGATCTTATTATCATTATTAAGGCTTTGATTTCAGTTATTTTATTGTTGGGAGGTGGACTCCAACACTTCCCGAAGGGTGGGTACGGTGCTACCATTATTGACGAGAAGTTAAAGAAATTGATTAGTACTACTATGGTGCATCATCTTTTCAGGTGACCTCTTAGTAGAAATTTTTAAGTTAAATGTGTTTGACTTGGAGCAATATTATGATGGGTGACCTACTGAGAAGTGTCTTGGGTCAGCCTAGAACAAAGCATGAACATCATATGCTAGATATATCATGTGTAGTAGTTCAACTCACTATTGTATATATGCCGAACAGATTGTGCCTTATTTATGCAAATATGGGCATGTGCACGATATCTCGTGTTATATCAATACGAAAAATATAAGTTCAAATATTTATGATATATAAAGAAAAATATACTAATCATAAATCTATTATCACACGATTAAGAATTGGAATTAAATTAATTTACACTAACTATATATATATAGTATATAGATTGCAAATGATTACAGCAAGACAGGAAAATTGAATATAAAAATTTGGACGATGACGTCACATAATGGAGCACATTGGCGGGTCAAGATCCCGAACCGGAACCGCCATATATGGGGCTTCGGCTTGGTAGTAATTATATTGTGTGGGCCGCACAGGATAATAATCGTAGGACCTTCTCTGACTAAAGTCGCGATTCCTAAAACCCGCTTCTGCCATTAATGCGGTTTCACGCTGCTCGGAACTCGCGCTTCTAACGCCTACTAAGCGAGCGAAGCAGAATATCTTCCTCAGCGAGTTGGTCAACTCAACTGAGTCAACCCCTTCTCCACTCACCACCAATATTCTCCCTCTTACAACCTCAATTCTCATCACCCCTGCAATAAATCAATGCCACACTGCATGTTAATTTCTCTCTATATATGTATATAATATATTTGTGAAATACGTAGTAATGCTGTAATAATAATTCTCACCATTTGTCTCAGAAGCTTTCTTCATGGCTCGGGATCTGCTCTTCTCGTCCAGTAGGGGAAGCTCGATTTCAATTCTTTGCTGTAAATTTCAAATGGGAATTAAAAAAGATAAATTGGCTAAACTTGTGCATATATACATATACATATATATATATAATTAAAAATCTTGCTATTATAAAACTCACCGCAAAGATGTTCATGATTGGAAATGAGTCTTGTGTTTTGAAGAAAGATTGTGTTTAATTTGTTGAAGTTTGGTGATAGGAAAAGGAGATATGATCATGTGCTTATATATATTGCAATTGGAATTGGAAATGGAAATGGATTTGAAGAAATTAAGACGAGTGAAATGAAATGTGATACGCGTTGTAATTGTAAATTAAAGGGTTTATTTTATTGTTTGAGAAACATTCAACCCTAGCTCCTAAGCTAATTATTATAATAATTCCAACATTAGGAGGTCGTTAATCAAGATTTAACTATATAATTAATTATTTTTTATCATTTATAGAATTTTAATTATTCGACATGTATTGTATTGATCACGTATCGATAACAAGCTTTTTAAAGTGTCAATTCGATCAATTCATTTCATTAATTCATCCCAATTTCACATGCCAAGTGTTCAATTAATATTGCATGCATGCATGTAACTGAGATATACGATTAACAGAGCAGTACCCGTTAAAAGATAATATAAGGAAAAGGGTATAATAGCAAGAAAGGTACTAGCAAGAAAAGCTAGGGTTTAGCAAACTTGAAAGTACGACAATCTCCAACAGGGAAAGATTGATCACAAAACAAACCACTTCCTTTCCTATTAATGTAACCAGGGTAGTCCCATCTGTCGAAGTATGCCTTTTCTTTCAACACAAACCCTGCTTCCTCTCCCAGTTTCTCCACTTCCCACTTACAAAATGGATGTGCCATTTTGTGTGTTATATGCACTTCCCCATTTGCTGCCACCATCTCGTATGCACTTCGCAGAAATCCTCGAACCACCTCCTGATGAAGCCTATATATGCACTTATTCATTAAATATTTATGTAAACTATATATACATATGCATCGACACGAACTTACGATATCTGATATGAGTCGTGCTCACGGCCGAGGAAGCCTGCATGGGGAAAATTATACACTATTCTGTCGAATTTCTTGTGGATCAAGGTGTGGTGACGGCTCATGGTGTGGGCATCGACGCCGTGCACCACGGTGCATCCCTTCTCAGTAAGTTTATCGAGGGTGTCGGTGGCCGTTGTCGAATACTTAATTCTCAACTCATCTTAGTTGGGACGGAGAGTCTCGTGTCAGAGGGTTTTGTATATATATAAAAGTAAATTAATGAAGGAGGTGAGTACCTTTAGTGTCAAGAGAGGTGGCGGTTATGTTGGAAGCATTGCCAAAGGCTATGGCTAAAGAGGCTGCAAAGGAGAAATCGCCCTCTCCCACTAGCAGTATCTGCTGCTTGTTGCTGTAGTGCTTTATCCATTTCTCTTCCATTTTTCTTACTCTTCTTCTTTGTTTTAATTTAAATATTCATATGAAAATGTTCCTTCTGAAACATGATTATTTGAATGGATAATAGTGAATTAATACAGTTGGATTTTATAGTTGTTAATTGCATGGATAGAAGATGAAGAAGAAGAGTTGATTAATTAATTCTAACTTAATTAACTAGCTTTAATTTCGTATAGGAAGTGCAGGGGACATATATCTATATATATGTATTTCCCAATAGTTTTTCTTATATTGATTAATAGTAATAGTAATAAACCCCCCAAAGTTGATTAATGTCTTTATTAAGTACAATTTTCATCACTAATATTAGTCACAACGTAAGAATGCATGTGAGCTTCAAATGTAGATTTTTTTTTATTGATGGAGAGAAGAAAAGAGATATGTACACTTTCGTAAAGAGTTAAGTACAAAGAAAGCTTACAACATTATTAACGTACAATAGAAATTAATAATAAACAATATAATTTGTTGCATGTAAAATAGATTTGAATTAATTACTAAGTAAAGTTGGGCTACTAATTCATGGGGAATGCCCAAGAGAGTGAAAATCCAACTCCTTAACCTTGACGACCAATTCTTTTACACCTCGTTCCTTCACCAGCCGGGGGCACCTACGAAGTGACAACTTCTTAAGACGAGGCAATGCTCCATCTTCCATCACGATTCTGACGATCGTGCTCAAATCCTCGATCAACAAAATCTCGAGTTTCTTGAAACCCGAAGCCTCGAACCTCAACTCCTCCCCACCAAAGCAATCAATCATGTGAAGCTCCACGAGGTTGGGGAGGCCTTTGAGAGCCCCCAAAGGGGTGTGTCTCAACTTAGACCACTTCAAACGAATCTTCACCAGAGAATGCAGCTCGGAAACCCACCGCGGAGTCTCTCTGAGGAGGCCTTTCAAGTACAAACGCTCGAGTTTCTTGGGTGGGTTTTTCATCTCTTGGAGCTCGATGAAATCTCCATTATTGGAGGTTATATCGAGAGTCTTGAGACACTTCATCTCTTCAACAGCTGCACACAGAACCTTACCATGTTCCCTTCTCAAACCAGTCAACCTTAGCTTCCTCAGTTGGGTCAATGCCTTCAACTCATTTAGGGTTCCGCCCTTTGCATCTATCTTCACGAGGGAAAGATTCTGCAGATTTGTTAAGTTGTTGATACCCTGGCGCAGCTCGATACCTGGAGCAGTTTTATTGTAGACAAAGAGGTGACATAGTTTTAGGAGGGTAGATATTTCTGGGGGAAGAACTGTGACACGGGTTCGTTTTAGGTCCAAGGTTTCGAGGTAAGACAGTTTCTTGATGGAACTAGGAATGGACGCAATTTCGGTGTCTCTGAAGTTGAGATACCTCAAAAGGGTGAAACGAGTGATCTCTTTGGGAAATTCTGTCAGAAACGCCCCTTGCACATCTACCACTTTTATCAGCTTCAGCTTCTGCAGATTTTTGTCCAAATCTGCAGTAGCTATTTTTTTATCAAACCTAAAGAAACATATATGAAGGTTATTATTAGAAACTTTATCTCATTGAATTGATAACTTAAAGGAAAGAAATATGGCGACGCACCTCAAGAGAAACATGGAACGAACAGCAGAAAAGTCTGCATCTTTTGGGAAGTGATGATGGATTGAGAGACGTCGAATCTTGGTCTCGCTTTGATTCAGAGTGTTATCCTCTTGGGAATAGATGGATGCGAAAGTCTCGTTCTTACATTTCTCGATGAAGAAATGGAGGATGATGTTATGCATTCGACAACGTCTAGGGCGACCATCAACATGGCGATTGGTAACATGAATCAAGTTCCAGGAAATCAGTTCATTCATGTAACCCTCCGCTATCTCCTCAGCTGTCTCATTCTGGGTCCTGATGGCAAAGCTTTCTGTGACCCAGAGGCGTATTAGCCTCCCGCACTCCACGTCGTGATACTCGGGAAAAATGCACATGTACAAGAAACAACACTTGAGGCTGCTGCGAAGATGCATGTAGCTTCGCACCAGAGCATCGGTGATGGAACCCAGGTTCCATATCTCCCCTCCGAGGTCGCTATGAAAGCCTTCCCACTCGCACAGTGTCTGTGGCATCCGTGCGAGTGTTTTAGCGACTTCCACAATTGCGAGGGGAAGCCCCTCGCATCTTTCCACGATCTTTTCGGAAATGCCCTTCAACTCAGAAGGGCATTCACCTGAGGGAAATGCCCTTCCACAGAAGAGCTTCCTCGCGTCTACTGAATGTAGACCGCGCAAGCTCAAGGTGTATGCAGCATCGCCGCCTGTCGATGATGCATACTTAGAGGAGAGTTCCGAGTGCCTAGTGGTGGCGATCACTCTGCTCCCGGAAAACGATTCCGGGAGCAAATCCTCCAAATCTCTCCAACACTGATAACTCCAAATATCATCGAGAACAATCAGATAAGTCTTTCCGGTGAGGTACCTCCGCAGCCTCGTCTGCAGAGTGGAGCCATCGTCATCCGGGTAGGGTTCGTCCCTCGAACTGTAGAGCTGTTTGATCAGAGCTTCTATAATCTTCTCCATATCAGGGTGGCGACACAAGCAGACCCAAGCACGACAGTCGAATCCCGACTGAATCTCTGGTTCCGAGAAGACGTTCTTGACCAAGGTAGTCTTGCCGGAGCCGGGAGGACCATCCACAGCTAGCCTAACCAGACTCCTCTTCTTATCATCAACCAATCTACTCATGAGCCACTTTTTATCATCTCCATACCCAACCATGCAATCCTCGATGAGGAGAGGGCCCACCCGGTTCTTGGTGGGCCGGGCGGCTAGAATGGAGAATCTACTGCCGAAAGCTGAAGTCTGCGACTTGATATCGTCGATATCCTTTTTGATGCTTGCTATTCTCTGTGAGACGCCGCGGAAGGGGAAGATGTGGCGGAGATGGTGGGCGTTGGTGTGAATCCGGCGACTGCTCCTGTGGCGGTGGAAGTAATACGGCGGTGAGTGGAAGAGGAAATCGTCGAGGGTGTCCTCGATGTCGTAGGCGATTGCCCGGACTTTGTGGACGAGGTCGTGCAGCAAGTGGCTGCCTTCACGGCCATCGTTGTCGTCCATGAAAGCTTGCAGTGAAGTAAGCCAACTTTTCATGCTCTTGAGGTCCTCCTCCTTGATGTCTTTGGGGAAGTTCATCTCTTTCAGGTAGGGCATTATGAGCTGTATTAGACCCACCGCCGCAGCAACGGCGGCTTCTGCCATTGATGAATGTGAATGGTGTTCGAGAAATGATGATGGATGATGGAACGTGAACATATATTAAATATTGAAACTGGTTAATAATAGTCAAGGAAACGTGGCCTTGTGTTGTGAGTGTGATATCTGTTGTTTCGCTTCATTGGCTTAGGAAGCTTTGGGGAAATGAAGATAAGGCTTAGTTACTGCTTTTCGATATTATTATTGTCTATATATGAACTAAAAGGAGCCGCCATTCAAGATTTCTCCTTCATATTCCCCTCTCAAAATATTATCCGTTGGTTATTCCATGACATTCATTGTTTCATTTTTATATCGTGTTCTTTTGTCTTATATATTATTAAATTTATTATTTTATTATTATTTATAAAATAAAAATATATATTATATACAATAATGAGTTATAATTAATATTTATTTAACATACGGAATGATAGTATTATTTATCAATTTTAAAATTAATTAAAATTTATAGTATTAAATATTGAAATTTGACTTTGGATTCATGCATGTATGCAGGACCAATCAATTTTTACTTAATAACAAAACTAGGAGCTGAGGGTACAAAATTCCTCAAGCAAGTTGAGAGTAGACCAAGACAATTTGCAAGTAAACCAATATAAATTTAATTTATTATTGTTCTTTATTTATTTCGCATATTTTCTTTTAATATTGCTCTATAATTATTTTCTGCTCCATGTTCATAAATATATATAATAATAATGATTCATTTATTCATTTATTATATCGGTTGTTTCACGTGTTATTAAATGCGAAGCATTTTTCACTTTAAAAGCTAGTTAACTTTATTAGAATCAATCATTTTATGCATAAAAATATCAATATCTAATCGGGTTTAAAGTACAACTTAAAGAACAAACCAAGAAGGTTAAATTTGAAAAGTAAAAGAAATAGGCAGTAAAAAGTCAGTAATTTTCATGAGTTGTGAAATTGGAAGCAATTGTTGAAGAACACTATAATTCTGTAGGTAGAGAATTTACCAAAAACTCCACATATACTAAACAAGTTACTCAAGTTGCTTCCATCCAAAATTAGCCAAGAAAAAGAAAATTATAGCTAGGGTTCATAGATCAACTTCCCCAGCGATTTATCTGATGATGAAGCAGCATCTGCTTGAGTCGATCCGATCTCAAGACGCTCAACCGGTGAAGCTCTTCCAAAATGCTCGTAAAACCACTCGACGGCCTCCTTGGCACTTCCATAGCGTACATTGTGTAACCAAGCCGTAGGGCATCGGTTACTGAACTCCGGGCATCATAGCTAGTGTCTCCAAACGTTTCCTCCACGTGGTTTAGATACCTCCCGAATATCCTTCGACACTCGCTTGCACAGTCTTGAGGAGCCAGAAGCATCGGATTAGGGGGCATCGGTAGAGCCTTTGTCGTTGCAGCGGCAGGGGAGAGTTTGAACCTAAAGGTCTTGCAAGCACCGAGTGGAAATGCCTCGTCGGCTCTGAAACCAGAACCCCTTTTGTTGAAGTACCCCGGGTAGTCCTGTATTCGGAATTCATCTTGAGCTACGCAGACTAATGAGAACTCTGTCCCCAGGTCCTCGATTTTCCAGCTGTCGAAAGGTGCATTCGTTTTGTGACTGATGTGGATCTCCCCATCGAAATGCAGCATGCTGCTCGCGCTCTGCAGGAATCCCCGGACAAGATTCGTATGCATCCTATACGTCGAGTGCAATTCCATATCAAGGTTGATAACAGAAACTATGGCACTATACATAATGTAATGCAACTTCTTCTAATGATCTTATAATTTCACAACTCAGCCTACCAAATCAAGACATTCAAAACTCAGCCTCTACAAAATCAAGATTGATAACAAAAACTATGGCACTGATAATGTATGTAACTCTTGACAATAGTTCAAGACATTCAAAGAAATTCAACAAACAAGAATGCCATAACACAAACTAACAACATTCCATTAAGCAAAGAACAGAGGCTCACATCATCATGTGTGGATTATCTTCCCTCCCGAAAAAGCCGGCATGCGGAAAGTTATAAATAATCCGGTCGAACTTCTTGCCGACGAGCCCGGGATGAGTCACCATTTGGGTTGCATCGACTCCGTGCAGCACGGAAGCCCCCCGGATTCTCAAGAGCTCCAAGTGGAACATTGCATACTTGTATTTGTAGATCAAGTCATCTGCTTTTGATTAAATAGACAGCCATTACAAGGATTGGAAACAGAGAAGAACAAACTGCACAGCCACATAGCTTAGTATAATGGATCGCAACCAAATGCAACTAACTTTAAACTATACTACAGAAAAGCATAAACTCCAAAATCTCATCATATCTTTTCTAGTCTTGGCACCAAAATTTCAAATTTTATACCGTTGGTTCATACCACAATTTGCATATAAATTAACTTGAATCTTGAATCTGCATTTTAGTCACACAAACACAGATTTATGCCTAAAGAAAAAAGGGTTCGCTCTAAAAATCAAAGGCCATAAAACCCTTTATTTGTTTAAACAGGACAAAGAGTCGATCCATCTTTTTTCCCCATTTTCGAGACCTTCCCACAACAAGACAAGAAATCAAATAAAAAAGGGGGTTAGTAGTTAAAAGAGTGAAAGTGCGAAAGAAGTACAGTATGAGTCCAATGTAGTGGCGGTGATGTTAGTAGCGCAGCCAAAACGCAAAGCCAAACACATGGAGAAGGAGAAGTCGCCTTCGCCTACGAGCAGTATACTGTGGGATGAGGAGTAGTACTTTATCCATCTCTCATGACTCGTCATCATTCTCCGACTTCAAGGGCTCCTCTCAAAACATTCACACTGCTAAATATTTACACCAAATCTGCATAGGGCCATTATTCTGCTGGGGAAGTAGAAGGGCCAACTCAAGAATCGATGAAGCGAAATTGAATTTAGAAAGGTGGGAGGGTTTCGTGCTTCACTTGCTTGTACCATATTTGGTCGCATCATACATAATACTTTTGATTTTTGATTTTTGATTTTTTAAAGTAATAAACTCATTTTATTTTAAATACAGTAACGAAACAAAACTTACACCTTTATATCAATAGTTTGTGATTATAATCTATTTTTTTACAAAAAAATGATTTAATTTTGGATATTAATGCTTTTAATTAGTATTGTACTGATACTATCACTATAACATGTTAATTACAGTATTTTGTGGAAAATATTATGCTATAATATGTTTATTTATGACGTAAGTACTATATGATATATTTCATTGTTCTATAACAGGACATTAATCATATTTCCTAAAGGTGAATGTGTATAATATTGCAATAATTTTGAATTATTACATATACGTAGCATGTATTATCATTACTTGTTTCAATTTCTGTGTATAATTTATTAATTAACAATGATATATATAGAAGTTTTATCAATCAGATAAGATGAGAATCTTTTTATATCTAAAAATTTTCTTCAACTCAATGTCATTCGATTTTGAATTTATTGAATTTTAATATCAGTAATGCTCCACCGCCCGCGGCGGGCACATCTTAATGTGCCCGCGGCTGATGTGGCAATGCCACATCATTGCCACATCAACATGTGAGTTACTATATTTTTATTTCTTTGTTAAATTTATTTTTTATTATTAATTTTTATTGAATAGTATTAAACTATACACTAACCAATAAATCTTAGTCGGAAAGTGATAATTAATAAAAAAAAATATTAAAAATTTAATATATATCTACATGGCATGCCACATCATTTGTGGGCGCATTAACCCCGCCCGCCGCGGGCGGGTGAACATTTTCGATTTTAATATATATACAAATTTTTATTTATAAATCAAATTTAGTTTGCTGATTGAGGGATGTGCTACTTTTAATGGGAACTCTCAATCAAATTAATTAATATAGTATATAGTTTGTACTTTGTCATTTATTCTTAACTAATTAATATTTATTTTCGGAATAGTGAAGCTTAAATATCATATAGTACTCCACTTTCTAATTATTGAATAACTATATAGACTACATAAAATGAAAAACCCTAGTTTTCAATTATTGTGGTCATTTATAAAATTAGAAGTAGTGGTGTGAACGAATGAGCTTAGGCGGAATCCGCGACAATCTTTAGACCACCGATAGTGACGGTCTTGGTGTCGGCGGATCGGGGAACGATGGTGACGACAATCTCCTTATCAGCGTTGTTGATGTTGATGCGATCATAGAGCCGCTTGAGCTTGAACCGTTGGGAGGCGGCGCGCTCCTTGGAATTAGAGTGATGATGTTTCATGGGCAGCTGCGACAAGGTTCCGAGGTACTCCGGGTTGCTGACGTCATAGGGCTCGCCGTTCTTGTAGTTGACGAAGACGTCGAACTTCACGAGCTTGGTGGTGTCCGTCGCTATGTTCTCCAACACCAACACCTCGTTGGCCTTGCCAGGTTTAATTTTCGACACTAACACTTTTTGGACCCGGTCTAGGGTGAAGGGCTTGTCCGCGCTAAGCGCGCCCTTCATTATGTCCCCGAGATTGATTGGCACCGCCCTCTTGGGCGGAGCAGAGCTCCGCCACGGGGTAGGGCTGTCCTCAAAGTCATACCCTAGTTTGGTGTGATCCAAGCAGTCCGCGATTGTTACGCGGACTAGTCGCTTCTTCTCATCATAGAAGAGGAAGGACGTGTTCAGGAAATCTGGATCGTTGATCATTTTAGGGTATTCTTCGGGGATGGCTCCCCAAATGGCCCACATCCGGTCCACGTTGGAGTGGTGGGCGTAGAAGGCCGGATCACGGGCCGCGGTGGAGAAGCTCCCGAGATCCTGGCCAACCCAGGCGTGGACCCCGGTGTGGGCCCCCCTCTCCATAGTACCGCTATCGGTTTTCGGGGGGACAGCTTCCCCAGCCCGAAAGGGCTGACCCATGAAGTCGTAGGCGGAGGTGACGCCGCCGATGACCTCATCATAGATGCGACTGAGGTTATTGGCGATGATCTTGCTAGGGTCGGTCTCCATGCCATCGAGGGAGAGGTCGACGACTGCGTTAGGGTTTTTCGGGTCGGGATTGTCGCGTAAGTCGTCGTAGAGGGCGGAGCCCTTCCGCAAGTACATCGGCGGCATGGGCATGCCGGGAGGGTTGTCCCAGTTCCAGTAGGGCAAGGCGAAGGCGTCGTCTCCGATCAACTCTCCGAGGATCCTCTCGTGAAAGAAGAGGTACCAGCGGTGGAAGGGGAAGAACATCCACGAGAAGTGAACGGAGACGTCGAGATCCTTATACCCTAACTGTTCATAACCGCCGTCGCAGTAGGCGCAGTGGACGTTGGCCTGCTGCATGAAGCCGCGAGGGTCATTTGGGTCTTTTACATCAAGATTCCTCATCTCCTGCACAGCCATCCTGTATTTCTCAATCTCCTTCTCAGTCATATTCTCCGCCGCCTTCCGAAGCCGCCGCCCCGGCGCCGGCAGCGGCAGATCTCGGAAGTCTACGATCACAGGGGGCTTGGCTGCTGCCCCCGATCCCGGTGGGCAGCAGTTGGTATCATCGTCAAAGCAGCTGCTGAAGTCAGTCATGATAGGATCGGCGCGAGCTTGGAGGTTGGCGGCGCCGTACAGACCTCCCAAAGACAAGAGCAGTTTTCTCCGATCCACCGCCGCCGGCGGTGGCGGCGGCTTTTGCTGATTACAAGATACATGAAAGAGGCAAGTGCGGGAGCTATTCTTTCTGCTGCCCACCATTGTGCATAATGAACTTTGAACGAAAGAAGCCATATTCTTTCTTTTGAAGATGTGAATAATAGATAGATCTATCTATATATAAACATATGTAATGAACTCCATGGGAGGTTGTTCTACTTCTACATATACATAATACATTAACTCCTCTTTGTTTTAATTGCTAAGACTTAACTATGTTTTTATTACAAAAGGCATAACAACACTATCACCCATTAAATTTTAATTACTTCATCCATTAGAAACTGAAATCTACATTAAAAAACCAGTGTTGTATATATTGAGGAAATTTTTATTATAATATCAAAAAAGAATAAGATCTAAATTAAAGATTATTAGTCTATATCCCATCGACATAATTAATACTCCCTCCGTCCATGAAAATGGTTAACGGTTTGACCCAACACGAGTTTTAATATTGTGTTTTGACTTTAATGGGAATATGTAGTGAGTAGCGTTAGGTTTTCACTTTATATATAGTTTTAAATTGGTTGTTAGTAGTTAGTGGAGTTTGGGTCTCACTTAAAATATTGTTTTAAATTGAGTTGTGTGTAGTAGATGTGGTGGGTCCACTTGCTATAAAAGGAAAGTTTCAAATGTAAACCATTTTCGTGGACATCCCAAAATGGCAAAACGTAAACTATTTTGGTGGACGGGGGAGTAATATAAAATTAAAAATAATATAATTGAATTAATATAATTAGCTTAATTACGGTTCAATTTTAGGATATTGTTAGATAAATATATATATATATATATATATAGATATGGATTTACCATCACACTTTTATTTCCACAATCTATATTTTATTAACAAAATTTAATCTTTATTTATATTACTTTTCTTTCATTTACTATAGAGATGTTTAATTTGTAGCAAGCAAATAGAAACCCTAAATGTATATATATTAAAATTGTTAGAGTTGGGATAACTCTGTTTTTCTTATTTTAAATGTTTTGCTTTCTTCTTTAAGTGTTCCAGAAATCTGAACGTGTGCTCAAGGTATGAATAAAGTCAAAAAGAAGAATCTAGAACACCATCCATGGTTGAACGTGGGGAAGAAGACTCCATAACTGGTGAACGTGAAATAATGCTGGCGTGATTATCGCAACAACATATCACAAAAGGAGCAAAAGAAGTTGATGACTTCTACACCATTCTTACAACAAATCCACTTCGTGAAGTAGTTGAGAAAATCAAGGAGGAGACGTTAAAGACTTGGTCAAATCATTTTTAGGAGAGGAAGTTAAGCAGCTGACCAAGTCAATACGTGCTACCTGAATTGTCACAACAGCATTCCAGGAATTTTGCAGCAGCACAACTACTTTCTACATTTCACTCCAAGCATCTCCACTTAGTTCTCCATGATCTTCTAGAGCCCATAAATGAAGCCCATTGAGTCCTATATATATGAGAAGGATATCTGGAAGAGAGACGGACCTTGAGCATAATTGAGAGAGATATCTTTGAGAGGTTCGAGTCTGTGCGAATGTTGTACAAATTGTCGAGGCAACATTTCGTGTAATTTCATTGTTTAGTGTGTACAGCTTATGAATCTCACATTCTAAAGCTGATATTTTAACGCACCTGTTTTTAGAGAGTTGAGAACTGATACAGCTTTGATTTGGTTTTACTCTCTTAATTAGTTTCAATCTCTCTAAGTCTTCTAGTGAGATTGTGTTTTCATAGGATAGTTTGTTAGACAGCTAGATCTTGTACGCTATATGTAACTATCCCCTTTTCGTTTCTGTGTCAGTTGTTTCTACAATACAGAAAGTCTGAGTGAGTGTGTCTGTTAAGTAAAGAATCTGACTAGCTGTTGTCAAAGTTGTTGTTACAACACACATTTGTACGCGCGGTTGAGATACACTTTCAAAAATAACACTCATAAAAGATGAGATAGATTATAAATATAGTCATTTGTTGTATTTATTTACTGAATCATCCTAACTACTTTATCTTGTGGTTGAACTTTAAATTATAATTTGCTTCTAATTTATAACTTAAAATCAAAATTGAATCAAACAAAAAACCAATCGAATTTATCGATTCGTTTCAATTTTCGACGTTTAACCAAATTATAATAGCCATGAATCACAGCATTGTCCTGTTTTGTGGTATGAGGACAAGGAAAAAAACAAACAAACTTCTTATTATTAGCTAGGGTCCAATCTTCCATTGCCTTCTCGTGAAGATAGTAATATAGAGTGGCTACAAACATAAAAATTTGTCCAAATCGGCACGTGTAATAGAATTGTGAAGAAATTATATATACACTGCCAAATAATTACTTTCCACATGTGGAACCTTTAATTTTAATAGGATGGATAGAATATATTAATATATCTTTAAGACATCTTCACGCCACTTGGAACCTAACATTTTATAACTTAATTAATATATAAAAAAAAAAAGAAATCTCTGATATTATTAAACATCTATAAATATAAAATAATCTCTGGTTTTATTAAACTCTATAGATATAAATTAAAATTCAGGTATATTGACAAATGTGTTCGATAAATTATATGTTATGATCTCCTACATGTCATCGAATTTTTTGGAATTAAAATATACTCCTCTCCGTCCTATGAAAGTAGTTCCTTTCATTTTTTACACGTAAATTAATATCTTACTTTATTCACTTATAATTTATTAGATTTACGTTAATACCAATCAAGAAATAGGGACTACATTAGTGGACGGATAGAGTATTTCATATTTTAATTTGATATTTATTACAGTTTAGGTTATATTTAATATTTATAATAGTATAATATTAATATGCAAAATAGCTGAAAATGATAATAAAAAAATAAAACTTTCTGAAATTACAAATAAAACTTGGCAAAATTAAATCAAAGTTATAATTTTATTGATATTTCCGAAAGATCAATTTAACGCGAGGGCTACGTGGCGAGCAATGGATGAACAAATTCAAGCGGCGATAATCTTGAAACCACCAATAGTGACGTCCTTCATGTCGGAGCAGCGGGGAACGATGGTGACGACGATCTTATCATCACTTTCCTTGATGTTAATTCTCTCGTAGATTTTCTTGAGCTTGAACCGTTGCGAGCAGGAGCGCTCCATGGAGCCGGAGTGGCTCTTCATCGGCAGCTGCGTGAACGTCCCGAGGTACTCCGGCCGGCTGATCTCGTCGGGCTCGTCGTCTTCGTCGTTGACGAAGACGTCGAACTTCACGAGCTTACCGGCGTCGGCGACGACTATGTTCTCCAGCACCAGCACCTCGTCGGCCTTGCCCGGTTTCGTCTTCTTCACAGAGATTCTCTTCACGTTGTCGAGAGTGCATTGCTTGGTGGCGATCTGCGTGTTTCTAGAAATGGCCTCGATGTTCACCGGCACGGCCTTCTTCGCCGGGCCGGAGCACAGCCAAGGGGTGGTGCTCTCCTCGAATTCGTACCCTAGCTTGGTGTGGTCTAAGCAATCTTCCACCTTGACGCGCACTAGCCGCTTTTCCTCGTCGTAGAAGAGGAAAGAGGCGTCTAAGTAGTCACGCTCGTTGATCTTCTTAGGATAGTCCTCCGGGATGGACTCCCAGAGGGTCCACAGGCGGTCGACGTTGGCGTGGTGGGAGTAGAAGGCCGGATCTCGGCCGGCGGTGGAAAGGTTCCCGAGGTCCTTCCCAACCCAAGCATGGACGCCGGTGTGGGACCCTCTTTCGAGAGTTCCTCCGTCGGGGTTCTTGGGAGCGTCGTCTCCGGCTTTGTAACACTTGCCCAAGAAATCCTCGGCGGAGGTGACGCCGCCGATGAGCTCGTTGTAGATGCCGCTGAGGTTATTGGAGATGATCTTGGTGGGGTCGGTGTCCTTGCTCTGGAGCGAGAGGTTGATGACGGAGTTAGGGTTTTTAGGGTCGGGGTTGTTGCGGAGGTTGTCGTAGAGGGAGGAATCATTGAACAGGAACATAGGGGGCATCTCCATTCCGATAGGGTTGTCCCAGTTCCAGTAGGGCAGGGCGAGGGTCTTGTCTTCGATCAACTTACCCAAGATCCTCTCGAAGAAGTAGAGGTACCAGCGGTGGAAGGGGAAGAAAAGCCACGAGTAGTGAACGGTGAGGTCGAGTTCATTACCCTCCTTATCTTTATACCCTAACTGGTTGTGGGCGCCGTTGCAGTAGGCGCAGTGGATGTTAGCCTGCTGCGTGAACCCTCGAGGGTCGTTTGGGTCTGTCTTGTCTAGATTCCTCATCTTCTGCAAAGCCATTTTGTACTTGTCTATCTCCGCCTCTGTCATTTTATGCGCCGCCTTCCTGAGGCGGCCCCCCGGCGGCGGAGGCAGATCGCGAAAATCTATGATCTTGGAGGGATCGGTAGCTTCTTTTGACCCCGGAGGGCAGCATTCGAAGGCCACAGGGAGCTTCGTTCTGGCATCTAAGGCAGCGCCGCAGCTCTTGAAGTCAGTCTTGATAGGTTCGGCGCGGGCTTGGAGGGTTGCGGCGGCGCCGTACAGTCCTCCCAAACTCAGGAGCATGCTTCTCCGGTCCACCGCCGCGGCAGCCTCCTTCTGCTCGCGCTCGCTGCATGATACTTTGAACCGCCGCTGTCTCCGCCTTGCTGCTGCATTGCTGTCACTATTATTGGTTTTGTTGGTAAGAGGGAAAGGAAATGAGGTGCATAGTGAACTTTGAAGTGAAAAAGAAGCCATTTAATTTTTTCTCTCTTTTCCGATATATATATGTTAATTTTGCTTTAGCTTAGGCATGCTTGCTGCTTCTACATCTCTATATATAGACGTTAGTTTACTGTGAAAATCTGGTGCATGGGAATTAAGAGTATGCATGCATGCATGTGTTCCCAAATAAATATATCACGTGGAATTCATTCTCATAAAAATATATATCACGTTCTATTATTACTCAATTATGTGTGAACACTTGTTTTAATTTCTACCAAAAATCCCTCCACATTATCTCTAAATTTTGTGTTAATATATGCCAAAATAGCATAGAACATACTAAAACATAAATAATACTTCCTACGTTCCAAAAGTGGACACGTGTTATATTTAAAGAAGAACGGAGGGAGTAGTTAATAATATAATATTATTTAAATTCCAGTCATTTTAATGTAAATTGTCACAAATACTATTTTACTTAAATACCTATAGTACAAATCGTGTGTACAAGCTATGAACCATATTTTTCTTACTAATTTGGTATAAATTAGAGATCACGTATGAATGGTACGATTATTTGTCATTCATACCATTTATATATATATATATGAATAATATAATTATCTATCAATCATACGGTTCATACATAGTAGCTAGGGGTCCAGTCCAAACCCACCCGACCCACATGAGCCTGATTTTGGGCTTGAATTTCATGCCCGATCGAGCCATGGGCCTCACTTGGGTTTATCAGTAATATCACGGGTTGGGTCTGGGTATAAAGAAACTCGACTCAGTCCGGCCCATTCACAGTTCTAGAGAGGAGACAAGACAAGAAATTGGATAAATAATAATATTATATTACTACTATTATTTGTCTTTTTTTTTGACTTATTTTATATGTTCTCTCTAATATACTTTTTGAATCCAAGACGAATTTTAATGAAGAATGAGTTTAAACAAGTCTCGTGAGTAAAATATAGCATGAGATTCGTCATGATCACTTTTGTATCTCACATTTAATTATTTAAACTTTTGAAATTTATAAATTATGTCCAACTTTTTAAATGTTAAATTATTTATATTAAAATACATATCATTTGAATATAATAAATGCATAAAATTAGATACAAATTCAAATTAAAATATAATATAATGAAAATGACGAAAACTTGTTAAAATTTAATGGGGAAATGGGCTAAACTAGTTATTCTATTATTTTAAACACAAATACTAACCATTAATATAAAACAAAAAACAAAATACTAGCCATAATTTATGTTAAAGGACATAATTATTCTTTTCTAAATTTAATCAATTAAAAAAACTGCATCATGCTCTCTCTCTCTTCCCCAGCTTCTCACACTCTTTCTCTTCCTTCTTCCTTTACCATCTCACTCTCTCTCTCTCTTCCTTCACCATTTCACGCAAAACTTATATTGTACTCATCTAATTCTTGTCATACTCATGTTGTCCAATAACTAACTTGATTTGGTTCATATTGCAGAATAAATTATTAATATAGATTCATGTTTAGGGTTTATTTGGTAGGGAATAATATTTGATTGTAAACCAAATTTTATTTTTAAATCTGTAATACTTTGAACGAATTAATTAGATGAAGAGTATTTTAGACACATAAGACTAGATTTATGATTTTTTTATACGTGTGGCTATTATTTTGATTTACTATAACAAAATAGTTATTTTAAAAGGTACCCCAAATTTAATTGTGCAATATAATATGCCAAATACAAAAATTTAATCTTATCCAAACACTAAAATGAGAACGTGAACAAACGTAATACGTATAGAATGAAAACAAAAATTATTCAATTAACCTAAATTTTATTTATATATATAATTATTCAATCAATCTAAAAAAATGAGAATAAGAATGAAACCCACATGACTGAAATACCTAAGGACCATAATAGATAATTCCCGAATAATGATAGTGACTACTTGACATATAATGAATTGTCGTTGAAAACATTTAATATTTTTATATAATAAAATAACCATAAATAGCAATCCGAATTAATTTTCTACTTTGAGTCATGTAACATTTTGTTTTGTATTAATATTAAAGTGACATGTTATAGTTAATAATTTAAAATTTAAAAAATATACTTTTTTCTTGTATACTATAAATTTTAAATTTTAATCAACGTATGAATTTCGTATTAATAGTGTCATAATTTATGGAGATATTTAATTTGTAGCAAGTAAATAGAAACCCCAAATGGGAATGGGCAACGGATAATGTATAATGTAAATACAAAATCAGCAACAGATAAGGTAGAGATAGCAATATGTGGTATTTATTTATTGAATCATCCTAACTACTTTTTCTTGTGGTGAGTCTTTTAATTATTTCTTCCATTAAATATAGTACTATTTTTTAATTTCTTATGTTTACTTTTTTTTTGGTTCAAAAAAATAATTGTATATATATGTTTAATTAGCTGTATATTTATCATTACTAACTAGGATGTACAGTTATAATTCTTTTTATTATTATATAATAATTGATTTTTAGGGTTAAAAAGTTGAGAGAAAAACATTTTAATAGCTCAAACTTTCTCATAAATTATACTCCTATAATTTTAAATTTTCATCTAACTCTCAAAACTCTCCAACATTACTACATATATCTAAGAAGTAACTTTGATTGTTTTTTTTTTTCATTCACAAAATAATAGTAAAAAAATAATTATAATATAGTAATAAATTTTATTTTCAAAATTTTATTTTTTTTCGGTATAAAAACCTATACTGTATTGAGAATTTTAAAATTTTGCAAATTAAAATCGAAACCAAAGAAAAACTGAAAAATTATATATGTAAATCAAAACAAAAATTGAGCCGCAAAAATCAAAAATTATGTGGATCATAACTAAAACTGAACCGAAAAACCGAAATTTTGAAAATTAAAATTGAAACTGATCCAAAAAGAAAAACTCATCGAATTAATCTTTCAATCGATTTTCGATTTTTTAACCGAATTATACTCGCCCCTATCCATGATTCTGAGCAGGCCCCACCCCCACCCCCGCCCCCGCCGTTGATATAAAAATAAAAGGAAGTTTGTAGAAGTGTTTGAGAATAGTGTTACTGAGAGAGGTTGTCTTGTATTAAGACCAGGGCCGGAGCCATGCCCCCGAAGAAATGAGGGGCAAAATTGTTGCCCTTATTTTTTTTAATTTTTGGTGGGGCAAAATCTTGATATTTTTTACAAATTTATACATATTTTTTAAAAATTTTTACCAAATTAGTAATAAATCAATTTTTTTAAGGCGGCTCCGTCCCTGATTAGGACAAGAGGACAAAGAAAAATCCAAACTTCTTATTATATATGGTCCAATCTTCCACTGCCTTCCTCGTGAAGACAGTAATTTACAATGGCTACAAACATAAATATTTGTCCCATTAATTTGTTGTTTTGCATTATATATATACACACATTTATCAAACGATCGGCACGCGTGTAGGAGAATTTTGATTTCCACAATCTCAAATATAGATAATAGATCACTATGTGTTTTACAAATCTTCTTCAAAATTTACTAATATAAATGTTTACATTGTCGGAAGTCTTGCTATTTATACAAGAACTCAGTTGTAGGCTTTGATGAAGACATGTTATTTATGTTTCAATTGAAGGCCTGTGAACATGATCAGGTCAAATGTTTGTTAACATACAATTTCGAACATATTCACAAACTCGATAAACCAAACATGCCTGGCTAGCTATAGTTAATGAATTAGAAAATGGGCTTGAACTCGAATATTGAAGGAATTTTTCGTTTGCGTTACTGATTGAGACAGAAGGAAAAAAAGGAATGTAAATTAAGAGTATAAGGAGATAAGTAATTTGTGGTGATGATGATGAATCACGAGGATGCATGGTGCAAGGGACCAGCAACTGATCAAACGTATAGTGTTACATTGTTATTAATTAATTTCCACTACTAAATTCAGAAATATTAGCAACAAAAATAATAATAAACAAGATGAATAGGTCAATAATATTACGTATGAATGTGTTTAATTTCTTATACATTGTTGTAACGAAATATAATTAATTGAGAAAATAAGAAACATAAATATAAGGAAGATATAGATTTACGTGATTTACCAATTGGCTACCGAACATATTTTATTAAGCAGTTATGATTATCATTTACAAATTATAAATTTCAAAGACCATATATATATATAGTACTAAGATATTACACCAAAAATTTATATCATCTCTCAAAATGCTTAATAGTGACTAAAATTCTAGACATCTAACACATATTTTTACGTTTGTTTAGATGTCCAACATTTTATCTCCCAAATGCATTTGATTGTAGGTTTCTTTCTTTTCTTTTTGATTAAATTTGATAGTACTTTCTCTTCCCATGAAAGATGTTGATATTTTGATCTAACACGAATTTTAATATGTTTTGACATTGTGTAAGAGTATATGGTGAGTGAAGTTTGGTACCCATCATATTTATTATTTTTAAGTGATTGTGTGTATTGAATGAAATTTGGATCTCACGTCATTTATTATTTTTAATTAAATCATATGTACAAATTAAGTGGGTCCAATTAGTATAAGAAAAACTAAAATATAAAGATGTTTTTTAAATAAACGAAAATGAGAAAAATGTTGGGAAATATAGTTGGGAAATATAGTTGGAATTGGATGTTTTGTAAAAAGTTTGGCGTAGGGAGAGTATCATGGAATAGATGGTTAAGTCTTGACATTTAAAATGTTGGGAAATATAGTTGGAATTGGATGGGAGTAACTATGCATGACAATTTACCCGTGGGTATCCGATACCCGCGAAATTCATATACCTGCGAAAATAGGAGCGGGTTTGAGAGAGATTTGATATCCACGAGTAGGTTCGTGGGTAGAATTTAATATTCATTTAGTTCGCGGGTATAGGTATGAATAGTTACTATCCATACCCGCGAAACCCATATACCTGCGAAAATTACCCGCCAAATACCCGCGAAAATACCCGTGAAATACCCGCAAAATATCCGCGATATACCCGTGAAATATCCATCTACACATTTAATATTAATCATATTTTTTAATAATGTATTATATTTAATATACTTAAATTTAATTTTAATTTTCATATTTTTACATTTGTGTTATAACTTTTTTAATTTGTGTTAGTAATTTCTTTATTTAGATTAAATTTATTTTTATGATTAGAAATATATTTTGTTGGTGGCGGGTTCGCGGGTACCCATCGGGTGGTGGGTGGCGAGCACCCGCAGAGTGGTCGGTTCGCGGTACGCGTCGGGTGGCGGGTTTGAAAGATTTTCATAGCCGTAGCGGGTGGCGGGTACGATTTTTCCTGGCGGGTATGAGTATGGATAGTTACTATTCGTACTCGCGGTACTGTAGAAGCTACCCATTAATTATCCCACATCGACTTGGTAAAGGTTCATGACTCAATATATAAGTTGGAACACCCTCCCCTCTTATAAGGCCTTTTAAGGGGTAAATAAGGTGTTCCAATTCTATATGGTATCAGAGCAGGTCACGATAAGTCTAGATGAGGATCTTCTTAATGATTAACGCGTGTAAGGTCACACGTGCAGAGGCGTGTAGAAGCTACCCATTAATTATCCCACATCGACTTGGTAAAAGTTCCTTACTCAATATATAAATTGCAACATCCTCTATTATAAGTTGTGTGTGAACGGATAACCCTAAAAAACAATCTTCGAATAGACCAAACGCCATCTTGATTCATTAAAAACAAAGAAACAAATCTTACATTTAGAAAAATATCTTTACACAAACATACATATATCTGATTGAAAAAGGACAAAAAGTCGATGAGAGTCGGCGATGGAAGGCGATACGAATTATGGAGCTGCTTGATTTTTTTAAGGTAATTAAAAATAAAATGCACGTTTATAAATACTGGTTATAAATAACAAGTTTGAATTGAAATCAATGTTAATTTAAAAAGAAATTATACCGTTAAAGTGAACGAGTTTCAAAATAATATGATAATTATAAGAATTTATAAATGAATTTATTATTGTTGGAGTCACCCCAATCATATGATTCAAGTATTTTGTGAGTGTGTGACCATTATTTTAATCTAAGACAGCATTAATTAGTGGCCTGCCATTAAATTAAATTAGCATAATTAATATAAAAATAAGCATGTCATAAAAATTTTGAACACGATTATTAAAGGAAATGTATAAAGTAGTATAAAGTGATAAAGTGATAAGGTCCACACCTTTTTAAAGAAAGAACTTTTACTAATTTAAGAATATGCAAAATTCATTGGACATTCAAATAAGAAAATTGTATCAAGCTAGTGGGACATAAGGAGTAAAATATATATATATATATATATATATTGATAGGATAGAGCCCAGAAGTCACTTCGACCCCCAGAAGTCACTTCGGCACAGCAGCCCAAAAATCACTTCGGCCCCCAGAAGTCACTTCGGCACAGCAGCTAGGCCCAACAGTCCAGAAGCCCAAAAACGTGGTCCAGCCCATAACCCCAGATTTCTCGCCCCACGATCTTGGATCTGTTGTAACTGCTACTAATTATCTATAAATACAGTCTCTAAAGCTAGATTAGGGACGGATTCTGTACTTTTACTCTCGAGAACTCAAACTAATATAAAAGCTCTCTTCTCTCCGTGGACGTAGATCTAATTAACGATCGAACTACGTAAACCTCGTGTCCATCTTATTCTTTATTTGTCTCATGAACTATATAACACTTGTACATTAGTTTTGAGAAGCGTTAATATTAATTTATTTATTTCAAAATTAATAATCTTCTTACAATTAAACATAGTCAATCATATTTCCTTCACAAGTATAAAAAAATCAAATAAAATAATCGTTACATATAATAAATTTGATTAGATAGATAGAAGTAGAAGCAAAGGCTGCAACACAGACTGACATTAAGCGGCGCAACGATAACCCAAAATTACGACAATAATTACTTGTAAAGACATTCCAACTTCAAGATGTAAGTTGTAATTAATAAAATATAAACTCAGATTTATAACTACAATTTAAATTAAATATCTAAAATATATGTAATGCATTATAACGAGGGTGATAAATTGATGGGAGGAAATATTAGATAAAATGATTAATATTGTTAGTTTCATCTAGATATTTTTATTTATTTGTCACATGATAATGACTAGTACATGCATGAACATTAACTGCAGTTTTAGAAAGTGATCAATAGAATAAAGCTTTGATTTATATAAAGCAAGTTCATTAGATTAATTACATACCACATCTTAATGCATGTCCATGCCATTACACTAATTAACTTAGAAATCTAATTAACACAATTAAGCACCAACTATATATGCACAGAGGCATCCAAAACAAAACACTACCAACATGGCAACATGCATGGCCAAAAAAGAAGCAAAAAAACTGCACTAATTAATTAAATTCGAAATTTGAAGAGCTTGCTAGGGTTGCAGTTAAAGTTGCAGTCACCACCAAATCCATACTTGGTATTGTACCCCAAATAGTCAAGGTTCTTGAATTCCACTGCTTCCACAAGACTCAAGCCAAGCAAAGATGCAATCTTTTCAAGCTTCCACTCATTGTGGAATCCATTTGTTTTGTGGGTTATGTGAATCTCACCATTTTGGCTCAACATTTGCTTTGCATCCCTCAAAAATCCACCCACCAACAGCACATGCATCCTGCAAGTAATGGAGGTAAAATGACACTAGAATAAATGTATAAATTTCAACAAACCTTCATCAAAAAACAGCAAGAATCATACAAATTTCAAAATTTATTATCTTATTCCAATGCTAGAGCTATATGTGTGTGTGTATATATATATATATATATATAATCAGTATAACCTCCTATATAATCTTCTTTTTCTATATACTTTTTTAAAGGTATTAATCATTAACAATGGTGGAGAAGAGTGAGGTAGTTACCTGAGCTGATCCTTGCGCGGTAACTCCCTAAGAAAACCAGCAAAAGGGAAGTTGAATATTATGCGATCGAACTTCATCATTCCAAGAACACTATGACTCGCCATTTTAGTTGCATCGATTCCATGCATCACTCTACACTCCCTTAACCCTAACTCAAGTAGGTTCGACGCAACACTTGCATAGTTTCCCAACAAAAAATCTAGAGAATCGAGGGAAGTGGCCACCATGTTACGACCAAGTCCAAAAGCAGAACCTAAACAAGTAGAGAAGGAAAAATCTCCCTCTCCCACCAGCAGAATTCTTTGGTTGCTGCTGTAATGCGTGATCCACCTAACCTCCGCCGCCGCCGAAACCCTAAGATTCTTCACCTCCGCCGCCACCTGCTCCTCCCTGCGCGGCTTCCCATTCTCATTCACTCTTGGGGGAGAGGGGGTTGGAGGGTTTCTTCCATGATTAATCGCCTGAGAGAACTCTGCGCCGCTCCCATTTTCTTGATCGGTGGATGCTTAGATGGGTTTTGTTTCTTGGGGTGAATGAAGCCACAAGTAAAGGAATTTAGAAAGATAGAAAATAAAAGAGTCTTGATTAAGCAAAGCAAAGAAAAAGGAGACGAAAATGCAGCTTTATGTAAAAGGGTAGAGGAAGAGTCATCCACTCTTGATGTGAAGGTGTTGCAGACTTTTATATATTGCTGGAAATTTATTAAATTGATGTGAATGAAGGGTGTTCCATATTTCTATTGTAATAATTCATCCTACTTCACATTCATTTAAATAAGGGCCGAGATGATATCATGTGTAAAATTTATTTTACAATTTTTATATGTATTAAGTGAAAAATAAAATTTTATATTATAAAATTCACTTTTTGTAGTGAATTGTACTAATAGCACGAAAATGTATGAATTATATTCATTCATATGATTATATGTACGTACAGTTTATAAACCGAATATCACTTATGAACGGTACGATCCATACTATTCATAGAATGTAAAAGATAATTACATGGATATTTTAGTACAAAAATTTTAAAATGAGTATAATTTAAATATTATGTTGATAACTATTATTTATCTTTTAATTTATAATTTATTTTACTATCTTATATAATCATACATAAAGCAGTTGTTAATTGCATTACATACATGAGATGTGAATTAATTAATTAATTAAAAAGGCCAAAATAAGAAGGCGTCACATGAAGCTTAGAAAATAATGAGATTAAACTAAGTGGAAGTTTGTAGTAAAATAATTATTGCAAAATACAATTATAAATAAAAAAGACTTCGTTCTTTGTTATTGGGCTGGGCCCAAATCCTTATTTCCGCAATAACTATCTAAATACTACTCTCCGTCTTTGACCGTTGGACCGTTGGTTTTAAGAAATTATTTTAATGACTCGTTTGGTAGTCAGGACAAATAATACTCCCTCCGTCCATGAAAGAAGTTTCTACTTTGATCCGATACGGATTTTAATATAGTACTCTTGACTTTAATAATAATATGCAGTGAATGGTATATGGGTCACACTTAAGTATTATATTAAATTGAGTTGTGTGTAGAGAATGTGGTGGGTCTATTATCATAAATGAAAAGTTTAAAGTAGGAAGATGTTTTGTGGACGGACAAAAATGACAAATTAGGAACTTGTTTCATGGATGAAGGGAGGAGGATATAACTTGATATGATAAAATTTATATATCATTAAGATTGTTTTGATTTTATCAAGTTCATATCACATTGAATTATAAGGGAAATTATGATTTTAAAAGAGCCTCATTGTTTTATAACAGGACGACATATTTATAGTATTTACTTCCAAATACATGAACTAGTATGATAATTTAATCTTATTTGTTATATATTGATTACCAAACAAACTCTCGCTGTGTAAAAGTATATAGATATTGAACTTTTTGTGAAAAAATTAAAATGATAAAATATAAAAACAATACGGACCAAAGAAGGATTTTATATCACTAATCATTATTTTAGGATTTGATTTAACTTTTTCATTAAAGTCTTTACTTATATATGGATGTAACAAATAAATAACAATAATACTAAAAAGAAATCATGATTAATTAATGGTTGCATGTATTAAATTTTTTTTTTTTTTATCAATTTTACAAATACCACACAAAATTAAATTAAATAAAAATGGATATGCACATATCTTAATGCATGCCCATTGCACGAAACCTAATTAACACGTGAATAAAGCACCAACTATATATGCACATAGTTAGGCCTAACTCAATCAAAATTGAGGTCCCGTGTTTATTATAAAATTAGATATTTAAATTTTATTAAAATATAATTTAAAAATAATGATATATTATAACAATATCTTACAAAATATAAAATTAAATAAACAAATAGTTTTGTGGAATTAGTGCAAAACTAGATCTAGAGGATTGCAAAATGTTCTAAAAAATATTGTCTCAAATGTTCTAATACAAAAAATAAATATTCTTGATTCCAAAAAAGTATAAAAAACTCTAGGATTTATATCTAATAGTTTTTTTGCACCACTTGATTTTTTCCTTATATATTTAATTCATTATCATACATTTGTCCACGCACATTATCTATATCAAAGTGAAAGTTTTGTTGTGACGATGAATAAAATCAAAATTTGATTTTTAAGTAAGAAGGATTTAAATTGAATAATTTATTTGTTAGGGAATGAAAAGAATAAAAATGCATTACTTAATTTTCTATTACGTCTTTTATTGATTTTTTTTCTTATGTTATTTTTTATTCTAAAAATAATTGAATCTAATGAATAAAAATTTGGATATTTTTTCGGTAAGAAAACTTTATTGTTATGTAGATGCATGTCAAAAAAAGAAGCGCAGTACCACAACATAAATGGTTTAATTAATTAAAGTCTAATTCTCACCATTTTGGCTCATGTTATGCTACAAAAACTAGAATGAGTTGCTCGGGTTGCAGTTGAAATTTTGGTCACCAAAAAATCCTCGCTTGGTATTGTAGCCCAGGAAATAAGCATTGTTGAATTCGACTGCTTCCAGGAGAGTTATACCGTGTAAAGAAGCAAGTTTTTCAATCTTCCAATCTATGTTGTGCCTTATATGAATCTCGCCTTGCATTGTTTAAAAATCCACTAAGCAGCTCCTGCACGGTACTCCCTCCGATTAATAAAGACACGAATATAAAAAAGATCAAATACTAAAAACAAAGAAACCATATGGAAAGTTGAAGATTATCCTATCAAACTTGATGCGTCCAAGAATGTTATGAGTTGACATCTCACTAGCATCAATTTGATGAAATAGTGTACACCCTCTCAAAACGTAACTCTAATAAATTTGATTTCACTCTAGCGTATTTGTCCAATAACACATCTGCACACATGCATGTTTTGATTCATATATAAAATTAGTAGTAGTAGTATTTTAATTTGTTATGATTAAACATATATATAAAGAATCCAGTGAAGTCGCCACCATTTTAGAAGCAACACCAAAACTATGAAGCCAAGCTGGTGGAGAAGGAGAAATCTCCTTCTCCCACCAGCAGAATATGATGATTGCTGTTGTAATGCGTGCTAAGTTCTTTCTTATGGTGATTAATACTGGGAGAGGGCGTTGAAGGGTGACTCCCTTCATTAATGGCTGTTAGATTATTTCTAATATATCTATAAAGTATGGACACTTATATAATAAAATGTATTATGTGTTGCTATTATATAAAAGTATATATATCCTAAAGTGTAATTGTCGAGTTGTTGAGGGGCTAACTTGCAATTACAGTTAAGTTGTTTTATTAAAAACATGTGGATGGTGCCCAGAACGTATACCATGTCTTTGCTCTGTCCTCCCCCATTAGAACAGAAGCTTACAGAAAGGGACCGTATTCTCTTCTGGAAGGCAATCCCGTATCCCAATCCTCTTCCACATCAAATCATGGCGTTCCCAGGTTAGTGAACGTTCTTCTTCATCACATTAATGCTTCGGACCTTACATGATAGAGAACTTTAGTCGTTTAGGAATTCTCTGTGGAACATTCTGCATGTTGAATTCCATTCCAACAATGGCATCATCAGTACCCAGAACCCTCTCTGTATTATTCTTTTCTGCACTTGTGCCGCTGCTATGTCCTTCCAACCCTAATTCTTTCCCCTTTCCTCCACATGAATCCATTATTCTAACCCTGCCCACAAACATATATTCATGAATTAGTACTGTAACTCCATGCATATCAAACCAAGTGATTCTTGATCGATGCATGCATGCACAAGAATAATCGGAACTACGTATAGTAAGCAATAGCTTCTGTAAAGAAAAGTGCAAGGAAATTATTAAGTATTGAATTGGCAATGGCAGTAGAGATTTGTTGTTGATGCACGAATGGAATGGAGGTTCTTGAGAAATCTGGTATATATCGCTAAAGTCATCATCGACTTACTTGATTTATAGTTTCTCCGGGAGTTTAACTGCATTCTCTTATTTTTTTAAGAAAAAAAACTGCCAACTAAGATGAATCCAAGAATGCTATGAGTTGAGTTCTTTGTTAGTTGAGATTAAAGATTTGAGCTTTTTTTGACTAACCAAATAACAGGGGACAGAGATTTTGTGGCAATTTTTTTTCAATTACGGTTATATTTTTAACATTTGTTTTCGAAAACTTGCGTCCAAGAGTAATTGCCGCTATGTTTACATGAGGTGCCATAATTGTCGGCACAGAAAAGGATCATCAAATTATTAAGAAAGATAATTACAAGATGAGAACAAAATTGAAAGTTATTTTACATAATCGAATCAATATCAAATTGAAATTTAAACTTCAATTTATATCAATTGACTTATGTGAATATTTTCACTTAAATATTACATTTCAACCTAGATGATGTGTAATTATATTGAGTTGATTAATATATATTTCGTTTGTCTTAAATAATAATAACAGTCGAAAATACTCACCCGCATGCGACGGGCGGGTTTAATGCGTCCAAAAATGATTTGGCATGTCACGTAAATAAATATTAAAATTTAAATATTTATTTATTATTACCACTTTCTACTAGGGTTTATCATTATTATAAACTATTATATTCCACATATCATATAAATTCATCTTACCAATTAAAGAGTGTAAAGATTTGTACCAATTCAATTCAATTTTTTTTTTATCTACACAGATGATAGTTAGGGCTGCAAACGAATAGTTATTCGAGGTTCGGCTCGAAAAAAGCTCGTTCGGAACTCAATTTATTTATAAGCGAGTCGAACTCGAGCCTGATTTCGAGCTCGAGCTTGGTAATGTTCGGCTCGTTGGGCTCACGAACATGTTCGTGTTCAATAGTTCGCGAGCTTATTATACGAACTCGACCCATGCTTTACACGAGCTCGAGCTCTTAAAATTAAACATGTTAACGAGTTTATATGAGCTCAATCTTTAAAAAAGCTTTAAGAAAGAAGTCAGCGCACTCCCATTCTTGATCGGTGGTTTTCTTTCTACCTTGGAATGAATGAATTAATGAAGGTGTTGCAGTCTTTTTATAGCTGGAAAAGGTTGTCCTTATTGGGCTGGGCTTGCTTAAACGGGGCCCGCCCATTCCTCAAATTGTGTATACCGGTTTTCCCTAAAAATATGACATTTTCCCATTCCATAAATAAATAAATGGGAGAAAAAGAAAATCTGTTTAACAAATTCCAAAGTTTGTTGCTTCATATATTAATTTACGGCTGAGGGTACAATATACATATTCCCTAAAAATATGATGATATATCATATGGGGATCAACGATAACATCTTCTATTGTCTAATCACATAACATTTTCAATTTTTTTTAATACTTCTATTTTTCTTAATAATATAATTAGAGTTTATGATTTAAAAAAAAAAAATATATATATATATATATATATAATTTTAAACCACTAATTATGACAAGTGCATTGTGACTCTCTTAATAAGGCAACACGTAATTTATACTCCCTCCGTCCCACTTCATTAGTCCCAAATTATATTCAATTGGGTGTATTAAAATAATCAAATGGGACTAATGAAGCGGGACGGAGAGGTAGTAGTATTTAGGCATCACCCAAACATGAGAGGCAAAACACGAGAAACGACGTAGTATTGAATTTATGCACTATAGAGGCAAACAAGACAAAAAACGACGTAGTTTTGAATTCATACAAGTACTGGAGACTAATCAATACTTGTAACCCTTCTCATGCAAGCTTTGAGCGGCCAAGTCACCGGCCGCACCGCCCACGTAGGTTCCGAGAGTAGCCTCGGAGTTAGCCTTGCACCGAGCCAAGAACGCCGCCTGCGCCTTCTCCACATTCTCCTTCTTCCCCGCCCATGTCTTCAGCGTGCTCTGCTGCAACGCCCTCCCGAAAGAGAAAGACAGCGTCCATGGCTTCACCACCTCCAGCTTGTTCATCGCGCTCAAATTCACCGTCGCCTCCTCCTCACTCTGCCCTCCCGACAAGAACACGATCCCCGGCACCGCCGGCGGCACCGTCCTCCGCAGCGCCTGAACCGTGTACTCCGCTATCACCTCGGCCGCCACCTTGTACATTCAATTATTCTAGATTTTTCAAATTTATTTGATATAAAATTTTGAGTTAATTATAGAAAATGTTCATACAAGATAATGAAAGATAAATAGAGGTATGGATGGTATGATTTTAATTATTCATACTTGATTTGTATGAATAATATTATATATGTATGAAGAGTATGAATCATACATAGCAAGTGAGATTTATACTCAAAAAAATATTGTTGGTTAAATAAATTTCACTATCAAAATTTATTTCACAACCAAAATCGAAACAACAACAATAATCAACATACCACTAATTACAATAAATTATCAAAATAAAAAATCAAACTACACCAATAAAAAAATTCAAACAAATAATATTTAGATATTGTATATTAATAGATTTTAATAATTCATACCATTAATACGTAAATTGTATAAATATTACTACATATGTATGAAGAGTATGAATTATACATAACAAGCGGATTCATACTCAGAATGTTAAAAACGAAAAATCTATCAGTTACATTTACAAGTATATTTTTGGCAATTTACGATAAAAATAGTTATAATATATGTAACGTTATGTTAGTGGCTACTATCTCGCTATTTTATATTTTGCCTCTAAAATCAATGATAGTATAAGAAGAAAAAGAAGTGATAATTACCTTAGGGCTGTCGGAGCCAGGAGTGACCATGTTGGGCTTGAGAAGGGTTCCCTCGAGGAGCACGTGGTGATCGTTGAGCGCCTTGTAGACGGCGGCGAGCACCGCCTCCGTCATGGCGGCGCACTTGGCAATATCGTGGCTGCCGTCGGTGAGTATCTCGGGCTCGACGATGGGGACGAGGCCGGTCTCCTGGCAGATGATAGCGTATCGGGCCAGGCCCTGCGCGTTGAGCTGGATGCTCAGCTCGGAGGGCTCGGTGGGCCCGATCTTGAGCACCGACCGCCACTTGGCGAAGCGGGCGCCGGCCTTGTAGTACTGGCTGCACCGTGCGGCGAGGGAGTCGAGACCCTGGGTGGTGGTCTCGCCGTTGGTGCCGGCGATGTCGACGGTGCCCTTGTCCACCTTGATCCCCGGGAGGACGCCGTTGTCGGTGAGGACGTCGACGAAGGGCTTGCCGTCGGTGGTCTTCTGGTAGAGGGTCTCCTCGAAGAGGATGACGCCGGAGAGGTAAGTGAGGGCGGAGGGGGACGTGAAGAGCAGCTCGCGGAGGGCTTGGCGGTTGGACTCGATGTTCTCGACGCCGATGCTCGACAGGCGCTTGCCGATGGTGCCGGTGCTCTCGTCCGCCGCGAGTATCCCCTTCCCCGCCGTGGCTATGTACTTGGCGTTCTTTATCAACTCATCTGCATCAGCATCAGCATCAGCATGCATGTGTGTTTATATTAAATTATTTTTATTAAATAAATTGTGACGTCAGCCCTTGATTTGCATGAGAATGAGAGGGAGAGAGAGATTACCAGAGTATTTTCCGACGAAGGCAGACATTGGTAGGATTTGAGTGGAGATGTGAGAGGATGAGTTTGAGAGAGGGATATAATATATACAGTAGTAGAAAAAAAGAGGAAGATGAAGATGAAGAGAAGGGAATATTCCGATCGATGTAAGGAGGAGAGGACACGTGTAGAAAGATTAGCCCAAGGAAGGTTATCGAAGTGGGATAAAGGAATGAGTGATCACTCTCACTCTCACTAACTAATGGCAACCCCCATTTCTATTATCCTTACTCTTATTGCAATTTCCATAACCCTCTATTAAATTTCTCTTTTTTGTGACTTGATTCATTACACTTTCTTAATTAAAAAAAAACATAAATCAAAATATTATATTATAGTTTGAATTCCTTAAACTATTCGAGACTCAACTCGACTCGAAAAAATTTGCATACAACTCTACCTGCTAGTAAACAAGCAGATTACTAGCTTGTTACTTTTTTTCGACTCAAGCTCCAACCAAACAATACTCAACTCCTTGAGTTCGAGAGAGCAAATAATTTCTAGAGTAATCCAAGTTTATATCATTCTCCTCTCGCCTTGACCGATGCTTGTTTTTCCCCAACTTCCCGTCTAGTAAAAAATTAGCTTGTACTTACTCCGAGATTTCAACATTTCAAATTAGATTTAATTTCTTTTCGTTTTTTTTATACCCATTCATCAACACTTCATAGATAAATATTGCATATTTTCACATTTAGGATTTACATCAATTCCAAAAAAGATCTTGTTCCCCAAACATTCTTGATCCTTCAATCAAAGTCAAACCCAAGCTCGAATATAACATGTACTATTAAGAGCACAATTTCGAGCTTTTAATGAGCTTAAACTCAAAAATAATGAAAATGAATATCAAGCGAGTCAAGCTCAAGAATTGTATTGCGAGTCGAGATCAAATCGGGCAGAGCTCGAGTCAACTATTATTTGGCTCGGCTCATTTACAACTCTACCTCTGCACTTCCACACTCAGGTAACAATGCTTGTTATTTCTAAATGAAATATGAAATCATAATGTAATGTAATATTATTATTATTCGGTGTGCATAATAGCCAAGAAAAAGGTCTCAAAAAGGGGACTAGTTAATATTCATGGTATGTATGTTTACTCATTTAAATAGGAGACATGACATCCTCCACATGATTCCCTTATTTCATGTCATCACTGAAGAAATTACATTATAATCCTATTAGTATTCATTCCTAAGAGATGCCTACTACTAACATGACTAGTAGTAAGCTTGTTGGAATTGAGTGTGATTATTAGTTATCCGTCCATACGGAGCAGGCGACGAATATGGGAGCCGTGCAGTGCTTAATCGTCGTCTGTCCCGAAGTAACGGTCCCCAAACTCACCCATACCCGGGATCACGCGGTAATCCTCATTCAGCCCGATTTCAATCTCAGACGTCACTATCTTCACCCGAGGGAATCGTTTGCACACCACATGTACTCCTTGAGGTGCCTGAATAAACACAGCAGTCGACACGCACTCATTATTTGAATACCTCAAATCAAGAAGCTCGAGGGAACGGACCCATTATCCGACTTACAGAAATTAAATTGAGGAATATGATGTTGCACTCGGGTACGCCCTTCTTGATAAGCAGAGATATGGCTTGAACAGCTGAGTTTCCTGATTATAATTTATGCTAACTTTTAAGCTAAAGTTCCTAGAGAAAGAAAAATAGTGCATAATCTTATAATATGACTTAGATGAATGCTTAGGAGGCTGACCTGTGCCCAGAATCGGATCGAGTAACAAGACGTGCCTATCAGATATATCCATTGGCAACTTTTCATAGATCAGCTGCACAAAAGAGTATATTTATTTGATGAAGTAAAATGGAAGATGTAAAAGAAGGAAATATATTTTCGCAGTATGCTGGAATAAGAGGAATTCGCTCTAACCTGTTGACCATTGTCACCTTCCCTGTGAATGAGAATCTTGCCAATTTTGATTCCTTTGCAACATGCACGCAAGGCATTCTCCATGCTCTCACCGCTGCACATGTTCGAAAACACATAATCTATTGCAGAAAAGGAAATGGAAAAAGAATAGGGTAGAAGCCTTAAAAGAAGTTGAAGAAATAAAGGTGATGTTTTACCTTCTGATAACAGAGACTCCACATAATCTCTTGCAGAAGTCTACACCAGTGTACACAGATCCTGCATTAACAAGAGAGATTTATGAAATATCTATAATTTTTCATCGCGGAAAAAAAATAATAGAAAAAAGAAGTGGGGGAAGAAACACTGTTAACTGAGTGCAAAAACCATCAAAACAAGTCACAAACAACTGTTAATGCCTTTTCAGCTACTGAACTATTGCACCTTAGGGAATTTAACAATAACTAACTAAACCTTAAAAGATGAATAATTTCTAAAAAGTATTAAGAGAAAGCTACTTGAGCATATATGTTACATAAATAATGATAGTGGCTTACCAGTTGGAGTGATCACCTGCTTTTCTGTAAAGGGAAGATGCCCAAGACCATGTTCAACAACCTAGTATGCACAAAATAATATACATTGCATAAGCAAGTCGAAATGGTATTTCTATGTAAACATAGGTTGCATATCACATAAACTTACCAATCGAATCAATCGATCAGAATAGAAGACAAAGTCATGTTTCGTTGTTTGAGCATCACGTATAAGTGTATGCATACCTCGTATCTGGAGAAGACAAAATCACCATATATCGAAAGTTCCCAATTAGAAAATGATATCAACATAAGGAGCATTGAAAGTATTACCTGAAAAGTCGATTGAATGACATATAAATTAGGGTATATTTTACAAAGGTCATGTTGACCAAGTTTAGTTCGGATGTGTTGCACAATCAAGTCAATAGCAACATGATTGTCTCCTCCGCGAGGAATGATGATGTCTGCATACTTTTTCGTCGGAAGTATAAAATCATCGAAAGCAGGCTTGACGAATTTTGAGTACTGCATATGGGTAAAAACCGGTGATTAGTAATTGAATGCTCACATTATATTGATTCGAGCATATATATTATTGAGTGCTCGCACGTGTTCCCAAAAGAACAGACAAGTAATCAAAATGGAGGAACCAGCTTAATGAGTAATAAATTTCTGAAAATCAGAGGTGCATGTTTTCCTACCTGATCAAGTACGGTACTAATATCTCTACCCTTTTCTACTGTATCACGTCTTATTCTTCTCGCCAACCGTACATCAGCATCTGCATGAGGACTTTCAATATTCATAGGAATAAAAGGAATAGTAAACTTATCACTTATGAACCGTACAAAGCAATCCCTCAACAAGGTAAGGGAACAAGAACTAAAAGAAAATGACAAGTAAGAAGAACATAAAACAAAGAATAACTGTAGCTTATGGATTCAAGAATACAGCATAAACTCAAGTACACTGCAGATGTTAGGATGAGCAACTAAACATAGGGTGCGATACACTCTGTTAAGAATTTTGCAGGCACTTCCATGAGCTACTTAGATGTAAGTATGTCTTTTACCACAAGTCAAATAGAGTTTGAAGAAACGTTAAGATGTTACAACTCCGGGGTAGAATAATTATACTCACAAACCTAATGCATGAGGAATGAAACAAACAAGACAGCTGTGAAAATAAAAACCTGTATCCACGAATATTTTCATGTTCATAAACTCCCGAACCCTTGGATCATGAAAGATGAGTATTCCTTCTAAAATAATGACATCCGAGGGATTCACCTGGAAGATAAACAATAGGGAATTGGTCCAAATAGATGCATGCAGAAGAAAGAAAAATAAAAGAATCTGTGCAAAGATGAAAGAGAATTACTCTTCGAGCAGGGAAGACATCGTTTTTATAACTCTTGAAATCGTATCTTGGAATATCTACTGCGTGTCCATGTTTTAATTTCTCCATACTACTCAATAATTGTTCCGTGTCGAATGCGTCTGGACCAAAATGAATAAGTGAGCGTGAAAACTCATGTAATAATCCAACCAGAACAATGAAACTGATCAATCCAGCAGTGTGGCAATATCTGACTTACTTGCCGAGGTAGTTGAAACTAGTAAGCGACTACTCTTCTCTAACTAGCTTGGGATTTCTCGTAGAGCTTATATTATCTAAGCACCTAATACCAACAAGGCTACTAAGTAGAAATTGCTACACTTTGGTCTAGTGCATGTGCATGATACAGCTTAGAATAGCTTTGTATGATGGCGTAAGGTATGACAGCACGAAACTGGGATACTTTGTGAATGCATAGAAAGTAGAAAATGCTTCCAAATTAATGGCAAACAAGATGCAGATATATAAAATGTATATTTATTAAATTCAGCCATCACGGCCAACATTGATAATGAAAGAGTATTCTCCTCATAAAAAAGAGACAGAGAACAAGAACTGGATTTCTAGAGATTCATCTTTTGACCAGACTCTAGAATCAAAATGTGAGGAAAGGAATAAAAGCTCTCATAGTTAAGACAATACCCACCAGGGTGGTCAAAATTGTACTCGTGAACTTTTTTAAGTTCATCTGGTTTTAAGTTGTGATAAAATGAGTCCTGCAATAAAAGGAGAAGCACGTTAGGTGGGAAGACAGTTCTTAAGAAGCATCTAAAGCAAAACACTAAATATAATATCCTAGGATGCATATCAAGCATACAATCTTTTATGTAGCAGTTATGAATGAGAAGGAGATACAGCATCCGAATAAAGCACAATAGGAATCTATTAAAATGAACTTGTTGCGGAAGTACTTCTGAAATTTAATTTAGTGCATGATCAGAATAAAAGGACCCTTCAGGACAATAAGGAGGAAGCACTCTTTTTATTTTAATTCTGTCATATTTGAGGTATGCCAGAGTGATCATTGGATATAACAAGAAGTTAAAATCAATAATAACCAATGAGTCTTATACTTTAGTTCCACAATAAGTCTTATAACCAATTAGCAGAACCAATATTTGAAAGGAATATGTTTAGTTCCACAATAAGTCTTATACTTTAGGATGTTGGAGGTAGAATACACCAGATGGAAAAAAAAATGGAGACCCACCAAAGTCTATAAATTAATTGTATGCTATAATATTGATTCTTCCAATTGAAAATTACCATTTTACAAGATTAATAACTTGAATCATAATAAAAGACATAGTGATACCTGATTGACAAGTACAACACGCTGATCACGAAGCTGTTCAATAATCATATCACACACTGTGGTCTTCCCAGATGCTGCACCTCCAGCAACTCCTGATGCACGGACATCATACAACATTCAAGGGGATCAACTATGTGCAGTAATATAAATCTAATAAAAGAGAATGATCAGAATTCAGACTTGCTCAATGTATTTTATTCTAAAGGATAGAGCCCAGAATTTCATATCAACTCCAGCAAAACCAAAATGCAAACAGCCTTTATGAAGTTTTATTATCATTTTGTCAATAGTAGCCTCATTAGATTTCCAAAGACTTTCTAACAGCAGCAAATGTAAATCAGCAGATGCTTGCACTACCTATGACAAATGGCTGCTTGATATTTTCAGTAGTAGAGGTGGTTGGTTGTTCAACTACCGAAGTACTTGGATCTGTGGTTTTTAAATGAAACCCAGAAAAATGAACCCCTGATGAAGCCTCTATCAAATCTTCAACTGCTTTTGAACCCATTTTGGGCGTTCACTGCAAAATCAATGAAGAAAGACTAAGCATCATGAATAAGCTGGAAGGAAAAATATTCAAGACAGACCTATATCATCAGGCAAATGCTAAGAAACGATATACAGGAGAAATAGAGAAGTTCTAAATGAAAAAACTTTGCTTCTACCTTTAAAAATTCAGGTTCTATTGTGAATATTCTTGAAAATTAAACGTCCACGATAATAAATCATAGAGAATCACATTCATTATAGAAAAAAGGGAATACAAATTTAAAAAGTAGGAAAGGTATCAGTCAAGCAAGTAAGGAAGAAGTGTCATCAGCAGCTGCCCATGAAAAAATCTTGAAAAGCTCCTATTTTTTACAGGAGCTCAATAGCAAATTGCAATGGAAGCAACGGATCAAAACTATCTATAATAAATCTCAATTCACTAACAATCCGAACCAATCATTGAAATCAATCTGCGCGTAAAAGTGAACGATATTTCTGCATCAGCAATACGTCACCCCGACATCATCCTAAATGTCGACCTTAAAGCGAAAAAGCACTGTCACTACCGCAGCCATTCGCTTCCAATTGAAATCAAAAACAGACGCTCAAAAAATATCAAACATACGAGATCGAACGCGAATGTAAGCTCTCGAATCCCTACCGAATGCGAGCTGCCTAACCACTTCCAAATAACATATTTTTCCGGAGAAAAGAAGCAATTGACGACGCTATTCGTTAAAACAGATTGATCAATGCAGCCGCGAAGCATACCTGACTCCAATCTTATTCAGCTTGATTCAATTTCCTACGATTCGAAACAGTGAGAGAGAGGGGAGTAGGCGCAAGCGAGAGGGGAAAGAGAGTTATTGGCGGAAAGAGAGTTATTGGGATGGTGGCAGTAAGAATTTATAGGGAGGAGATACGAATTTCGAGGTTTGCCATAAACAGGGATTGATATATGGGGAAAATTACGACCCCACCCCCCTTTCTTCGAATCTAGGCGTTGCTGCAGTGGTGAAAAGAGGGAATCCATGGGGCGATCGAAGTTTTAACCACCCTGAATTAACCTCGACGGTGGTGGCGGGGATGGTGGGCCCCACTCCTGCCGACGTGGCCCAGCAGTAGCGGATCCTATCCGTTGGCACCGACGTGTTCCGGGTCCCACCCGGATTCTTCCTCAAGGGGCCCACACCATCACTCATCCGGATTTTATTTTATTTTTTCAAAATTATATACAGTATATTTATAAATTTTTGTTTTATTTCAAGAAATATTGATTATTTAATTTAAGGAAATTTATTATTCTATAATTCCATATAAACGCAACGCAATATCTTCAAATCAATCAAGGTAAGAAAATCATTTCCTATTATATTTTCCATGGTGAGACAATTATTAATTATTTAAAATTTAAATTCGTACAACAATAGTCCTTCAAACATGTTTTTATTTAATTAGTCAAACGCCAAATTATGTGTCGAGATTATCGTCTTTTATTTATTTACTTTTGAAGCATATTGTAACTAGTTAAAGATTGTTGAGTTTATGTTAATCTCAATCCCATTTAGCAAACAAATTAAGGGCAGTAGTAGCCGTGTTAATTGACTTAAGCAGATTAGGCTATATTTATTTATTAAATAGTTGCAACGTAATCATACGTATAATATTATTTATTTAGTTTTGACGATACCTTGGCCTGCCGCCGCTTCACCACTATTCTAAATCACTTACTAAAATCTTGGATTTTAATAATACCCTAATACCAAAGTAAATTTAAATAATCTATCCAAAGTAATTATATTTTGAGAATCAAATTGAGACAAAAGCTATTTACTACTATTAATTATTACCATATTTTATTTGTATAGTTCAGTTCACAAATTTCACACGGTATGTGCCTATTTATAATCTTTCAAATTTGCTTAATCGTTTTAAATTTTTTAATTAATGTGAAATAAAATTTAATTAAGATTCATAATTCATAATTATCTCATTCATATTTATTTTTCACCTTCTGATGAACCACTGACTCACAAACTATTTAGTTGTTTTTTTCTCAATGTTATCAACTCATTAATATCATATGGCACTGAAAGGTTGACCCTTTTTGCTAAAGGCGCATTGAAGTCATCAATAATTTATCTCTGAATTTGCGTAATCACTAAAATTTAAAACCATGGAAAGCCACAATATAATTAATTGTTTTATGATTTAAATTGGGCTGCAAATGGGCTTAAATTATACAACCTGGCCCACGACTTGAGAGTATGTAAAAGTAAAAAAAATAATAAGCAAATTCAAATAATAATAGGAAGCATATCACTCACGCCACGTGGAAGTTCAACCTTCCAATTAAATCCTAGGTGCATAAATATATCTAATGTTGATATATATTATTAGTTAGTCCATTAAAAAATGCAGTGGGCTCCAATAAAACAAAACAGAAATAAAAACAAAGATATATTGGCAAGCCTGCTTCACTAGCTTGCTTATTATGACTTACCTTTGAGTGATGAAGACTTCCTCATTTTTCTTTCCACTGCATTGAATAAATCCATCTCTGATTCCTCATGATTTCATCGTATATTTCACGGGATCTCCATTGAATTCTTCATTCCATACTTGAACAACCAGATCCAATCATCCCTTCCTCAGTCATGATCTCACCCTCCCAACGCAGCACCACTTGATCGCCGGATTTCAAGAACCTCATCGACGGCGACCCCTCGTTCAGGTTGATTATGAATTCAGACTTCCTTTTGTTGTTCTTCATGAGGGTTCTTTTGTTATTATCATTTGGTGTTTCTGCTCCTTCTTGGCCGGCCTTTGTTCAACTGTTTTGAAAAGTTGAAATGGTCAGCTTGAGAACAGACAATTGATTTGATTATTCTGCCTGCATGAAATGTAAGATACTAAAATCTGACCTTTTGTCGTTTTATGGTGCGTAGGTAGAGAAACAGGGGTGGGACTTGAGGGCAAAGATGCCACAAGAAAGCTCCCCCAACAAGAATTTGAGAGGATTGAAAGGATTGAACAACACTCCACACACGGAGGATATCATCAGCGACCGCGAATTAGCGCAGAGGAAAGCCGAAGAAGCAGGTGTGTTTCCTTCAAACCAACTCTATTAAGAAATAAAGATAAAAAGAAAAATAAAAGGAAGGACAATATAATGAGAAATTTAGCTCTTGGAGGTCAAAAGCAAAGTAGTGGTGGGTCTCAACTGGTAATTAGGCCACCATTTTTAGTTGATAACATGATTGCAGCGAAGCATGTTAGAGACAAGAGATTAAAGAACCGGCCAATTTTCGCATTTAAAACATTTTATATAATCATTGCATATCACACACTATCAACCTTGCTTTGCATACTGTGAATATAGTATATAGCCAACGAATTGAAATTGAAAATCAACTCTAGATTAAAGTCAATAACTGTATTAGAGTAAGAGAAGGGGGAAATCGATCCTTTTTCATAAATCAGATCTACTAGCGAAAACATAAGCACAGATCCAAACAATTGCTGAAAATTAAAACACCAGCTAACCAAATCTATAGAGAATCCAGTAACCCTAGCCTCCGAAACCGTATAGAGTGCGCCCCTGCCTCTTGAGCGCGTATACGACGTCCATGGCGGTGACCGTCTTGCGGCGAGCGTGCTCGGTGTAGGTGACGGCGTCGCGGATGACGTTCTCGAGGAATATTTTGAGGACGCCGCGAGTCTCCTCGTAGATGAGTCCGCTGATGCGCTTGACGCCGCCGCGGCGAGCGAGGCGGCGAATCGCCGGCTTCGTGATGCCTTGGATGTTGTCTCTCAGCACCTTCCTGTGACGCTTGGCTCCGCCCTTTCCCAATCCCTTGCCTCCCTTTCCTCTTCCCGACATCTTCTCCTTCTATTGAGCTCAAATTCTATTAACTATGAGGAATCAATTATTTCTCAAACTCGAAGTATTTGCTTATTTGGTGACTGTGGAAACTACAAACTCGATTCGTATTTATACGCGCGCGAAAATGGGGAAGACGTATTCTATGTCGTTCGATCTCTTTCGGCAATCTACGGCTGTAAATTGCGATCCGCGTAGCTATCTCTAGACTCCTTTTGAATCGTTGATGAAAATAATCAACGGTCAAAAGTTCGTTTTGAATTTAAGTTGAATGGCGCGAGTTTTGGCTTTAGCTCTTCTAATCCTGAAAATTAGCGCTTAAAATTTCACTTTAGCCACCAAAAAAACGAGGTCCAAATACTATAGGTTGATCTCGATAAAAGCTCGTCCAATAGTTATCCGTAGATAGATCAAATTTCATCCTTTAATTAATTTTAATTTCTATCAAATCGAATTCGAGCATGATGGTATTTAATTTTAAAATTTTGCAAACATGTTGGAATATAATCTTAACAAGTCGAGATTTGAGTAGTTTGTGAAATTTGTTAACTAGTATGCATTAGAAACTTTAGAAACGACTTGAATTTCGAATAGTCCGCAAACTATATTTAATAGTTTGTTCATTATTTAATTAACAAATTTTTTAACGAGCTCGGACTCGAATACTTAACGAAGTCGAGCCTATTTCAAAAACACTATTATACTGAATAATAATACTTTCATGTATATGGATAAAATAAAGTTTAGTAACATTCAATTCAAACCTACACAAAGTATAATATTGCATTATAAACATGTATATGTATGTATAAACACAATCAGATGAAAACTCGTCACTAAACATGAATCGTGCTGATTTTCAACTGTTGATCACATTGTACAATTTACGATCCAAATTAATTGTACAGTGCATCATGCAGACTGCAGTGCGTGTAATGCATTATAATAATATGTATGGTATAACACATAGGTTATACTTTATAGTACTTCCCAACTAATATCATCTTCACTTTAATACTTTCAGCATCAAGGAGGAACCAGGCAGTGCAATGGCTGCAGCAGATGGACCGGGGCGCGTCGGAGGTGCTCCCGGACGAGCCCTCGGAGGAGGATTTCTGCTTGGCTCTTCGCAACGGGCTCATCCTCTGCAATGTCCTCAACAAAGTCGATCCCGGGGCCGTTGTCAAGGTGCAAAACCACTGCCACCTCTGCTTCTTCTATGATAGATTCTTGTTGTTCATGTTATACATGGGAATGTGTAGGTGGTGGAGAATCCGGTGCTCAACGTTGAGGCCACCGAGGCTGCAGCGCAGTCGGCCATTCAGTACTTCGAGAACATGAGGAACTTCCTTCTTGCAGTTGCTAGAATGAAGCTCCTTACTTTTGGTGCCTCTGATCTTGAGAAGGTTTCTACTCTTCTTGTCCCTTCGAATCCTAGTGTTTTGATAGCTACTTGTCTTGATATCATGTGCTTTGCAGGGAGGATCATCAGGGAAAGTGGCGGACTGCATTCTATGCTTGAAAGGGTACTATGAATGGAAGCAGTCTGGAGGTATTGGAGTATGGAAGTACGGTGGAACAGTCCGAATCACGTCCCTTGCGAAAGAGTCGTCTCCTTCTGTAGTGAGCAGCGAGAGCCTGGATGAATCAGTAGACGGTTCCGAGTCTTCGATGTACGAAGAATTAATGGAGTTCCTTCACTCATCGACTGGCTCGGACGAGGAAGCTAGGGCTGCCAACGTACTCACCTTCGTGTTCGATCGTTTTAGTCTCGGGTTGTTACAATCCTACCTCACTGAAACCAATGGCTTCGATGACTCGCCTTCGAGTTCAATGGTAGGTAAGGCTTCTCTCTGTGTGTACTAAAATAAGCTACATGACTAGTTTGATCACATTAGCATCCCTTTAGAATCTTTGGTATATCAATCATCGTCGTCTCTTCTAATCGTACGAAACACGTGCAGGCCATCAATATCGTGCTAGCTAAAGTAGTAAAGGATTTCACAGCAGTGCTGATGTCCCAAAGCAAGCAGGTTCCTCTGAGTTTGGCAGTGTTGCATTGATTAGCTAAGCAACAAGCATAATGACATTCTTTTTACTTCATCATGCAGCTCGGCTCGTTTTTGAAGAACGTCTTGGATAGCGACAGTGCCACTCCCGCAAAGACTGGTTTGCTTGAAGCTATATCAAAGTACCTTAGCAGAAGTGCAAGTCTTGTATCACAAGATATTTCCAAGCTGTGTTATTATTGTAATGGAAAAAGTGATGTAACATGGAACAGTAAGCCTCATGTTGGGGTAGAGTTTCTTGATATGCAACAGAAACAGTTAGAGGAACTTAAGGTTCTTTTTAAGGAAACCAGACAAGAAGTGCACAGATATCAACTAGAATGGGAGGAAGAAGTGAAAGGCCTTGGTAAGAATCAAACAACAATTCAAGATTGCATGTCTTCTCTTTTCTTCTTCTTGTGGAGTTTAATACCTCTTTTCTTGCATTGAAATGCTTTGCACAGGGCAACATGTGAAGGGATTAGAGGCTGCAGCTTCATACCATAAAATTTTCGACGAAAACCGTTTTCTTTACAATCAAGTTCAAGACCTCAAAGGTGATCTTCAAAGCATCTTCTTGGAGCTCATGCACATAGCTTTAGGATAACGGGATACGTTCGTTGCAGGTACCATCAGAGTCTACTGCAGAGTTAGACCGTTCCTCACAGGACAGCCTAACGAGGAGACGACTGTCGATTATATAGGAGATAATGGGAGTATAATGATTGTGAATCCTCTAAAGCAAGGCAAGGATGCAAGGAGAGTGTTCGCATTCAATAAGGTGTACGGGACTGATGCGACACAACGTAAGTGCCTCTCGTGTTTTACCCCGTTAAACTGTATTATGAACAATGAGTTAAACTCGAAAATCGAACGAACTTTGCAGAGAATGTGTATGCTGATGCACAGTCTTTGGTGAGATCAGTTCTTGATGGCTTCAATGTTTGTGTCTTTGCATATGGCCAAACTGGCTCTGGGAAGACATACACCATGGTATGTAACTATTGCATTTGTTACAATATGCCCTTTTGAGTATTCTTGAACAGAGAAACTAAAAGCATAGCATGATGGATGTTGCAGAGTGGTCCGGACATAACGAGAGACGAAACGTGGGGAGTGAACTACCGAGCCCTTCGTGACCTATTCGAACTTTCAAAGGCCAGAACGGGCATAGTTGAGTATGAAGTCGGAGTCCAAATGATCGAAATATACAACGAGCAGGTCCGGGATCTGTTAGTCTCTGATGGGAGCAACAGAAGATATCCTTTCCAAATCTCTCACTATTGGTTACTTTTGAAGTACTTTTGTTTACAATGTGCATAAGTGCATCCATGTCCTTAACCATCTACACATTAGACATCCGAAACAGTTCCCAGCTCAACGGTCTAAACGTCCCCAATGCAAGCCTCGTTCGTGTGGGAAGCACGCAAGAAGTCCTGGACATAATGAGGATTGGACAAGGAAACCGTGCTGTAGGCGCGACGGCTTTGAACGTCCGGAGCAGCCGGTCTCATAGGTACTACTGCTCCTCTCCCTTACAAGAATCTTGATGACTTTGATCTAATAAGGCTTCTGCTTCAGTATCGTGACCGTGCACGTCCGAGGGAAAGAACGAGTGTCGGGCACGACGCTGAAGGGCTGCCTCCACTTAGTAGACCTTGCAGGGAGTGAGAGAGTGGAGAAGTCTGAAGCTGTTGGTGAGAGGCTGAAGGAAGCTCAACACATCAACAGATCTCTTTCTGCTCTCGGAGACGTCGTCGCAGCTCTTGCACAGAAAAGCTCCCACGTGCCTTACAGGAACAGCAAGCTCACTCAAGTCCTGCAAGACTCTCTAGGTAAATGGTGAATGATCATCATCTGCAATACTGTTTTATCAGCTGCTTGCTGCTTGCTGCTTGCTTGCTTAATGCCATCTCTTGCACAGGAGGGAATGCTAAGACATTGATGTTTGTGCATATAAATCCAGAGGCTAATGCTCTAGGGGAGACCATTAGCACATTGAAATTTGCAGAAAGAGTAGCTACAATAAACCTTGGGGAAGCTCAATCCAACAAAGAAACTGGTGAGATCAGAGAATTCAAAGATGAGGTATGTCTCTCATCAACTGCTTCTACTATCAGGTTTAATAGCTCCGGATAAATTAACTACGTGCATTAAGATACGAAGACTTTTTCTTATTGCAATCTTGTGTGCATTTAAGATATCAAGCCTCAAGCTTGCGTTGGAGAGAAAGGAAGCAGAACTTGAGCAGTTGAGAAGTAGAACAAGTATCCGAGGCGGAGTGTCCCCTCTTCGGTTACCTAAATCGAATAGTAATGCCATTTCGAAGCCCGATGGCGATCCGCAGCAGTTTGATACTCATAGCACAGAGGTAAATTTCAAGTGCTGATATTCCCAACATAGCGGTTTATCTGTCTCATTATTATTGACCTACTTTGACCAGAACTCGGAGTATCTGTCCCATTATGACTTTGACTCTGACTCTGGCTAATGAGTAAGAAAAATAACTCTTTTAAGATGTTATGAGGCAGTTTACATGACATATGTCTGCACATCTCTTATGTTACATTTTCAGGTGAGGAGTTGTTCGACCGGTAAACAGAGAAGATCTCGACTGCCCTCAAAATTTACGGACAAGGATGTCGTAACGAAAGGACCGTTCGTTGCTGATGAGAGATCAGCACGCTCCATGGGGCCTCGATCGATATCCACGGACAGGGCTTCGGTCATTAGGCCTACAACAAAACCCGACCGACTTGACAACGATAACCAACCCGTCGTAAAAGCTCCATTTCCATCAAGCCTTTCGGTTAACAAATCTGTTGCCGGTTTGCCTTCCTTTATACCATCTGCATTGAGCAGCCACCGAGTCACGTTACAAAGAGTTAAGCCCGAAAACGGTGAGGAACGACAAGGTGGTATCAGAAGAACTAAACAAGATAAGGCCAAGATCAAGCAAGAAAAACTTAGTTCTGATGCGGCCAAGGCTAAGATGCAAGAGGAGGCCGAAAAGTCGACTTCTCCGACCATGAAAACGACAACGAGTCTGCATGTGGCACCACTAGGTTCAAACCGTTCAATAAGCTACATAGGAATTACTTGAGGAACTCTCAAAATGTCGAACCAAGGTACATTTCATGATTCTTGTGCATGTACTGCTCATTTTCACATGATCTACTTTCACTTCCGAGCAGGGAAGTGGTTGAGAATGGAAAGGACGGGCAGCATTTGTCGATGTCTCGATTTCAAAGGAAGTTTATGGTTTGATCGTCATGAACTGCAAATCATTCGAGATAAATATACTGATCAAGATCGAGGATTTTTTTTTTCTTTCTTTCTTTTGTGTTCATATAGTTTTGATGTGTATTGATGTTCATATGTTTAAAAGGTATTGGTTTTGATGGTTTCCTCTTTTTTTCTACTCCATGCATCCATGAAATGCATTGCTCATTTTTCGGGTTATTCGATTTGTGTTAAATCAGATTTAATTTTTTTGGGTTTTAACATTTACAACTTCCAAACCCTACATATATTCGATAGACACTCGTTTTGGAACAATAATTAATTACTGATCTAATATGGATGTATGAAGAAATTCTTGAAATCCAGACAACGTTTGCATCATATGTCTTATTACACAGAGTTATCCTATACTAATTTAATAAATATTGTCATTGCTTATTCTTCATAAAAAGAAATTTACGATCTTCTTTGTTAGGACTATAAGTAATTATTTTTTCTTGGAATATGGCACAAAATGATTTTACTAAATGGGCCAGGCTTTGGTTAAGACCTCACGTGGCCAGTCTTTGTAAATGGGCCTGGCCGGCCCATTTACATCACAATTGGCCCAATATATAAACCCAGAGATTTCAACGAGCTCATGTACTGCTGAAGCTTGATATTCAGATTCCCTTTATTCCTCTTCTCACGAGCTCTTTAGGGCTCAATTCTATCATTCCAGTCAATATATTATCAATACTTTCAGAGAACACGCGTTGTTTATCGAACAATCTCCGTTATTCGATTCATCGTTTGGTGAATTTCTTCGTTTCGAAAATCATCTAATCGATATCTGGATGGGGAGGCGAAAAGAGCGGCGGCTAGCCGCCATGGGCGCTTCTCGTAGGGTGAAGCTCGATCTGTTCGCGGAACCCACTGGTACGTTGTATTGTTGTTTACATGTCGTGTTAATGCCACCTATGTTCTTTAGGTTGTGTTAGGGTTAGGGGTTTTGGGATACTTAGAGTGCGGAGTTATCAAATCAACCGCGAACTGTTTGTGGAATTACGTTTTCTGTGTTGCTGTATTTATTATAACTGTTAAATTGGTTAATTTGGGATGGATTAGGTTTTAATTAGTTTACTTGTTATTTGGTCATTAATCTATTTAGGAGAATCGGGTGGCACTTCTATCCAGGAAGAAGTTGGAGGGGACGGTGACTCCAAAAGTCATGCCGAGTTTCCCGATTCACCATCATCTTCAGGTGGGTTCCGTCAGTTTTCTTCAAAGGAATGCTCTTTGTAGAGAAGACATGATGTGACCGCATAATTTGGTGGAAATTATTGGGTTTTTTGTGCAAGACATGTTATTTGCACACTCGAATTATTTTTGTGTTCAGACTGTAGGATGGCTGTGGTATTGGGAATGGGAACAATCAATGGTAATCAGACTTCATCCGCCCCTGCCACAGTGCATTATTGTGTAAACTTTCCGCTTGTCTTGAACTTATTTTGGCGGCATCGAAGGCAGTTTGGGGCCACCTGGATTTTGCTGAATTGGTTCGTATGTCTTTGGCTTTATTTCCTTTTTGTGGTACTGACGATTTGACATTTCTGCTACAGGTTTGATGGCATTGCTGATGCTCTAAACCTTTGCCATTAATGCTATATTATTAATTTAATGTTTTTGACAAATATCCTCAAAATCTCACATATGAATCTGCATATCTGTGTTCAGCTTGATACAATCACATTTTAGTTTTCCAGTGTATGACTTTGTAGAATTGTGTTCACAGGACAACAGCCACAGAATCCACTCCTACTACTTGGACAATACAGCGATGAAGAGTTGAATGAAGATTCAAAAGAAGTGCAGCCTAATGGGATTGCAGATGATGCATCTCTTGGCATGGATGAGCAGGTGATTCTACAAAATGGCTTTGTTTAAATGTCTTGTAAAATCTAGGGGTTAACTTGCATGCTTCCCTGTTCTTTCCTGTAACTGTTGTCTCCTATCATGTGCTAAATTTCCGCGTCTCTTTACTTTTCAGTCAAAATTATCTGCCATCACAAAAGTAGGAGCTGCTGAAATTAACAAAGTAAAAGACTCCATTGAAGAAATGGCAGAGCTTTTGATGGATAACACATGTGCTACTTCTTCTCAGTGTCTTTCAGAGAAACCCCAAAACGAGAGCATCACGATAATTGATTCTGATGAATTGCAGAATGAAACAAATGATATGAGCAAATCTACAAACTCTGCTGTACTTGACGAGCACCTTGTTGGAGATGTGGTTTTAGGCTGGAAGATGGTGTTGCATGAAGAGAGTAATCAGTATTACTATTGGAATGTTACGACAGGTGAAACTTCATGGGAAGTACCTGATGTTTTGGCTCAACACACTGTGGACATGTCTACAGAGAAAGACATTAGAGAAACTGTAGGAAAAACGGATGTTGTCACGGATACACCCTTGTGCACAGCAGTAGATGATTTCATTGCCAGTATTAATCCCAAGGTCAATCTAGAAACCACTGACAGTGTTGATTCAAAGACAAAAAAGGATGGATATGGAAGTACTATCATTAAATCGAAAGAAGTAAATGGAGACGCAAATCAAGATAAAGGATCTTCCTTATTTGATGGACATTCTGTATTAAGTAATAGTGCAACTGATCTATCCCTGCAGCTGATAAAGCACTTTGAAAGCCTGTTAGAGAGACTTAACTCTGTCAATGGGTACGCAACTCAGTTTTCCCCTCATTAATTCCTTTTAGTTATGTAATTGTGACCACCTTTAGGTTTTGTTGCTTTCTACACATGACATGTTTTCTTCCCCCTCCCTGAATACGTCCCTTGTCACCAACTGTCTTTTCTATTGCATTTCAGTTTGAACTGCTATCTGGAAGGCCAAGATCTTAAATCAAGATACAGTTTGGAAATTGAGATCAGATTGGCCGACATCAAGGCATTATCATCTCAGGAATCCTCCCTGCTTCCCTTTTGGTTGCATTCTGAGGCTCAATTAAAACGTCTTGTAGCTGCTGTAGATTGTGTCGTTCAACAAGTGAATCCAGAATGTGTGGGTGGATTTGAGGCTGCACAGGAACAACGTGAATGCTCGGGTAGTGATGCAAAAATTGGTTCTAGTGAAACAAAGGTGCTGAATGCTACGTTTGATTTGCATGTTGAGAATGCCGCTAGGGAGTCTCATGATGGTGGTGCTACCACCATGGAACATGATCTGGGTTCAAAAAATGAAACAATTGTAACTGAAAACAGTGAATCGGATCATGGACATTCTCTTCACTCTGTCGAAGATGTTGATATGGATGTGGACATGGAGGTTGAAGATACATCACCACTAAGTTCACCTCGTGCAGGTGGTTCGGGTGCTCATTATCATGTCTCGGCAGTGGAACCATTAGACGTGCACAATATGGTTTCAGATCAGGAAGGCAAAGTGCCAGGGCATGTTAATGTTCCTACTGATGTAGAGTGGATCCCCCCAATACCTCCTGATGATGAACCTTTTCCACCATTGCCTCCTGATGATGAACCTTTTCCTCCTCCACCACCTGATGAACCTTTAGAATCTTCATATCCACCACCTAGTTTTAGCTTGGTTCAAGCTATTCCCTATTCAGGAGAGTACACACTGCCATATCCTGCTCCTGGCCTTGAATATTACGTGCAAACAAACCCTGAAGTTTCTGGCAGTACCATCTATGCACATCCTGAGGGAGGGCAAGTAGCCCTTTCCAATGTACCACATTATTATGAAGCGGGACCAAATCTATATCCTGTTGCACCTGCAATAGTCAACCCTGTTGAGAGTACATCGTATTATGGCCTTCAAAATGGAACTCTGGATCCTGTGTCTTTGATAGATAGCACAGGTGAGTCTTCAGGTGCTAAAGGTAAACTTGATTCTGAAGAGACTGTTCCATCAGGATCTTTGGACTCTCGTCCTGAAGTTGGGTCTACTTTGCTGCTGAAGAACAACTTCAATATTGATAAGTCCTTCCAGAGCACTGCAATAGCTCCTACAGAGGTCTCTGAAGCCCAGCGCTCTCCACGAACCTCTTCAATGGCAAATGGTGCTCCTGTAGCCTCAACATCAGATGCCACAGCTTCTATTTCTTCTGCTGCTTCGGCCGCCGCCGCTGCCGCTGCTGCTGCAATGAAACCTAAGGGTAATGACTGACGTGCATCCTGTAATTTTGGTGACGCAAGTTACAGTGTTTAGCATGTCACCTTTAATATTGAAGTAAATTATCAATTTAGTAGATTTTACAAGTGGCTACAATCCGACTCATGGGATTTTGCTTTCATCTTTGTAGCTTCTCGTATGAAGAAGCGAACAGTTGCGGTTGGCTCCACATTGAGATCTAACAAGAAGGTCTCTAGCTTGGTTGACAAAGTAATTTTCTCTTCTTCTCATCCGGACTAAATGATTATCACTTTGTCTTTGTCTATCCGTGTTAAAAGACTTCACGTTTTTGTTTTCTCAGTGGAATGCTGCAAAAGAGGAGTTGCATGAAGAGGATGAAGAACCTAAAGATGCTTATGAAATATTAGAAAGGAAACGACAAAGGGAAATAGAGGTTTGGATTTTTTATTCTCTATCGAATTTCTACTCTCTGTTTCTCTAACTAACTTAAATCTCACAATTGCAGCAATGGCGAGCAAATCAGATTGCCAGTGGTGAAGCTAAAGACAATGCTAATTTTCAGCCATTGGGTGGTGATTGGTATTGACATCTGCAGAATTGTGGAGGTTCTTGACCTAAAAATCCATTCGCACTATTTCTGACTTGACCGTTACCATGCAGGAGAGAACGAGTAAAGCGCAGGAGAGCCCAGAAGATGAAAGAAACTGAACAAAGTTCACCAGAAGTTTCAGCTGATAAAAGCCAGCAGCCTGATCTCATAGGACTCTCGAAAAACCTTCCAACTGGATGGCAGGTTTGACATATTCTTTCAAAAAATTACTATAGTTTCAAACACACAGAGTTAGGGTTCCAAATTCTGCATTGGGCTGCTTTTCATATTGTGATCTATTTTTCAGGCGTACTGGGATGAATCATCCAAGCAGGTTTACTATGGACACGTGTTGACATCGGTAACGACGTGGGTCAGGCCGACAGATTAGCGAGGGGCTCGGATGTAGCTTCCTCATAGTTTAGCATTCTGTGGTTGAGCTATTTTATAAATTCATAATATGTCGGTATATTTCTTGGAGGTTTAGAAGATTTTCACACACTGCAAAAAACTAGTTTGTGTATGTATTATTAATTCACATTTCAAGGCCTTACATCAATCCATGTGAAAATCAAAGATAAATGTGGCTTGTGGTAATCAGATACTATTTTTGTATAAATGAGGAAAGCACAAAAGGACATATTAAAGCACAAAATAGAGAGAGAAGTGAGTGTTCCATTCTCATAATTTAGTTTTTGCAGAAGTCTGAATGATGATCTTATGTCCTCTCAAAAGCCTCGTCTTTTAGTTATTAATTATTGACGAAAATGTGATTATAAATAACATTTAAATCTTATTAATGTTTGATATTTAAGAATAGTTTGTTAAGTTCAACAAGCATTTATACATCTGTTGATTAAAAATACTGCATGTATGTAGGCATTAATTGCTGCAATACATCTACAAGACTTGGAACCCAATTGGTAACAAAATCAAAAAAGAATCAACGCAATAAACCATGTTGCTGCTCTTACGTTTTCAGTTATATTTGATTTTACCAGACATTTTGACCTCTCAGATAAATCCCAAAACTAGATTCTATATCCTATGAAGCATAAAGCAACATATGATCAATTCATCCCATTTAGTAGGAAAGTAAGTAAAGAGGAACTGCAAATCTCGTACACATTGAATGAGGGGAAGGGAAGTGAATATGTATTCTATTTCTATATTCACTCATCTTCTCCTTTCATCTCTATAAGGCCCTTCACTCTCTTGATCCTTCAAAAAGCCAAGAAAAGCAAGGAAGCCAAAGAAGAAGAACCCGCCAGACCAATGCCCGCCGCCACCGCCGCCTCCGCCGCCGCCATCACCATCATCACGGGGTGGGAATCCTGAACCGCCATCATCTAGATCTGGAGACTTTTCTTTTCCTAGAACACATAAGGAAAGTAATGTTTCAGCCATAGGGTTGCTGCATAAATCATAGCTAATCACTCTCAATTTCATTAAGTACGGGTTTTAATAAAGAAGAGGTAATGTAGTTTAATGTGTTGGAGTGTTATATGGGTTTCAGTTGTTTAAAGTTTAAAAAGAAGAGATTTTTTTAACTCTGTTACTCAAAAAGAAAGTTTGAAGTGGAAAGCATTATTGAAGTATATTTTATTGACCAAGCTCGTTGGTGATGCTTATTGGGAAAACATCATACAATAAAGCAATTTGAAATGAGCTCTGCATCCCACGAAGCATACAGGAGGAGACAGGAACACTATTTTGGGTATAAAACTTCTACTTTGAGACAAATACAGTCTTGCACGACTGAAATACATTACCATGCAGGCTTGGAACAGTTTATAACTAAATATGCAACCTAAATTGTATGCTAGATTGAAATAAGTGGAAAGAAAATGATTACACCTTGGACAGGCGCAACTGTAATGGTAGATGACTCGCGAGTAACAGTCTGGGTTTGACCTTCCGCAGCACATGTGGCATTCTGCATTGTGCAAGTAAGTTGCCTCAATGATTGATTAGATTTCATTGCAGTGAATAATGCAGTACATAATACAAGTAAGATAAATTACCAGAGCAGCAGCACATAACATGGAAGCACGATCAACTCTGGAAGAATGAGCAATTATTCTTTTCCTTTCAAGAAGATGAAACGACAGGCAAAGAGGCATTAATTGAACTGGAGCGCGAACATTTTTTGGTTGCCTCAAACACTGGTCACTTGATTGTACTGAGAAGACAAATAATTCTCCAAATAAGTTTATATCAACTAGCGTAGAACTTAAACGGCAACATAGTGAGAAAAACTGAAAAAAATTGTTGTCAGTGGTATATAGCTCAAGATGTGCCATCTACATGATGAAATTGATTGTTCTTGAGATTTACTAGAGTGCATTTGCGATCTCATGACCAACTAAAGTTAATGGATGGTTAGTTGTGATTTAGTCTATATCTCAGAACATGATCTCACGTCGCTTATTTAAGGCTGATTTGTATTTAAGCCTACCAGAACACATTTGGAACCAGAGTTGATGAGTATTTCAGCTTAAATATATATACAACTCGGAATGTGATCTCACCAGAGGACTTCTCTAAGGGCTAAGCTAAAGAAACATTTACCTATGGCTTCAACCTATCAGAGCACGGTTATCTAACCCACTCACGCACATCTGAACATATGGCGTAGCCTACACACAGATGCACTAGTCCACCCAACTTAAGTTACATTAGCAACCACACAACTGATTGTTTCAAGAGTTAAAATCAACCAAAGCATTACCTAGATCCAACATACTCCAGATGAGCTCAAGTAATGTTCGTTATAGTAGAAAAGGCATAATATTACATGCCATTTACATAACTAGAGATATAGCTAAACATACCAAGACATGGTGACCTAATTGGAGTGGAAATAGTGGCAGTGAGCGGCATGTCCCTCTTTATTATATACACCACCTGGAAAAAAGTGAATAACTAAATACGATGAGAAATCCCACATTATTATTAATAAATTTAGAAACTTTCAGTATGAGTGTTGCTCAAAATACTCTCGACAATTTCCAAGGGTAAATTGCCTCGTCTGCTATATCTCCATGCACCAAGACACCACCACAGTGCCACAAAGTAGAGAATATTCTCCAACAACAAACAAAAAAAATATATTCTAAGCCAATAAAACCTTATGGAGCTCACAAAACCATACCGAAGTGCCGATACACATATTTTCGCTCAAATTAGGGAAATATACAATTTCAATAAGAACAAAATCTAAGATTAGTGTAGCCACTTCTTCAAATACTCAACAGAAACAAGAAATCCACAACGGAGGCACACAAAAGCAGACTCCTCGAACAATTTCACGAGTATAACCCTCTTACACATGGACAACCAAATCACAAGGAGAAGGAAGTCTCAATAAATTAAAACCAATTTCCACCCGTAAACCACCGAAGACGAATTCTGATATTTTTTGCGGAAAATAGAAAAGGAAAAAACGAATAACGATAACCGCAAAAATGACATTCAATAATCGTAAAGATGATTGCGATAAATCAACATAGGGGGTTTAAAGGAATAAGCTAACATATATCGAGAAAAACGAATTTACGAAGCAGACGGAGATATTGAGGCGTAGAGGTTACCTGAAATCGGCCGGAATAGCAGAGCAGCGGACCGGAAAGAGCAAGGAAGAGAGGTCAGGAAAGAGATTATCAGATGACAAAATGGGTATTAAAAGGCTATTTCTATACAGTGTGCATTGCACGTGCGTTTTCTTTCTTCTTCGATAAATAACTAATTTATTTATTATTTATCTGCTCGCCGCCTTTCTCTTAAATAGTTTATTTTATTTTTAGTTATTATCACAATTCAAAGTATTCCCTTTATGAATGTTGGGTTGTTTTATTAAATTAAATTTATTTTTATAAAAAGTTAATTTATTTCTGTAAATAAGTAAAAAAATAATCTTTTAAAATTCGTAAATTCCATCACCTTTTCATTTTTATATAATTTTTAATTTTCATATTAAAAAAGACGAGTGAATAATAATGAAATGAATGGAGTAATTATTACTCGAAATTCAGATTCAAAATAGGATTCGCAAATTCAAAGTTTATTTTATAAATTATAATTCGAGGGCTATCAAAATAAATTATTACACCTATTAACATTATTATTATGATTATTATCCATTTTGTACATAAAAGAAAAGGGATATGGAGAGAAATATGGCGATTATTTAAATAATCACACTGTAACACATAGACCCATATCCATAAGTCCTGGGCCGGCCCAAGTATTTAGGCCCAAATTTAGCACCAAAAAGAAAAATCAAAATTTTCTATAATTGAAATATAGGGTTGAAAACATAATCTACACATATTTTGATCAAAAAATTCTCTAAATTTTTGTCAAATTAGAACATAAATGGCGAGATTTTTATCAAATTACAACATAAATAGCAGATTTTTATCAAATTAGAACATAAATAGCAAGATTCGGGAGTATATATTAGATCATAAATCCTTATATCTCAATCATATCATCAAAAACTAATAAATCTCACCACGAGCTTTTCGGGCTCGATCCAAATATTTAGTATCACGAAAATGACATGATAGGTATATAATGATAATGTCTATAAATATGTGCTGGAACTATAAAAGAAGAAAAAGATTTCATTGGATACTGGTGAGCCTTCAATATACATAACCTCAACTCACACTAGTAACTTTGTGTGTGTGTGTGTGCACAATTTATGAAAAATAAACACATTCATGTAATAAAAATAAAATAAAGTAAGACCTAAAATACAAGGGTTATTTTTTGTCCTGAATTATTTCTCTATCCCCTGCTTACAAAGAGGACAGCATGAGAGGATCTTGAGCCATTGATCCACACAGTTGAGGTGAAAAATATGAGTGCATGGCAACTCCCTTATTTCCTCCTTCTCCTTGTACTTACCCAAACATATACAACACTCCTGCAATAAAAACCACTTTCAGATCTCATCAAATCCCATTCTCATTTGCAATCATCAGTGGTGAGAGAAACTTAAGTATACAAAAGCAAGAAATGAAGACATACTTGAGTTCCCTGCTCTGAAATGGTGCCACCATCCTTGTATCTCCAGCTGGGCAGGGCGGAGAGGTGCTCGTCCGTCGCTCCGCGGCTGAGGGAGGCTGTGTTCATGTTGTACCCGAGGAAGGTGCTGAGCAACGGGACGCAGCAGCAGAGGAGCACGAACAGCACGAACGGGAAAGAGTAGGTGACGGCGTTCCATGATAGGATGGCGATGCAGAGGAGGTGGAGTTTGGGAGCTCGCCCGTACGACCCGAAACGGGTGTCGAACACCCACACGTTCCCCATCACGAACCATATCGCGAACATCAGCTCGAGGGAAGTCTTGCATTTCTGCCTAAACTGCAGGCTTCTGAACATGTGTACAAACAGCTTTAGGTTTAGGCGATCTTCTATTGTAATAGAACATGGTTTGTTATATATAGAGTTATATAGTGATATATATACCTTGACTCGTCATGGTTCCTCTGCTGCTCGAGATCAGAACCGCCGTCGCAGTGAACGAGGCGGTAGCGCCAGAGGAGGAGGATGAGACTAAGGAAGCATCCGAAGGCGTAACCCGAGACCCATATTCTCATGGGCCAAACCGGTTTCTCCTCTTTAGAGATCATCAAGATGTAAGGCGTGATGCTTATTTGAACTACCAGAGCCATGAACTCCATGATCATCCATTTCTTGGAGTCGAACGGGTTCGGACCCAGGTCCGAACCCGACCCGTTCTGGTAATGGAAGACTCTCCTCACAAAACTATACCACCTCGACCTTGATGCTTTCATGGCCAATCTGATCAGGAAAGGAGGAGCGTTCCGTACCGACGGCCGCGCCACCCACGCATTCGAGCCGATCCTCTCCTCCACAGCTCCGGGAATAGGCGTAGAAATCGATACGCACAGCGAATCCGGACTGAAAAAATACCTCGTATTCATCTCTTACTATTTAATTTAACAAAGGAAGAGGATAATTCTCTCAGAGGCCAAATATCGAACATGTGGCGGGCAACACCAAAGATTGGCTCTTGCGGCCTTAAAACCAAAAAGGGCTTCTATAATTACTAAGCGAAATGAAATCTGGGGAAGATCTGATTAAGAGGGAGAGGTGTGGAAGGTGGGAAATGGATGGGGATTGCGACCAAGAATCCAACGGCTTTGCTTTGATTGGAAACAAGTAGACGACGGTTGGCCTAACTTGGCTCCGAATGGGGTCTATTTGTTTAGGCGCGAAGCAAGTGATGCAGGAAGAAGATATGTGTTCTTGAAGCACACACATAGCCTTCATTAGCATAAAGATTGAATCTTTATTTGTATTTGGGGATTGCTTTGCGATGTTAACGTCTGAGATAGAGTCGATCTATGCCATAGTCTTGAATCTTGATGGAGCAGCAATTATTAATTAAAGAGATTAGATTAGATTAGATTAAAGGGTTTGACTGGTTTTGAATTGTGGCGGGTACAGTTGTTGGGCTTCTCTACTTGAAAGTGGGCCCATGGCTTATATGTCCTAATAAACAAGATGCGGCTGCCACTATATGGTTGGTTAGCCAATAAACTCAATTTCCCAATTCACATTTAATTATTACCTTATACTCTCTCTCACTCCGTTGTCCCTTCCATTATTTATGACACATTTACTATATTGAAGTGTTATAATAATAATATCTCATTTTTTTAAAAAAATATTCTTGTAAAAGTTAATTAACTTTATTGGGCTTCAACGTTTTACACACACAAAATCAAATTTTCAATATATGTACTAAAAAACAGCGTGCCATTAATAATGAGACGAAAGGGGTACTGGTTATGGAATGTCAATCGGGACAATTCTATCGAGTTATCGGGTTGTTTGATTCGAGTTGAGTTGATTATTTTATATTCATTATATGTAGAGTTGTTAAATTAGTCTCGTTTAATCATATCAGATCTAAATATTCCATATTGGTATGAGTTTTGTTGATAAAAATATAAATTTAGAAAAAACATCCTAAAAATCTCTCAAACTTGAAGTATGCCAACATGGTTGTAGAAGAACAAGATATTGAGTCTTGACTCAAAAAAAAAAGTTTATCTAGAACTCGGTTCAATAGTAAATGGGTCGACTCAATACTTTTAACAAATCAAGCTTGAGACAAATAATCCTAGACTCGTTGAGTTCGTGAATATGTTCGAATTTATTTATTCACAACAAACATATTACTGAATCGATTGGCGAGCCTTTAATCGAGCTTGAACACGAGTTTGAATGTATACAATGATTAGCAAGATAAATGATCAAATAAATGGATTCAAGATTTTAACAAAGTCGAGCTCTATAACTATTAATATAAACATAAAACTAGCATATAATTGAGTGGTGCATGAGCCAAGCTCACTCTCAATATTTAAATGGCGAGACGAGTCAAACTCGATCAACATATGAAAAACTCAAGTCAAGTTCGAACAACATAGTATTTTAGCGAGTCAAACTCAAACTAACTACCTTGTATTCAGTTAAGTTTTGTTTACAACTCTGTAATTTTCCTTAGAACTACACGTTGACTAATTCTTCTATGTGTACATATCATGGAAACATCGTTTATTACTTCATCTTATTATTCTTTTATAAGGGTCCATGGTCTATGCTAAAGAAAGTGTTTTAAGGATGATTATGTGTGTTCACATTTATGTTTTGATCAAAAACAAAAACAATATAAAATCATGTTATGCTAAGGTGGCACAATTGTTGTCCAAAGTTAAAGATCCACTTGTTGCATCCATGGTGCATTGAGTGATAGATAAGAGATTTTAACATGTCACTTTCTCAATGGATATGGACTCTTCTAACTTAGATTGCTTCTCAGACTTAAATTCCTTTCTAAGGATTGAATTTCAATTAGATGATTATTAAATATATCATCCTTGTTGCCTTTAGTGACATAGAAATATAGATATTTTTATCACAAATAGTTCTCACTTATTAGATCTTTATTCTATAGGTCATTGAGATATTTAAGTGTTGAATTAATTTTAGAATAATATATTTTTCTCTCCAATATTCTTCTAGGAAGTATATATTTTATTATGGATTTTCATTTGGTTTATTAATTATATAGTTATATATTTTTAATTATTTTTTATTTTAGAAGTCTAATGGAGATTGAGATAACTATTTGAGATTTTACTAAAAGGGAGATTATATTTGCTAAATATTAGGGTGTCACAAAAAGTAGAGTATTATTACGATCAAGTGAAATAGTTTTGTTGCCACTTTTCACTTTCATTGCCTCCATTCAAGGCTTTAGCATGCCTACAATTTAGCCATTTTTTTAATCTTGTTTTTGTGGGTCAACTAGAACCCTCTTATGTTACAAAATTGACGTCACATTAATTTGAAATTAATATATTTATATATATATACAAGATTAAATTACTACTAAATTATATTTAAAAATTAAGTAGAAGCCCAGTTTTCAGGAATTGGGCCATTGATCTATTAAGAGCCTCTTAATGGGCCCATTATGATAACGAGAGGGTTATATTCGTAAATACACTTCTCGATTTATCTGGTTTCGTCTTGAGATTTGGTTTATATTTATTCTTATTGGAAGAGCAGTTCCCAAATCGAAAGGAACTGCGATCACCTAGGGTTTTCAATTTCATTATCTGCTAGCGATTGAGAGGGCTACCAGCTCTGCGGGATTTGTTCATATCTATCATAGCTCGTATTTTAAGATTTCAGAAGCTCGAGCGAATTAAGGTTCAGATATGACGACGGCGGCAAGGCCTACGTGGGCACCGGCAAAAGGTGGGAATGAGCAAGGGGGGACTCGAATCTTCGGTCCATCGCAAAAGTATTCGTCAAGGGACATCGCTGCGCATACTACTCTCAAACCCAGGTTCATTCTTTACACCTTTCTGATGGTCATGTTTAATTGGGCTTTGTTTCGTTTTTGGAAAAAAGTTATTTGTTTTGAAGTATTTTTAGCGTCGTGTTGCTGTTTATGGTGATAGGTTTGCTTTGTTCATTTCAATTTGTGTCCCATACTGGAGTGGTGTTTAATGAGGGAGGTATGAATGACTGCAATCAGTCCAATTTATCCCATATTGGGGTTAAACTCTTTGTTACATTTCTTACTCGGCCTGTCTCTTATGCTAGTCCGGTCTCGTTTTTTATTGATCTTATCGGAAGAAGCTAGGAAATTTAATATGAATTCGAGGATTTCATCATTTTGTGGTGTAACCCGAGTTCTTAGTCGTTCCTTGATAAATAATGAGAAAATATGCTTTTTTTCCCTATGTTTGAACGAAAAATGTTTTATTTACAGTTCACTTGGAATGTTTCCACATCATTGAGGACACAATTTGATTTTCTCTATTTACTCGTACATTTTGATGCCAATGTTGTCTAAAATGACAGCTAATTTTTTCTGATGATCTGGTGCAGAAAAGATGGTCAAGACACCCAAGATGAGGTGCAAAGGAGAAATCTCAGGGACGAGCTAGAGGATCGTGAGAGGAGGCATTTCTCTTCGAAGGGTTAGTGTTTTCCATATCTAACCAAGTTATATATTTCAATTCTGAGTTATAGTATCCTGTTGTTACTTCTTTCAAATGATTTTATTTTTTGCTATAACTCTTTATTCATTGTTCTGTAGAGGATAGAGATCGTCGGAGGGGGAATCATCTTCTTTTAGAAGGTAAAAAAAGGCATCATTACTTATTTTTTTCTATAAGAGGAAATGAATGCCTTTTCTTGTATAAATAATTGGTCTACTTCATTTACAGGGTCTAGGAGGGAAATTGAGGACCGTATAGTTCCACGAAGTATAGATGCTGATGATGCTGATGTTGGTGCTCAGAGTGATGATGATAGGTTTTTCATTTTTCTATTTCTCACATAGTATTACCATGTTATTTTTATTCTTATCTGCTCTCATATGCCGATTTTATGTAATGATGTGCATAACTTTTGTATATTTTTTAGTTGCCATATAAAGAGGGCAAATTGAGACTAATTTTCTATGATCCTCTTTTTTTTTTGGTTTCCGTTCTATTTTGTTTCAACAGAACATTGGAAAGATTAAATGTTTTGTATCTTGGTAGTAGCTAATTCAATACCTTGATCTATCATTGTAGTGATGATGATGAAGATGATGAGGATGATGAGGAATCACTTCTGCTTGAGCTTGAACGTTTAAGGAAAGAAAAAGCAGAGCAAAAAGAACGAGAAGTAAGTTGCCTGTCAAGTTTTTTTTTTGTGCTTACCAATTTCATTTGGCATTACAAGCTAGACATCCCTTTTACTGCACTTGCTATTGTTGTAGAGTTTTGTATTAAATAGTGATGATTCCCTCTTTCCATACTATTTTCGCAAGTAAGACGGGTCTAAGGTGCCCATTTTCTATTATAGGTTGTACATGTATGATTGGTCATATTAGTTCATTTCTTGAATTGCGCTGTTCAGTGAAAACAGTAGCGGTAGTGAAAAACTAATGACTTTTTATCCTTGTAGGAAAGGGAAAAGCAAGATGAGGAGTTGAAAGCTAAAGAAGAGCAACTTTTGCGTGGAAACCCTCTGATGAATAATCCAACTTCTTTTAGTGTGAAGAGAAGGTAGTCTAGTTTAGGGTTTAGCTATGTGGTCACATCCTTCCCTTTTCGGAAATAATTGTTGGACTTCAATTTGTTCAGGTGGGATGATGATGTGGTATTCAAGAACCAGTCTCGAGGCGAGACTAAGACCCCAAAGCGCTTCATCAACGACACCATCAGAAATGACTTCCACCGGAAATTTCTCCACAAATACATGAAATAGTATTTCCTTCCGCCATGGAGGTCTGGCTTGATGTTTAGAATTGAGATCACCTAAGAAACAATCATTTGATCCCAATTGACAATGTTTGATGTGTGGATTGTATATTTTTCTCAACTAGTGAAAACTGTGGATTGTTTCTGTTTGATATGAGGATGCTATTAAGAGTCAAAAGTGAAGAGATTTGGGTTTGTGAATTCAAATGTTGTGTTATATGTGAGTTCCAAACAACAGTTGAGCAACTTCATCCTCTTACCTATACTAGTATGTTACTACACTTGTAGTGACAACATTTTGATCAGGCTGAAAAAGCAAACCAATCAAGTTGCAAATTAGTTGTTATAACACAATTATGGACACTTTGAGCTATATATCTATGTAACATGAACAATAACTGTAATTACAAGATGTCAAATGGTGGTGGTGTGGAAGAATCATCTTCTTTATATCGAACAACTCTCTATTCCACTTGCACGCTTGAACCTGCCTTTCATGCGAGTCAGTTAACTGACTCGTGCGTATGCCAACCCGTTGCAAAATCGACAAACATCCCAAACTTGGCACCACGACGTGTTTCTATTTACTCATCCTTCTGTCCATCCAAGACAAACTCAACATACAAATTTTTAAGAGCAATTACAACTGTAGTGATAAGTGGCCCCATTATAGCTCCCTGCAAAAGTTAAAAATCTATTAGTCAAGCAAACAAAACTAAACCTTTCTCTAGAGAAATTTTTTCACAATGGATTCTGGTAGAATGCCAATAAGAACACAAACTGTGTCTAAACATAGTACACCAGATAATGATTTTTTCTCTGTATTGTAGCAAGAATACCATTAAGGTACCCTAATCAAGTAACCATAGACTGAATTTCATGAGAAGATTACATTTGATTTAATGCCCACATGGAAAAGCCATACAGTCGCAACAAACTATTTAACATTTCATATAGCTGTGATGTATTTTGTTCAAGAAAGATGAAGAACAAACAGCAGATAACTGAATTACCTCCAAGGCAGAGGAGAACAATGTCATTCCACCGAAGATGCTAAGACCCGTAAGATAAGCGCTATAACCAGGAATATCCTCTTGTATTTCTATAGTCCCATATTCCAAAAGGACTAGATGAATGAGGGATACTGTGATTGCCAATATATATCTCCCCTCGAGCACTAACTGCAGCGTCACTGGAATAGTCGAAATCCAATGGGGGAACAAGGGAATCAAGCAACTAACAAATGCAAGCACCGTTGACATGTACAAGAAATGTACAGAGAACAATCTGAAGAGAAGCCAAGTCATGCATCCCTGATAAAAGGCCATCTCCACAGTTGCCAATAGAACCCCAGAGATGGCTTTGTCCAGCACCTCAACGCACCGGTCCCTTGCAGAAGGTGAAATGGGAAGCATACCCATCACTTGCTCCGTGACCCCACCCGACTCTGATGTGATTAGATAGTACAAGACCCAGAAGAAAACCATTGATTGCGAAACAAAGTTGAGCAGCCCTACAGCGCCAGAGAGAATGGAGCTCACCATCAAGAACACAAGCTTAGCACTCCCGCCTAGTACGGATGTGCTACTTACCAACACGCTCTGCATCACGTTCATCCCTTGAGAGGCGAACCCTTTCGCCTTCTCCACTAAATCCTCTCGCGTGATCACTACATCCCTGAAGAGGGAGTCCATTTCCGCGTATATTTGCCCCCACTGCCGTTCCCTCACACTGTTCTTCAAGCTCAAGAACCTCTCAGCGTAGGGGGAAGGAGTCATGAGAGCTGTGGACTTGGAAGAATCGTCCTCTGTTGGTGTTATCACAAACTGTTTGATCCCAACAACAAATTCAGTCATATTATACTGCATTGCCAATGAATCAATTTGATCAGAGACAGTCTCATAAAGCTTGGTGGAATACATATCCACCATTCCTGGCACATCATTCTCATCCATCCATTTCTTAACCCCAATCTTCTCTGCATAGTTACTTTGTTCAACGTGGGACTTAAGTGCAAACACAGCATCCTTCCCCTCCAACCCAATCTTATAGGAGAAGAAAATGGTGCCAGCCACAGAACCAACAATCATCGCAATGATCAACCCTATAGCAACAAAAGTCTTCAATCGGTCCAATATCGCGTTCGTGAAGCGTGCGCTCACCGGCAGCCTACGGAAGCTGTTGCTCTTGAACGTGCTGACCCTATTCATGGTGGAATCCACAGCGTTAGTGGTGAACAAGAACCCTAACGCAACGAGTGAAATCGAACCCATCCCACCAATCACTTCATACGCCCACACAAACAGCCAGAACGAGACGAGCCACCGCACCAGCTTGTAAAAGGCACTCTTCTTCCTCCTCATAGGAGTGGCCTTCTTCCTCCTTAGCGCAATTCGCATCACCAATTCCTTAATCTCCACAAGTGTACTGAAGAAAACTCTGAATATCGCAACGGGGACGGCCAGCGTCGTCTCGGTGAGCCCTAATTTGAGAGGCTCCGACCAGAATCCGAATAGGGCTTCCTGAATGCCTCTCAGAGGGATCGAGCAGAGCACGGCCCACAGAATCGGGCGCAGGAAATTCTCGAGGAGCTTTCCCACCCCGAAGAGGAGGAAGATCGTGAAGACGAGGCCCGCATGCGCCATGGCGATGTAGAGAGCTAGGCGTACCTGGGGATCAGTGGAGAGGGAACTGCTGCAGTCGCCGTCATCATTAGGGGGTGCCGCCGCAGGCCCCTGCGGCGGCACCGGCTGATTGGTCGCGGGTTTTCTGATGGAGGCGGATCGGAACATTTCCTGCCACGGCGGAGAGAAGCCGGTCGATTTCGATTTGGAGTCAGAATCATAGGGAACCAGCTCCATGTCAATAACCCCTTCCTCTTCTCGAACCGAGAGAAAATGAGGATAACAACGTCAACCCCCCTCCTACATGAAAAAGATATAGATTCTTCTCAACTTTGTCGCGATTGTAGAGAAAGAGACGGTGATGATGACAGCTTATTTGTTCGAAGAGTTGAAAGAATTGCAAAAAGGGAATGAAAAGCTGTAAATGGTCGCAATTCAGTCATCATAATATCTTTGTTTTTTCTTAAAGAAGAAAATTCTTTCTTATTTGAAGTCGCTGTCAATGATTAGTTTATCCGAGAATTTGTGCAGTGTAATGACGATTAAGCCCTTTGCCGTTTTCACATGGTGCAACGTGGGGTCCACCACTCGCTTCGCAGTTGTCTCCCGTCGGCACGCATTCGGGTCCTGGGCTATTTTCCGCCCGACCCGGACCGATGATAATGGGTAGGCCAATATTGGGCTAATTTAATTTATATATTTAATAGTTTTATACTCCCTCCATCCATTTTCTTCCATGAAAATGGTTAATAGTTTGACCCAACACATGTTTTAATATTGTGTTTTGACTTTAATGGGAATATGTAGTGAATGGAGTTAGGGAACCACTTTATATATAGTTTTAAATTGGTTGTGAGTAGTTAGTGGAGTTTGAGTCTCACTTAAAGTATTGTTTTAAATTAAGTTGTGTGTAATGGATGTAGTGGGTCCCGAAAATTTCAAATGTAAATCATTTTCGTGGACATCCCAAAATGACAAAACGTAAATCATTTTGGTGGACGGAGGGAGTATAATGAATTTAACATTTTCAAATATGTAGTAAAATAAATTACTTACATATTTTATTTTAGGGGAAATGATTTTAAAATACACCAACTATAGTCATTTTCTTAAGTTTAACATGAATTATTAAACATTTCTATAAATACACGAACTTTATCACTTACTCAATTTTTGATATAACGTTGACTTTACACAAAAATCGAAACTGACATGACACAACTTATCTGATGTGGATTTTTGAATTATTTAAAATTCATAAACTTTTAACGTTATATTAATTTTAACATGAACTTTAGTACTTACTCAATTTTTAACATAAAGTTAATTTTACACAAAATCGGGACTTATGACTATAGTTGGTGTATTTTAAAATCATTTTCACTTTATTTTATTAAAAATATAAAAAATTAAATTAAATTTTGGAACAACCCAAACTTGTGGGATTCATATGAACCTAAGCTTAATCAAGTCATGGACAAAACCTGAACCTATACATAACTTATAGGTCGTACATTAGAAATCCGAGCCCATTATCATCTCTAACGAGGACTAACCATATATTTGTAGAGGAATCAAGATTTTCAACAAATTATCTTTTATCGAATACTTTTTAGATAACAGAACATGATAATTTTATAAAACAGAAAAGAAAAACACTACCCTATAAAGCAAAACTATTATACTATGATGTCCTATGATGTCCTAAGATAGCACAAAATTAGCCACACAATGGTTCAAAGATGGTAGGCACTAATCTTTATTTTCAAGCATATATAAGCACACAAACGGAAAGCCACCGCCATGGCCAGCAACACCCAAACTTCCGTCATCCCCCCGTTCAAGTTAACGGTGTCGAACGATGGTGAGCTCTGCAGTCTCCGGCACCCGCCTCTGCTCCCGCACTCGTACAGGTCGTCCCCGCTGTAATGCACCTTCATCAGCAGCCTAAACCCATAGTACATGAACGACAAGTACTTGAGCCATTGCATAAACTTCGGAATATGCTGCAAGAAAACACTTACAGTTTTGATCAAATAATCCAGTAATAATGGGAATGAATGAGTATAAATATCACTATTTCAATGCAATTCAATTTTCAATGCATTGTGATTACTTGAACGTAGTATCCTCCCGTAAGAAGGAACAACATTAGTATCATCGAAGCGATCATCCCCGCGCGTTTGATGCTCATCACTGCTGCTCCTGACAGTTCCCCTGCCCCCTGCAGCAGCAGAGCAGAAGATGCAAATTATACAAAGATCAACGGTTCAGTTCAGATATACAGAAACAGTAGGAGATAAGAGGAATATACTTGGCTCGTTACGACGATTAAGAGGATGGCGGATAAGGTGAGGAAGAAGCACTCTGCAGTTCTTTTGAAGCCAGCCATGAAGTAGAGTATGCTCAAGAAGAAGGTAGGATAGAGCAAATGCGCGAGCATGTCGCATAACGTGCTGCACGCGTAGTAAACGCTCAACGGGTACATATCCGCCTTTTGTTCCTTCACCAAGAATATCTTCTCGAACGGGAACACGTACACCGCCCCGAATATCGACGAAGAAGTCCAGAATATGCATATGTAGAACAACAACCCTATCTGTACCAATTTTTTGTTGGTAAACACATTAAGTTTTAAAAATACGCTACTATAACCACTATACTGCTAGGCCAACACAAACACGCACCTGATCTCTGAGCTGAGCTTCAGTAGAAGTGCTCGATTTCCACCACAAAAGGCCTAACAGAATAGCGACCCCGAACGCCTGAATAAGTCGGATCATATCGAAGTAATCCCTCCACCTCTCTTTGAATGTCCTCTTAAACACAATCCTAAACTGCTCAAACCATGAAAGTGTCCAATCTTTCTTAACCTGGACCGCTAACTGAAGGCGCTCCGGCGCCGTCGTGGCCCGATGATTCGCCTCCTTCTCCTTCGGCTCCAACTCCGTTTTGTACTTATGCTGCAGATACTGCTTAAAATTACCAGTGTTAATTATACAATGTAGCCGTGAAGCAAAGAACATACTCTGTCAATAACAGATCACTCACTCTGATCACAATTTTTTCGAATTCCGAGGCCTCCCGGGAAGTGAAGAGCTCCTCGGGGACCGTAATATCGTGAACTTGCCCCGTGGCAAGATCCAACAAGAACTCGGCCGGGTTCATAGCTATCTCCGGGACGAACCTCAAGCACGAAAAGTACTCGACGGAGTCGTGCGCCTTGCCGTAGTACACCGGGTGCCCTTCAGACAGCAACAGAACTTTGTCGAACACGTGGAACATTCGACTCGAAGGCTGGTGAATGGTCGTGATGACCGTCCTCCCGGCCTATCGAAAAGTTGAGTTTACAGAGGTGGGTAGAATTGAGTACGAGGGGAGGAAGGAAGGAAGGAAGGACACAAGGCAAACCTTAGCTAGGCCTTGAAGCACGAGGAGGAGGCGATTGGCGGAGGTGGAGTCGAGGCCGGAGGTTGGCTCGTCGAGCAGAAGAAGAGACGGATCGACGAGGATCTCGTAGCCTATGCTGGTTCTCTTCCGCTCCCCTCCCGAAATGCCTTTGATGAATCCACCACCAATCCTTGTGTGCCTGCATCTGCATGCTAGTTTCTTGTTTTATGGTGCTTCTTCCACTTGTTCTATACAAAGATATTAGCTTAGGGTTGTTGCCATTGATGTATGAATGAAGGAAGGGACGAACCTCTCGAGGCCTAATTCCTTGATGATGCTCTCTACTCTCTCGTACTTTTGGAGTTGGCTCATTTTGCATGGGAGCCTCAAGAATGCTGCGAAGATCAGAGTCTCTTCGACTGTAAGTTGTGGGAAAAGCACATCATCTTGTGTCACGAAACCAATCCTGTTTATAAGAAACTTATGTTGTTATTCATCAAGATTCAAGGATGGGAATGTTGTCGGGTGACAGTAGGGAAACGTGGCCACTTTTTGAATACGAATGCACGAGTTTGTAGTTGGTGAGGTCGATGATTCCTTACCGAAAGTGGCACGGTTCACGAATTCACGAGATTATCATGAACCTTGTGAATTTCGTGAACCGTACGATATAAAGAACTTAAAAGTTGAAAGTGTTTTAAATTATCATGTATAAGATTGAAAATAAAAATGTTTATTTGATTATAAGACCTAACCGAATTATTGTTCACTCCTACTTACCTTCTCTTAAGCGCTGGACTGTAGGAGACGTCATTGTAGGTAACGGTACCGGTGACGTGCTCCTGCAGTCTAGCGCCGATGATCTTCAAGAGAGTGGTTTTGCCGCTGCCCGATGGCCCCATGAGGGCTAAGATCTCACCGGGGCCCACGCTTCCCGTTATACCCTTTAGTATCTGCTTGTAGCTATTGTGCTCCATGTGCAGCTGCGTTGCCACCTTCGACATCACGGCCTTCACCGGGTTCGTGGTCGAAGCACTTCCAACTCTCACCTTAAACTCCACATCTGCAAACTACAAATAACCAAAGAAAAAGACAAGAATAAAAGAAAAGAGTGATCAATAAGAACAATCTAATGGAATGATCATTAGTTAGTACTACAACTACTACTAGCCTTGAGGAAAATGGGGAGGGGGGGATCGAGCCTCGTGCTCGAAACCTCGCCCTCGATATCTATTTCAGAGCTCGTGCTTCGCAAGTAGGGCTCGGACACAAAATCTATGTTGGTGAGGGCGAAGCCGTTGCTCCCGGCAATCTGCATTGCCGGAGGGGGGATCGACATTTCCTCGATTTCGTCGTGATCTCTTGGTGAGGATGCCATTGTTGAATTGGTGGTGAAGGTTGAGGTTGAATGTTATATAGTGCAGCAAACAGTATTAGACCAAAGAATTTTTCTTGTGGGAAGAAGAATTGTTGTTGGGAAACAAGCTTTTTATGCTCAACTTTCCTAGTTAATAGTTATCACACACTTTTGGCAATACATTATTTGCACTTCAACATTCTTTACACCCTACTTAGTTGTTCAAATACCTCTTCTTTTTCCATTATTTTTTTAAGAATTGTTCACTATTTTTGAATAAAACTTATTATATAAATTGTATAACAATGTTACAAAAATTAATTTTGTAACAAAAGAATATTTATTTTTATAATAATTATAATATACAATATATTATATACCTATAATATATGCTAAAAATAAAACTCGAGTTTAAAATTATCCATATATAAATGAAAATATCTCACGACTCACATGAGGCTGAAGCTCAGCCATGGAAGCTGCGGAGGAGATATTACTCAACTCGCTAGCGAACGGCGTCCCGATTCCGATCGGTTGCGCTTCCCTCCGCTCCGTCGCACTCTGCTTGATCGACGGCCAGCGTATTTCGTCGGCGTTTCCTTCATACTTGCCGGAGGACTCTACGCCTGCTAGGGTAACGATATGCAAGGAAGTTTACTACGCCTGCAATGACTTAGGCTACAATACCGAGCTCAGTTTTTACGAGGTTATCGCTGGTTCCGACCTGTCCTTGCTCGTTTTCTCACTACGCGATTGAAATTGGGGCAGTTTGTCTCATAGTACGATTATTTTTGTTCGGAGTGATTAATTCATTTCTGAAGTAGTGAGGATCTGATTTGTGCATTCAATTTATCTTATGAAGCGATGGATTTTCATTAGGCAGTTTCTGTAGCCATAAGAGGAGGGCTTGTATAATCTGGTAATTTTGGTTGCAAAATTCTCTGAATCTTCTGGAGCGCGTAGAGAAGATGAAAATAACAGAGGATGTGATGCTCCGATGAGCACGCTGATGATGGAGAAACAGTGAATAGTGAACTTTGATTGCTTGTTATGCTTGTCTTTTGCTACTAGAAATCTTATATGAAGATAGTGTTGACAGTGACACCATGTGATTGTGATTATTATTTGGCATTTCACACAGATTGGCATAGCTTTTGACTTGTAAGCACTAAGCGGTTTCTGTTAGGCAGTATAGTTCAATAAATGTGTTGATGTGCTCTGCTCTGCCTATGGCTGGAGAATAGTTTCATGCTGTTAACTTTTGTGATCACCTCAGATACCAGCTGGTTTTGCTTAGGTTTGTTTATTTTCTGAACTAGATTCACAGGTTCACCTAGAGGAACGATCATGGGTTCAGCTAGGGACACGTACATGTTCGTTCGAATCTCAACTAACACGGGTTTCTTGTTTGTCATGCCAAGGGAGGAGGAACTGTCTAAGCTATCTCAAGATCTTGAGGAACAGCAGGAAACAGGATAACTTACAAAGCATCCTTAAAGACATACAAAGTTCATATTTTGGAGTTTATGCAGTAGTTAGTGAAACAGTTTTCAGGTATAATTTATTCCTGCCTCATTTGTTTGAAATCAGTTCATATTTTCGTGCAGACAATTTAACAGGTTGTCGTTATAGAGAAGCCAAAAAGGATCCCGTTGCTCGGCAAGCACACAGACGAGATAGCTGGAACTTGTCGAGACACTGCTGACTACGAGGCCAAACTTGCAATCCTCAACGCTAGAAGCAAGAACATGAGCAAGCTTCAAGCAATCTTGGTGCGCCATTAGAAAAGTAAACAAAGTCCTCAAGCAACACCTGCCCAGCATTTAGCAATGATTCTTTCTTTCTGTATGATTAGAACAACAGTTTGAAAGTCATTGAATTCTGTAAATTTTGCAGCTGCTACAACAGGCAGTGAACTTTCATTAAAAGAGGATGAAGAGGCTACATTGAATTGAATATTATCAACTGTGAACCAAAATAAAAGAAAGATGAATCACAATATTATATCTACAAATCCTTGTCCTAAATCTCCCATGAGTTGCTGTCCTAAGAAATTGAACTGTCAAAAATGCTTCGTCGTTTCTTGTTTTGCTCCTCCTTTTCCTGGCGTTCAAAGTGCTTCTGGGCATGGCTTGCAACTTGGGTAGGGTTTCTGGTAAGCACAACGTATCGAGATATGCTTTTCCAGTCCCCTTTCCCATACTTCTCTAATCCCACCAGAAATAGCCTTTGCAGTATAAATACAAAATGTCACACTTCAACGACACCAAACAAAATTCACATAAAATAAAAAATAAATAAAATACTGAGCAATGAGTAATCAATCGATTTCGGGTTTTTACCTATGCTCGTCTTCGGTCCAAGGGCGGCCGGCTTTTCTGACCTGTGTTTGCTTTTTCTCAGGGTTAGGGCACTCCGACGGTCGCGGCGTCTCCGAGTACGGCGGCAACTCGATCAATCCGGCTTCGATCGCCGCCACGTCCTCCACCAGCAGGGCGTAGTGCCGCTCAACCTCCGCCGCCGATTTCGTTCCCATCCGCGCGGCGATTCTCTCCCATCGGTCGGCGGAATCTTCGGCGAATTCAACGACGTAACTCTCGAATTGCTTGTCCTCTTCCCGTGTCCACCTCGACGACTCCACCGCCGACTCAGTCCCGATCGAATTCGCCATCGCAATCCCTTCTTTACACTTCCCTCTGAATCAAGATTTTGTGTGTGTGTATATTTATTTCCACAGACACGGAGGAGAGGGTTCAAATGTGGAATTATTATGTTTACAGCTATAATTTATTTAATTACTTTTATATAATTTTTGTATTTTATATTTTTAAATATTATAAAAGTAATTTTATTATTATTATAATTATAACTTATTTAATATATTTATGAATTAAGATATACTTTTTTCTTATATTTTTTATACAAATAATAATTATAGTGAATGATATATTTATGTGTCATCAGACTCATTACATAATATTGAAACAACGCATGTGAATATAATCCCTAATTTTTTTATAAATAATATAAAATAATTTAAATTTGATATATTATTTTTTACATTTTATCCAAATTTAATCCACTCTATATATATGTATATACATTCATAACTATATAAGTATATAAATCAAGAGATTATTTGGGATTTTTCATATAAATATATAAATTTGACTCATGTTCTTCCACGATTTGGTTCCCAAATTTGCTCAGAGCAAGTAATTGAAACATTTTGGCAATATTTGGAGGTTAGATTTTGCTTTGATTAAATTAATAAATATGTATAAATATATATACCTATTTGAGATACTCCCTACCATCCTAATTATTTCTTTTTCCTTTTATCTTCCCGATATTTTTTTAATTCTGAAATACAAATAATAAGATTAATAAATTTACTATTTCTAAATTTTATCCACAAAGATGGGAAAAAGTTAAGTACTTTGATAGTGATATTTTGTATTTTAACTATAGTTCATAATATTTAACATATTAGTATAATAATATTTACACTATTTAAATTATAATATTATATTCATACATACATATCTATATAATCAATCAAGTCATGTTCAAAATTGTCTCACGTTCAAAAAGTGATGAACTTGCTATTTCAGTTCAGTTGTTTGTCTTTCTGTTAGTTGGTAAGTAGATATTTTAACTTTAACCATTCAAATTTTTGATATTCCTTCTTATTTATTATTAAACAAATGATATTTTCTTACGAAAACTCTAATTACTCTTAGCATAATATTAAAAACATATCATTATTATTACTCAAACGACTACAAAACATCATCAGATCAAATTCGAATAAGACTAAAATTACAAAATTCTAAATATATGTTCTGGCATTTTGCCTATAATATTATTTCATTCAAAAGAATATATTGTCCATCAAAAATGTATTAATTTTTTCTAAGACGTGATCCATTTTTTAATAATATTTCTTAAAATTTATATTGAAATGACTTTTTCACGACACATATTTTCCAACGATAAAATTGATCGGTTGATGAAAAAACAAAGGCTTGTATGTGTTGGATGGACCTGGTAGGTGAAGAAGAGAGTGGTGAGTAACAAATATTTCAGTAGGTTTTTGACTTAGAGGAGAATCCAAATTGACCCAATTCCCCAACAACAAGGAAAGCTAACCACTGTCCATGGCTGCCAATCGCGACGACCCTCTCCTCCTGTTCCACCCCTCCTCCGCCTCCTCCCCCATCGCTGTCTCCGACGCCGAGAGCTACCTCCTCGACGGCCCCCAAATCGGCAGCGCTTCTGGAAGCTTCCAGAACGACGGCGGCTTACTTGGCGGCACTTACGATGCCACCGGCTTTATCAACGAGTCCGACTATGGATTCGCCCGTCCCGATTTCAGGCAGGGCCCGCTCGTCGGCACCGTCGAGCTCTACGACCGCCACGTCTTCCTCTGCTACAAGAACCCTCAGGTCTGGCCTCCCCGCATTGAGGCGGCGGAATTCGATCGCCTTCCGCGCCTCCTCGCTGCCGCCTTGGCTGCCCGAAACCCTACCATGCAGCGACAGGTACCACAACCTTATTCGATATTTCCTTCTTATTTGAGGCGATGGATCGTGGTTGAGATTTGTGTTGCATTTCTATGTCGAGTGAGTTTACAGATCTAATACATGTGTTTATCGATCAAACCTTGCTTTTTCCGTCTCAAGCTGTGGGAGTTCTAGATATTACTCCATATTTTACCTCTGAAATGGAGTTTCTGTAGTTAACTGCTTGGGTTCAAATGTTTTGCTGCCTACTGGATTGTGATTTTTGCCTAATTTACTAATAGTCACTATATACTTTTGAATCCTGCTTAGCTTCCAATTAACTGATAAAGTACAGTACCACATTAGCTTCTTATGTTCCGATTTGAATGTACATTCTTACAAAAAGAAAATTTGTTATTGGATGCTGCTTTAAAAATTCAATACAAGTGTTTTGTTAGTGAAAGTGAAGAGAGTTGCGACTTTTATCCTGGAATTCACAATCTCATGTACATTGTTGCTGAGGCATGGGGAGGGGAGATAGTGCTATTGAAAATTTAATTCCTTCTGTACTCATAGCTGCAACCTTGGGTTCCTAGCTCTGAATAATTATGGTGAAGAATTAACAAATGTATAGGGTATATAGAACAGCTTTTGATTTATACTGTTTTTCTGGCCATTTTGATGGAATTGGCCTGCTTTTATAATCATTATCCTTCCATTTATCCTCTCAGACTCGATTAACCATATGCGAGGGACATGATGGAACTGAGACATCAAATGGCGATGTGTTAATCTTTCCGGATATGATCAGATACAGGTCAAAGAAAGAAAGAAAATAATCTTTTAATGCATTCTTAATTTTCCATTTGCTTGTATTAATATCAAGTAGAATTGCAGGAGATTGACACATTTTGATGTTGACACATTCGTTGAGGAAGTGCTTGTGAAGAATGGTGAATGGTTGCCTGGAAGTCCAGAACCTTTGAGGGGATGTTACATCTTTGTATGTTGCCATGGATCAAGGGATCGGCGATGTGGTGTTTGTGGACCATCTATCATTAGTAAATTTAAAACTGAGATAGAGTCACGTTGTCTACAAGGAAAAGTGTCTGTTAGCCCCTGTTCACACATTGGGGGTCATAAGTATGCAGGGAACGTGATCATTTTTGGACCAAATATGAAGAAAAAAGTCACAGGGCATTGGTAAGTTTGGTTTTACTTTTGGATTGACTTTTACAGGTCTTGATAACTTCTCATAGTATCATCAAGGCACCAAGATGTGTGTGTAACTCAATTGGTCTGATCTGTAAGTATCTTCTTTAATATGAACTCTATGCTGCAGGTATGGGTATGTTATGCCTGAAGATGTGCCTCTTTTGCTTGAGCAGCATATTGGTAAAGGAGAAATTGTAGATTTCCTTTGGAGGTATTCTTCATACACTTAAATTACCTTACATTGTGAAGCTAATATATATGAATACAATCATACATAATAATTAGAGATTCCCTTCTAATGTGAGAACATGAAATCCAATAAACTTTCCCATAAATTAATAAACGTCCTCAATATTTAATCACATTTCCTTGATAACGGATTGGCTGAAAAATATACATTTTCCTTGTTTACATGGATACATAACTAAAAGTTTATTTGTTTTCATAGCTTTGGGCTCGAGAACCGGTCATCTTCTGGTTTATTGACATTTTATCTCGATTGTTATTCTTTTGTATTTTTGCTGCAGGGGACAGATGGGATTATCCGAAGAAGACCAGAAGAAAACACAGGAATTAAAGTTGAGGGTTCATGGTGGATCAAATACGGATAGGAGCACAAAGGACTCTGCACAAACAAATGAAGAAAGCAGTAAAATGTGTGCATATCAATTCGAGGGCGCGAGTTGTTGTCAGGTTGACGGAGACTTCTCATGCTGTCAGAACCCATCAATAGAAGAGAAGCGAGAAGATCCTCCTGTTGTAGCAAAGTTTGCCACTGAAAAGAAGAAGAGCTCCAAGAAACCAATCTCTCGGGAAAACAGTGGCAAAGGAGTTGGTCCTCGTAGAGTGTGCTCCATGCCTACGTGGTACGAGAGCTGGGAGAGCGAAGATACATACGCCGCACTTGCTGTTATCACAGCTGCTATATCAGTTGTACTTACCTACAAGTGCTACAGGCAGTTAAGCTAAGTTCTTTATAGTATCTGCTCGTGTTGTATGATCGGAGGCAGTTGCATATAATTTACGTTGTGTCGTAGTGGTGGGGGACGAAGTAATATAGATGCTGGCTGTTTTTATGCCTCTTGTAAATGACTGAATATGTGCAGTTCTAGTTTCCTATAATCTCAAAATATGGGTTTGTAGTGTAACATATTTGATTGTGCTGTATTCGTTCATTTGTGCTTTGCATTGTTGCTTTGTATATATGTGAGACAAGTTTTAAACCACGTCTGATTTTGAGTAAGGCTATAAGTAAACTAAAACCATTCGTAAATTATTCGGAGTTTGGCACGATAAAATTTCGTTCGATATTTGTTTGTTAAGTAAATGAAATAAACACGAGTCTTGAACTAAGTTTGAATATTTTTTCGAGACAAGTTCGAGCCTAATCATATTTGATTTGAAAGGTTCATGAATTTTAAAAATAAGCCAACTTCGAATAGTTCATGAATTTTTTATATACAACTAGTTTAAAAATTTGTCTAATTAACATAAAATTATATATATTAACCAAATAATTTAATAAACGAGCTCTAATTTAAATACTTAACAAACACGGTCCGAGTTTAAGCTCGGGTTCAAATTCACTATACTATTAAATTGAATATTAGACGACTAAACATGAGCTCATTTTTCTTTATCAACTAGAACTCTGCTTGGTTTACAAAGCTCAAACCAATCTCGAACTAAATTCAAGTCTAACAACACTCATTTTAGTTCGGTCCAATTACAACTCAAATCTAATAATATTCATTTTAGTTCGGTTCAATTACAACCGTTAGTTTTGAGCAATCCTCAATCCTAATGTATTTTGATGCTATTAATCATTAAAAAAAGAACTAATTTACTTTGATAAATAATTTTCTTTTATTAACAAATAAATAAATAAAACCATTTTATTATCATTTTTTAAGTGTACTATTAAATAATAAAAAGATTTAAAAAAGTGTAGATGAAAATGATTTTTTTTCCTCATCCCTTCTTTTAGAAGTATAGCAAGAAAAAAATACGAAAAAAAATAAAAATATGTAGTAATACAATAAATACACACACATTTTCACATAGTACTCATTCACCTTCTTCTTGTAATAAGCCTTATAACAAAATACATATATATATATATATAATAAAAACAAAGTAGCATCGTACTATTATCAGCCATTTCACATACAACTCAATAATCAGAAACACTGCACTTGAACTCCTGCAGTTTCAATGAGGAACTCCTACTCCCCCATCCCCATCCCCATCCCTAGAGCTAGAGCTTCTTCTTTTCGATACTATACGCGTGTCTCAACGCGATGCATACGCTATATTCGTCGTTAGCTTCGACACTTCTGCAGCTCGGTAACTTTCAGTATGTAATGTTATCACATCAGTCCCCGCTTATCTCAAGCTCGTGCAACGAGTCACAAACACCCTTCCGGTTCTCGAGTTTATGAAACTCTGATTCTATAGTTTGTGCAACCTTAACATTTTCCATATCGGGCTCGGGATAGCCTACGTGGACCGAGCCATCTTTCACTGGAGTGACCGGCTCCACTAACGCAGCTTGCTCCTTAACGTACTTGTACAGCTGCTGATGGAAAGGATGGTCCAAGGAGTAGCAGTTACTAGCCGTTCCGTTTCTAGAATGCCGGGATCCGGAGCCTTCTCTTCTACAGAAGTGCGGAAGGGACTCATTGTCCATAATCTGCAAAACCAAGGCAGTGAGGGAAGGGACTCAACTATAGAGAAAGAGTATGAACCAAGAGAGTGCCAAACCTTCAATAGTTCATCTCTTCCGGAGCCAGAAAGAACTTGAACCTTCTTTCTCGTTCTCTCTCGTAAAAGGGGTCGAACAACCTGTGGAATGCAAGACAGTATACGTAATTAATCTTTGATACGTTGACTTGCAAACATATAGAGTGGATCGTTGTTGCATGTCGAACCTTCCAACACGATGAGAATATGTATGGGGCATTGACTATGTAATAAGTTTCCGTCTTCTCCGGATAGTTCAAGTCATCGATCGTAGATATTGCAGACAACAGCTGCAAACACAAGAAGTATATTGGTCTTGAGGTTACTAAGCAAACACGAGAAGGGCATGCTTTTACATTACCTTCATTTGATTCAAAGCAGAAAGCCTTAGACCAGTCATGTCGAGAACCTTTATGCACGTTCCGATATACCGCCCGTATTTTTTGGTAGCAGAAGGCTATTTGGAATACAAAGATCAATTAGAATAAGATAACTAGAGATATGTATCTTGAAACGAGTTATTAATCGATGCTCGTGCTCACCAATACCACTCGATCTCTATATTCGTTCATCTGGATGTGGGATTGAACATAGTAATGAATCTAAAACAAGAGAAAATCTTAAATAAGTACACAATCTTGCAATGTATATGTATATATATTCATTGCTTGTAAAGATAAAGAAAGCTTACAGATTCTTTGTCATACGTGCTAAGCCCAACACCGATAGCGATTACGGGAAGACCCTAAGAAATTACCGAGGCAACGCATGAGATGGAATAAGTTCAAACCATACCAGAAACTAATTAACATTCTCTATGAACAGCATAAGTTGATCAGTCTTGTTTGGTTTTAAGGTAATCCGGTAAGATTTGTCGGACAAGGTAAAAACTGTCTTAAGGAGCCTCAACTGAATAGTTCAGTATATTCAAATTCCTTTCCTGTTTCGATAGATACTACATTAAACGGTACCTCTTTAGTGCATCCACACATGCCTACAAGCTGAGTGTCCCGAATCGCTCTATATACATCACTAGGGTTAATTGGCTTCTGCAAAGGGAGGAACACAGTTTTCATCAAAAGTAGAAGAAAGGGAAACTAACACGTCGAAAACAGGTTCACCTCATTCTCGTAGCATGCAAGTTAAAGACTAAGCAACCATAAATTCTTCGATACAACAGTTTTCCGCTGAGCCAACAAGATGCATTGAGGTAGCATCATCCAGAGTGCTCAAATACAAGAGATAACAAAACGAACAAAGAAAAATAAATGAAGAACACACCGAATGCAATATGATCTAAAATAGTCGATCCCAAAACTCACCGCCAGTATGTCATCAATACCATTTTGTATCCTCCAGTTTAAACAGTCAATAAGCTGAAAAATATCAACTAGTTTTAGGGAAACACTTGATATCAACATTAATCAACTCACTTCAAAAGGAAAAAGGTATTGCAGCAAACCATCTTAAGTGCATCCGAGATATTCCCCTCCCTCGCCTTTATGAACCTCACCAAGGTCTCCCTCTCGTAACCGTTATGTACGTTCTACACATTATCAAAGAAGAGAAAAGCTTCAAACAATGCAGCTAAAGAGTCATACCGAGGCGAAGAACAAATAGTCAAATACATCCTCAAACACATCAATCAATCATTAGCTAAAGCCTAAAGGTTCTTTCCCCCAATTTTCCAGTTCAAGTTCTGTATCCTGATCTCATATCATCATTCTAATTGAAAAATATATATATTATCATCAAATGCAAAAGTAAAAGGTACATTGGATGAACAATGGAACTTAGGTACAAAAACTGGCTGAATAAGTGAAACCCTCTCTGCATACACAATTAAATATGCAGAAATCAAGAAACTATACTAATTAAAGAACCCTTAAATCTGTCTGCACACCTCAAGAATAGTACTTGCAGAAAACAAAAGCAAATGAAAATCACATTAGAAGTAACTAACAAAATATAAACATCCCAACTCCCAAGTGTTCTTGATTTTGCAATTGTTATATTAAATAAATCGAAAATAATAGAAAAAGAACAAGGGATCAAACTTCAAGAGAACTTCAAGAGTCAACTGCTTCTCTTTTCATACTAACAAAAAATAAAACAGATCAGCAATAATGACAAACCAGGAATGTCTTCTTCAACCCTTCATCAACTGCAATGAGACCATCTAAGCATCAGCAGCAGAAAATACAAAAATAGTTAAAAATAACCAAAGATTAAAGAAAGCTGACTTTTTTCAATCTGGGCTTGAAACCCATTGATCATTTCTTCAGTTATGAACGCCATTTTGATTGTAAACAACAATCAACCACCTCACTTCATCTCAATGAAATGAGGACTTGAGCTTTCTTGGATCTTATAAATGGCGGACACCAAAATTTAAAGAAAAGGACAGGGAAAAGAAATCAATAGGGAAATAAAATCAATGTTATTCGAATCATGGAGATTGAGAGATGCCTTTTTGCTGATTATTTCAATGTTCTTGATCTTGCATAATATATATACATACCACCACTCATAGTGGGAAAAAAGATTTTCTTTTTGTACTTTAGACTTACTAATCAGTAGTATTTTAAACTATGAAATATATTCTGTTTTTTTTTTTTTTTTTTTTTTTTTGTAATGTGACGAAAAGGAGAAAATTGGTTAACAAATACAGAATTCAAATTACAATGAATTTGTGTTTATATAATTAAAAATTGATAGAATATATGGTTTTAAAGGATATGACACCACTAATGATTTTACACACTATTTCACAATCAATATTTGTTATTAACTTAATTATATACTGTATCTAAAATTAAATATAGTTACACTCCATATTGTTATTGTATTATATTCCCTAATTAAGTATAAGAGTGCTTAATATTGTTATGTTTTCATAAAAAAAAAACATTTACTTTTTTTTATTTAAGCATGCCATTAAATATTAATGATGAGATGAAATGCATATTTTATTCTGATTAGAACGCATGTAGAAATTATAAAATATATTACTCTTCTTTACTATTTATGGCTTTTTTTTAATTTAAGATATTTAACTAATAATTTTACTCAGTAATCTAATTTGAATCTTGAATTTGAAAATTAATACTCTGATTTTTTTTTTTTCAATTAATGAAATCACATGACTTCAACTTTAAAAACATACTTCTCGTGATCCAATTAATTATTTGGGTGTGATTAATTTGAGTGTTAATTTTTTTCTTTTGAAAATAAAATAATTTATTCAATAAATGCATTAGGTAAGAATATTTATTTGATACATCATGCCTATGAATTATGATCTGTACTTACTTGTAAATATAATTAATATTATGGTGGTAGGTTAATTAGATTAATATCCCATCAAAAAGAGGGAACTAATTAATTATTAAGATAATTGTCACATAATATATACTTTTAATATGATTGAATTAGCAAGAAAGAAATTGTTGACAAGACTTACTCCCTATGTCCCACTAAATTAGACCCATTTATATTAAAATAATACACTCATCTACTTTTTTCAAATGGGTCTAATTTAATGGGACGAAGGGAGTAATAAGTTACTGTGTAGGAACTGACTTTAAAAGTTCCAACTAATTAATGGCAAAATTAAAGAAGTGGGACCCAGTGAAATAAATATTATAGATTTTAGACCATAGCATGAAAATTGACAGACATAAGATGCTTTCCTCTATGTTGTTGGTATAAACCTAAACCCTAAAATTCAGTACACACACAAATCAATGGTGCACATTAATCCTTCACCAACAAAAAAAAATTAAAAATAATAATAAGGTAAGTTTCCAAATATTATATAATATCATCATCTCATTAAAAATGATCATATTCTCTTTATCTATAGTCATATTAAAAGTAATTTTATCAAATCTTAAATGAAAATACTTGTCTTGACTTTTTATATACTATTGACTTTTATTTTGACGATACATTAGCTAGTAATAAATATTTTTCGTTTGAGATCTATTTATTCGAGAGCACTTTTAAAATATTAATAATTCAAGTCATTATTTTATTTTATTTTATCTGAATTTAAGAATGATTGTTACTTCATTCAATATTTTAAGTGTTTTATTTATATTGTTTCTAAATAATTGTCGTATGTCAAAATTTCATAATTAATTATATCCCTTTTAATAATTTATAAATTTTGATATTAACTATATGAATGTAGTATTAATCATATTCCATTTGTCCCGTTTTTTTTTTGACATATTTTAACAAAAAAAAAAAACTTTCACAATTTTAATCCGCATATATATTTTCATATATTTTGAGTTTATAATAGTCCTTCAATAAGTTGACAAATATAGACACATGAATTAATTCCAAATATATATAGTGTACTTGATTCTACAAAATTCCCACTAAAATATTCTTGTGATCTTTTAGAATTCCAATCACATCTAAAGAAAAACAAACAAAAGTTGGGGCAAATTTTATTAATTTTTGGGGAGTGGTTGCCATTGCTACTCGTGGAGTACCTGATGCCTAAAAGATAATGAAAATAAGAGCAAATTCTAATACTTTTTTCAATAAAATATTAAAATATATATTAGTAGTAATTATTCCTTCCACGCATTTTTGCCACCGTTGAGAGTTTATATCACATTAATATTTGTGCCAAATTTTAGGTATAAGAATTGGAGCATCTTCAAGTGCTTGTGGAAGCCACATGCAAATATAAAAGTTGTCTCATTTATTTATATTGCTTTTTGTTTAAAAGTTATTATGCAAGGTTGCAAGGTGTAAATATGGATTTAGGGTTGTAAATAGAGAGTTGTTGTTAGGCATGATTTATTCTAAGTTCGGTTTGAAAAGAAATATATTTGGAACTCGATTTGATAATAAACGAATTGAGATGGAAGTTCAGTCAAATAATGTCAACTCGTTAATTTGTAAACATATTCGAGTTTGTTTGTTCACGAACATGTTTAAGAGGATTCGGTAGTCACTAATCATGTTTCACATGCAATAGTACTCTTTGGTAGTGTTTACTTTGAGTGATTAACTAGATTGATAAAATAGATGATTGACTATTTAAAAGATAAAATTATTAAATTAGTTCAAAATTGAGTAATTCATCATTTATACTTCAAAGTAAACATTAGATTAACTTAAATTATTTTTATTAATCAATCATATCATGCAAAGTAAGCACTACGTTACTTTAAAGTAAACCTTCTTATTGTCTTTTGTTGGTGTGAATTATGATGGTCTTTTATTATTTTTCACTATTAATCATATATAATATTTTTGTTTATAATTGTGGAATTTAAGTTTTATTTTTTCGAAAAATTGCAAATAATATTGATTGGGATTTATAGTTGGGATTCTTTCATGTTTTTCTTTCTCAAGAGAGGAGAATTGAAGATTTATAGTTGCAAGAGTAGGAATTTTAGCTTAATAAATGAATGAAAATGAAACCAAAAAGAATAAAACCCACAAATTAGTGTTTTGGAAATAATAAATTAGTTATGAAAATCATATAACATAAGAATGTCAATTTCCAAAAATAATATTGTAAATTTTAATTTTTCCTAGTTTTTGAGTTAAAGGAATGCATATAATATAATGGTTGCTATACTATTTACTAAACCAAAATAGCAACACCTCCAACACTAGAAGAAATCAAACTCTAAATAACTATCACTCTTTTGGGGAGCAGCTGCTGCTGCTGCTGCTGGTGCAACTTTCAGAGCAGCCGGCGCGGCGGGCATTCTCTCGTAGTCGACGGGCCTCGGTATCTCCGGAGGGCTGGCGCACCGGATCAGGGCCCAGTTCACGCCTTCGAAGAACGGATGCTGCTTCACCTCCGTCGCTCCACGCTTGTAGGCCAGTCTGTGGTGCGGCTCCTTCACCAAGAGCCCTCTGATAAGATCTCTTGCAGCAAAGCTCACGACGGGGGTGTCCGGGAACCGCAGGGGCTGACCGACGACGTTGAACAGGGTGGCCCGATTCCCGGACCCCTTGAATGGCGTCTTCCCGAACAGCAACTCGTACAAGAAGATCCCAAATGTCCACCAGTCCACAGCGCTTCCATGCCCTTCGCCTTTGATGATCTCGGGTGCCAAGTACTCGTGCGTGCCGACGAACGACATCGAGCGTGCGTCCGTCGGCTCGGCCACGAGCTCCGGCAACGGGCTCACTTGGTTCCCAATTTCGTTCTTGGGCTTACGGTCTTTCTTGGATTTACTCGAAAACAAGCGGGGCCCAAAGCATGTAGTCGGGACCATGCACGATGGTTGAACGCAAGACGGCTCGATGCAAGCAGGTTGGGCGCTGTGATCGGTGTTGCTCTTCCGTAGGGGATCCGGGTAGAGGGAGGAGAACCTTATCAGAGTTGGACTGACACTACATCGTAGCGAAAGGTCAAAATCCGAGAGCATTATATGGCCATCGTCTCTCACGAGGACGTTCTCGGGCTTGAGGTCGCGGTAGACGATGCCAAGCATGTGAAGGTATTCTAATGCAAGAAGAACCTCTGCTATATAGAACCTACATGCGATCATTCACATCATAGATCAAATAAGAGGCAGAGTCTATCGACAATATACATCAACATGATATCGAGATATTTCTAAATTCGATCGGGACAAGAAGACGGGCATTATACTAAGTTCGTGTATTTATAAACACTTTCTTAAGCTCATGTTAAAAAACACAGAAGAACACAAGAAAACAAATACTATTAGTAAAGTTCGAGGGAAGAACAAGACATACTTCACTGCTTGCTCGGAGAAATACTTTCCCGGTTGCCGTTGACGAAGCGTGTGCAAGTCGCCCCCGGGACAGAACTCCATCACTAAGCACGAAAACTTTTCCGTTTCAAAGTGAGTATACAGAGACGGAAGGAAAGGGTGATCAAGCAACTGCAAGATTTCTCTCTCGGTTTGAGCACGCAAAAGTTTCTTGCGACTAGCTAGGGAAGCTTTGTCCATGACCTTAATCGCGAAGTAGCACTTTGTACCGCATAATTCCGATAGGTAGACACTCCCGATGTCACCACAGCCCAACTTCTTCAGTAGTCGAAAGTGGCTGAGATCTAAAGACCCCTCCTTTGAGCGCGCTGCCTGTATTGCTTCCCATCTACGATCATTTGCTTTATGGGGTTTGTTAACAGCACTGCTCAAGCTGCTGCAACTGCTCTCATCACTAACATCAGTACTCGTGCTGCCTCGACACAAACTGCTCTTGCCACTCTCAACGAAATCAACTCGATCACTAATCTTGGGGCTTCCACTAGTCTTTGCACTAACTTTTGCAGACGCTGAACTATCTTTAACATTTCTGAGACTCGAAGCTTTCTTTTGCTCTTCACCAATATGTTCACTCATTGAACCTTGTTTAGAGCTACCCAAATGTAAGCTCGAGTCAAATCTACCACCTAAAGAAGAAACTCCCCCCTTCTGGAGTTGAGCTTGCAACTTCTTTTCTACAATGGAGTCTTGTGAAACTTTCTTAGACGCGAGAGTGTCCACTCGCCCGTGTAATTCTCTCGTACCGGTATCCGATTTCATCTTTTTGCTTGCTTGGCTTTTACTCGGCTTCCCGGAGGAACCCTTGATATGCGCTTCTGAGGCCATAAGAACGTATACAAACTTCGCCACGTAAACGAATGAGCAACAACACTACATAGAACCGGGATACGAAGAATCCACCCCTTCAGCGTAGAAATCGACGATCATATCAGAAACCGCATCCACATTAGCAGGACAGTCACAGACTCACAAGATCAAGCATTACATATTAAGACAGAATAAATATAGTGATATAGATAAGTAAATGAAAGGAAATGTTACTTAATCCAAGACAATATTGGTTCTTTGAGAACTACAATCTCTAAAAAGGCCTAATGGATATTAAATGGGAACCAGAAATGTTTTCTCAGTTAAGGAAAAAGAATAGATTGGAAACACAAAAAGAAGCAGATGTAGGTTATCATAGTCCTCACTATCTAACATCATGCCAGCTTTGTTCTTCATACTTCAAATTGGAACCTTTTTCACTTGCTTAGTGATGAAATAATCAATATACAAGAACATAATCAAACTGCAGCAACATTAGTAAACAATATAAGAAACAAAATGTAGCCCTCAAACTGCTCTTCACAGTCAAACATTACCAATAACTATTAACCACGAAAAAAGTGAAGGGCCTATGAAAAACATAGATCTTGAACACCCGATTCTCCCTCTGCCAAAAACCCTACAAATTGGGAAAAATAAACCCACAAGAACTCACAGCGCTAGGTTTTAAACGGCGGAGAAGAGAAGCTAACCTAGCAAATCTTGACCAGCCCAAAAGGAAAAGCAGGAAAAAGCAGCCCACGAGAAAAGAGGCGACGTGAAGAACCAAAGATGAGAACTTTAGTGCAATTACATTAATATTTATTGCCTTGAAACAGCGGAGGAAAGAAATGAAAAGGGAGGACAGTATAAACAAGAGAGTGACACCTCGGCCATCTCTCTCTCTATCTCTCTCTGCGTGCAGAATTAAAGATAAAGAAAAAGGGCTTTGAGAATGCTGAAAGAGGGAGGTGGCTGTGGGTTGTACCAGTATCGATGCAGTACCACTCTAGTTTAACACGTACTATCTCTATTCTGTATGTATATGCGTGCCTATAAGACAGAGAGAGAGAGAGAGAGATTGAGAGAGGGAAGGACCGAAGGAGGGAGAAGGGTCAAAGAAAAGAATGGTAAAGGAAAGAGCTTTTGCATGTTGAATGATTTTCAATGAAGCCTGTCCCCATACAATACCAATGGGGCCTCCATCGCTGTCTTCCCTCACGCTTAAAGTACAAAAAGAAAATCTCAATTATTTCAGATAATTGCATAATAAAGTAGATTAAAATATTAATTAAGACATTCATGTTTGCCATGAATTTTTTTTTTATTAGTTACTCATAAAAAAGTACATCTAATAATATTTTTATTTTATACTCCCTCTCTCTGTCTCACCAGATTAGAAGTATTTGATTAAAATACTACACCGATTTGAATACAAAATACATCTAATCTACTGGGACGGAGGGAGTAATAGATCGTATCAGTTACTCATCAAATGACACTCAGTTTATATCTTTAAATTAGATAATAAGTTTGAAGAAAATGTGGACTATTATTAAAGAATTGATTTAAAACCACAATGCTAGCAGCCGAAAAAACCAACTTTTCTTTTCTTGCTTCCGCTTACATACAATAACAGGATATTAAGGTAGCCATATTTGTAATAGGAACTAGTTTGAGGTAAAAGTTTTCCCACCTGACTAAACACTTACAAATTTCGTTAATATCGATTTATTTTCTATTTTGAGACATTTCTTTAATAACGATCCATTTATTTATTAAATAAAAGTTTAAAAAAATGTTTTATATTTTGTGTAATATACTTTAATTAATTGTTTTCTTAATTTTTGTGTAAAATATAAAGATATAGAGTAAAAAATTCTTGTAGAAAAGCCTATGAAATAAAAATTAGATTTTTTTTTTCACAAATGATAAAATGCCAATTTGTTTAATGAATTTGATATAGCAACATCACTATTACAACATTTGCAATATGATAAATCATCATCATTTTTCTCCCCAAACACATATGTTCATCCTCTTCTTCAATGTCTTCATCTTTTCTTTCAAATCTCTCATTTACTGAAAAACAAAAGCAGGAAGCTCAAACATGAGCTCCACTAAAAGAAATCAAACTCTAGATAATTATCACAGCTCTGAGGAGCAGCAGCCTTGGCTGCAGGAGCTACTTTCGGGCCACTTGACGCCGGAGGCGCAGGAATCCTCTCAATTTCCACAGGTCTCGGGACCTCCGGGGGGCTGGCGCAGCGGATCAGAGCCCAATTCACGCCTTCGAAGAACGGGTGCTGCTTGATCTCCGTTGCCCCGCGCTTGTACGCCAGCCTATGCTGAGGCTCCTTCACTAGCAGGCCTCGGATGAGATCTCGGACAGCAAAGCTAACCACGGGGGATTCCGGGAAGCGCAGGGGCTGACCAACGACGTTGAATAGGGTAGCTCGATTCCCGGACCCCTTGAAAGGTGTCTTTCCGAACAATAACTCGTACAGGAAGATACCGAATGTCCACCAGTCCACAGCACTCCCATGCCCTTCGCCTTTGATGATTTCGGGTGCCAAGTATTCGTGTGTGCCCACGAACGACATAGACCGTGCGTCTGTTGGCTCGGCCATGAGCTCCGGTAACGGGCTAACTTGGTTTCCGATTTCGTTCTTGGCCTTACGGTCCTTCTTGGATTTACCTGAAAAGAAGCGGGGCCCGAAACATGTAGTTGGGACCACACATGATGGCTGGATGCAAGCAGGCTGGGCGCAGTAAGCAGCGTTCTTCCTGTGGGGATCCGGATCGAGAGACGAGGACTTTATCAGAGTCGGGCTGACAGTACAGCGGAGGGAGAGGTCGAAATCTGACAGCATTATATGCCCGTCGTCCCTCACGAGTACATTCTCGGGTTTGAGGTCACGGTAAACGATGCCGAACATGTGAAGATATTCCAAAGAAAGAAGAACTTCAGCAACATAAAACCTACAAGTGAAAACCCCCCACAATAAACATCACAAATCAATCACATCTCTATTAATTCAGCTCATTCAAGCATCAACACATCTTAGATGGCCAACTGTATTCGAAACTTAAGCATCGAAAAAGATAAAAAGTCGTCGCCATTTAACACGAAACTTCACAAGTTAGTCTCAAACCATCACAAATGTATGCAAATGAAACAAACAGCAACTACAAGAAGCTCTGAGTTAAGAAAGTGTCATACTTAACAGCTTGTTCGGAGAAATGCTTTCCTGGCTGCCTTTGTCGAAGGGTATGCAGGTCTCCCCCGGGGCAGAACTCCATTACCAAGCACGAAAACTTGTCTGTTTCGAAATGAGTGTACAACGTCGGAAGGAAAGGGTGATCCAGAGATTGCAAGATCTCTCTCTCTGTCTGGGCGCGCAAGAGTTTCTTGCGGCTAGCAAGCGAAGCCTTATCCATAACCTTCATAGCAAAATAGCATTTTGTACCACATAATTCCGATAGGTAGACACTTCCGATGTCGCCACAGCCCAGCTTCTTCAGTAGTCTAAAGTGCCTCAGATCTAAGGCCCCGTCCTTTGCACGTACTGCCTGTATCGCTTCCCATCTAAGATCATTTCCTTTGTGGGGCTTGTTAACTGCGGTACTAAAACTGCTGCAAGTGCTCTCGTCACTAACATCAGTACTCGTGCTGCCCCGACACAAGCTGCTCTTGCCACTCTCAACAAACTCAGCTTGTTCACTAATCTTGGGACTTCCATTAGTCTTTGTGAGGATGCTTGCTCCTCCATCGCTATCTTTTGCAGTCACATTCCTGAGATCCGATTTTTTCGTCTCCTGATCGGCAGTCTGTTCAGACTTTCGTGATAGTTTAGCACTACTCAAATGTAAGCTTGAATCAATTTTATCTGCCAACGAAGAAATCTCCCCTTTCTGAAGAGGATTGTGTGATTTCTTTTCTGATATAACTTCTGCTGTAATTTTCTTCGAGGCAAGACTTTCCACACTGCCTGGTAATTCTTTCAAAATAGGATCCGACTTTACTGTTTTGCACGCCGGCCCTCCACGGCTTCTGCTCGGCTTTCCCGATGAACCCTTGATATACGATTCTGAGGACATTGCAATGTATATAGATTTTGTAATCAAACAGATTACACAACACCATCAAATAGGGCTGGAACAAGAAACATCACCACTCGCCCAATATTGAAATCAAGTATCATCATCTGCAAGAACATCCAAATCTGCATATTAGCCCAAATTCGAAACTCCTATACAATATAGATTTTAACTAATAAGTGGACTAAATTCAAAGGAATGAAACAAGATTCCCACAACTACCAACTAGATCATATCTAACAAAAGAAAAGGCACTAAGGGAAACCTAGAAATAGAAATAAGAATCAAGATATAAAAAGATTGAACGCAGATGCAGATCAATACAATAGACAGTAAGCAACAACGTATCCAGTTCAAAAGGGAACAAACATCATTCTTTTTATCCCTCGCTCTATACCTCAAAATGCAGTCTTTTCACTGTGCCTAGTGAGGAACTGATACATATATCTCAAATCAGCATCAAATTGCAGAAAGGGAGACCAATTTTATCTACAAAACTAAAAGGCAGACTGGAAAAAGAATACCTTTCACAATCAGCCATCAACACAGCACAGAGATGAGGCCAAGTTTAAATAAATAGCTAGTAAAGAGTAAAGGGTCGGTGAAAAACACAGATCTTGCAATACCAATTCTTCTCTGTCAAAAACCCTACAAAGAGGGATCCGTGAAACCCCACTGGGAAACTCACAAAGCTAAAATAATCAAATCCCAGAAAAGCAAAAAACCCACCTTAGCTAATCAATGGACCACATGAGAAAATAAATAAAGCAAGAAAAGCAGTCCACACCGGAAAGAAAGTCACAAAGATCGATACTTTAAGGGTTGCTACAATTTATATTGCTGTGAAAGGAAAATGGAAAAGAGAGGGGACTCAACTGTCGAGAGGAGATAAATTAGAGGGTGACACCCCACTTTTTCTCTTTCTCCTTCCAAAAATATATGTGGTGTCTATGTTGATCTGCTGATAGATAAAAGAAAGTGAGAGAACAAAAAAAAGGCAGTGTCTTGGCTTGTGGGCTACATTCCAACGCAGTACTTCTATAGTTTAATACTATTCCTACTTCAATTGTCTATGCATTGCATTCACTGTATATAATATAGAGAGGGGGAGGAGAGAAAGAAAGGTGGGTGGAGGGGTCAAAGAAGGGTAAAGTGAAGCTTTACATGTTCAATGATTCCAATGAGTTTTGTCAGAAAATACAAGGGTCCATGGACAGCAAAAGGGCCTTCAAATGCTCCAACCTGTCCCTCGTCACTCTCTTCTCCATCAATTTCACATTAAAAAACCTTAACTAACTTTTCATCCCTTATCTCTATCTCTCTCTATATCTCATAAAAATTATCTGTTTGAAAACAATTTCTCATATCTGAAGTTAATTGTGAAGTTGCAGGCGGCTGTGTTTTCATTTGTTTTGTTTAAAAATTTGAATCATGAATTAAGTAGAAGACTATAGTCACTAGAGTCTTGAATTGGAGGAACGATATTTATTATTGCAAGAGTTTATAGATAAGTATAGCCTTTGTCCATTCTTGCATTTAAACATCAATCATTATTATTGTAATAAAATTTAACAAGACCAAATTCATGTACTAACAATTAGTATATACTAAATTTAAAAAATAACAAATTTTAACTATTTTGCCCAAAATATTACTACAATTAAAATATTGATTCTTAATTTTATTGGTTAGTTTTAGGCTTGTTTTTATTAATGGCTACTCTTTTTTTTTTTTTGTAAATAAATGTTATTTTCTGATACAAGCACGGATATGTAGATACATGTGATTCTTTGAATTGAGACTGCAATTTTATATCAAGAAACCAGCTAACCCTACTTGTTCTGGAAAATTAATTATTGAAATTGAAGGCACAAAAACAAATTCTTTGTACTTCTTTTCTGTGTGTGTGGTGGATTGCATGTAGAGGTGTTTCCCTTAATCAAGTGACACATACAATAAGAAATCAAGATTGAAAAATCAAAATGCCTAACACCAACTCTTCACGATCTAGTCAATAGTCCATTCCCACACCAAACTCTACCAAATTGGTCACGTTAAATAAAACAACCACAAATTGAAGTTTGTCTTCTCCTTAAACAAACCAACATTCCCACCAAAATTCATTATACACTGCGTTTAGAACAGTCACAAGAATATGGCATCGAACCCATAGTGAAAAATCAAGCTACTCGAGCTCAAGTCAAGACGAAAAATTCGTACAAATTACACCACGAGAGCACACTGTAGTGATACGAGTTAAGGCACGTTCAAGCAAGAAGATTAATAGCCGTTCAAAGCTTCTAAAATGGAGTCACAGCCAAACAAATTCATGTGTGATGAGAGAAGAAGATGCTTCACACGTAAATTGAGAGAAATATTTCAAGCAGTATGTGCTCATCATGTGATTTCTGAGATTTTAATATATTCTTCAATTCACGAGCCCTATATTTCATATTCTACCTGGCTGTCACATAACAAAATAAAATAGAAATATTAAATTGCTCTTTACTGAGACTGCTCCAAGTTCAAGATTTAAAATCACACTGAAATGTGGCCTCTCAATAGATGTGGATCCAATGCTAGAATTTGCTGTTTCCTATAGTTACAAAATACCACCTCGACACTGATTTCGTAACTTGCCTCGTAGTTTCACTTACTATAATTCGTTGGACTTTAAGTGAGTGGCTAAAAAGATGATGCACAATCTACTTTCATCGTCCATGAAAATTTTCCCTTCTGTGCCGCCTCACGAGAGTTCGCTTATCACCCGCTCACACTTGGCTTCCAAGATCTTCACTGCTTCAGTAAATAGTACTTCAGGGGGCAATGCTCCTGTCGATTCAATTGTGACTGAGAAGAGGGAGAAAATAATTGTAAGGTTAATTAGAAGAATAACGGCTATCAGCAAAATCAGTCAAACTACAGAACTGACTACAGCAACTATATTAGAGGATTTTCACCGTTTCCATTTCTACACTTACAAATGAAATGATTTTTTACTCGCCTAACTGCTACAAGCTTCTCCCAATCATCTCCTCTAATGCATTCACGGCAGAGGGTACAGGATCTAGGCCTTGCCACGGTTGCCCTTTTTTGACCTAAATTAATGACAATGAACTAATAAATAACAAATCAAAAATATATAACAGATTGACAAGAAACATCTAATATGTGCAAAATTAGTTTTACGGTTCAATTTCAAATTCAATATGAAGGATAATGAAAGCAGCTCAAAACTTGGGTCTGCCTTACCTTTACCAATATCTTCAATGTCAAACACTTTTACAGGACATTTCTTGACAAGTTCTTCAGCCTTTTCACCTTTAATTTCTTGCAATAAAACAATCTGCACATGTATCTTCTTCTTAAATCTTATACACTTGTTTTTGATAATTTGTTATCGAAAAATGGAAGCTATTTTTTTAATGCAAACATAAAGTCAAGAGGATATAGCAACTTCTTATAATATACCTCAGGAAGCATCCTGTACCAAGCAGTGGCAACAGGCGACCACTTAGCATGTGTCTTACCCATTCCTTTCACAGCATGTGCTTCCAGCTCAATTTCCTGCACAAGTTCCATTTTGCTTCTATAAATTGGGAGTACGCGGGTTGCTATGATAAGTTCATATAACAAATGCTCAGAAGATCATAAGTAACATCTTAATACCTGTCCAGGTCCAAGTTTGGCAAGAATTATATCATCATGCCTGGGTGCAATTGGGTTCTTTGAAAATTCTGGCAAGGCGTCCTGACTAGAACTGAATGAAGTGTAAGTTTTTGCCTTTAATGTTGAACCTTGATTTGATGCTTCTGTGTTGCGTATGAACTCACTGCCATTGGGAAGCCACTTTAGCTCATTGGACTTCACTGCAATATTTAATACCAGAGAAGAAAATATACTAAGAATGCATTGTCCGAGTAACGAATTTAGTAACTATCTAGAGAATTGAGCTGTACCTTTAATACGTGGACTCTTTCTTTCACAGCGGACGTGGAGTTTAAATACAATTGTATTTATTTCGTTTGATTCATCATTTTCTGGAAAAAACTTAAAGCATCAGACAACTTGCCAGAACAAATAATAAATATAAATTAGCCGAAAAAGAAAACTTTATCTAGAAAAGAGTAAATTGTTAACCTGAGATATATTTAAAGAGCCGTGGATCCACTCGAAGTGGAACAAGACCCAGTCTGTGTGCAAGCACCTCATCTTGAACCACTGAGGTGTTATTTGCAATAAAAACCTTTTCAATAGCCATGGTGGGGAGCTAGAAAAGAGACAGAGAGAGAGAGAAGTCAGCCTTGATACTCAAATCAAACAAATAAATATATATACTTCTTAGTTCTTAGCATAGGATCAAGTTTACGTTTACCCAAGAAGAATGTTCAATAAGTATCCAAGATACCCAAACCCAAGGATATATTTAGTGAAGAGACGATTATATTCACCAAAGAAAGAAGAAGAAAAAAATAGTGTTCGCAATTTCACCACCCCGTACATTTCCTACATCATCCAGAAACAGAGCCTTGAAAAGGTAAGCTTATATACATCTTTCAGAACCAGGAAGCTATATATGCATCGAATGTGGCATCAGTTTATTTTTCTTTTCATTGATGAAAAAGCATTGCCTGTTTAACATAAATACCTGAAGCTCCACCCACAAGCAAAAATCTAGATTATAACAGAAGAGGAACAACTAATCATCCCTTCACTAAACAAAAGAACAATGACTCAATAATCAAGAGCGAGGGAGAGCAGAGAGAATCAACTCGCACCTCAGCTATGAGGATTCTTCGAAAGGCATTCGCGAGGGAAGCATCAATTCCAATCATATCGAACTCCATGTCGTCCTCCGTGAGCTTAGTCACTTCCACCTTGAAGTTGTTCTGGAATTCATCCAGGTTCATACTGTTATCCACTCCCATCGACGCATAAGCACCCGAGTATCGTATACTCTCCGTCTTAGAAAAAAGAAAAAAAGAAGAAGAAGCACAAATGGGTCAAATTAACAAGAAATAGTATCTAAATTAGGGAATATGCGATTGCTTATAAACAATACATGAGTTGGGGCATCGAAAGTGCAAAGAGCACGAGTCCTCTGCAGTTCGATGTGCGGCGGAAGCTCTCCTTTGGGCACATCGGGCAAATCCCATACCGGAATTTTGGGCGTTTTTTCACCGTTGGACTCTGAAATCATCTCCTCTGTAAGTTGTTTCCCGCTACCGAATGAAGGAGAATGCTGCGACGACTAGGGTTTTTGGAGTTAGGGTTTTGAGAAGAAAACTCACTAATCACTATGGTTTAAGAATTTCAGTCGATGAAAATTCAAATTATTTATATATTTATTGGTTAATTGCGTGAAATTCAAATACTTTGGTTTTCATTAGTATAATTTTTTAATTTAAGCAGTGAAAATATGAATTTACAGTTTTTTTCTTTCAATTTTCCAACTTTTCTTATTTTTTCCAGTAACAGATACTTTATGTAAAGTTTCTAATGATTGAAAATCTAACATTTTCTTTTTTATTTTATACATTAACATGTACATAAAAAGTAAGTCGTTATTTTATACTTCCTCCCTCCGAGTAATTTCGACACAATTATTTTGTTTGGACGTTTTAACAAGCTTGACACATTTCTAAAATAGTAATAGTAAAAGGTTGTGGATCATATCACATTTATCATTCTTACACTACTTTATACACTCTCCTTAATAATCGTGACCAAAAAATTTGTGTCATACTTATTAGGACGGAGAGAGTATTAATTTAAATTTGATCCAATAAAGTCATTGTATATGAGAAAAATAAAAATTATAAATTCGTATATCTATTAATAAAATTGAAAAGTATTCAACTTGTATATTCATCAGCTAAATTAAAAATTAATTAGAAAAATTATAAATTTTACGAAAAGATTTTTTATTTTGAGACGACGAATCCTATATTTATATTTTTATATAAATATAAAATAAATAAAGAACTTATTCCTATTTTTCAATTTGATAGTATAAAAATTTTGGTAATTCTATTTTTTGCGTTTAATTTTTAATTGAAGTTAATATTTTGACAATTGCAGCCACCACGCCGCAGGACGGAAGCTCGTGTAGAACTTTTTTCTCTCACGGAAGCTCGTGTAGAACTTTTTTCTCTCTGGCGTAAGAGCGGTAAAATGTAATAAAATCTTACGACTGCCTAACCAGGCCGGATGCACAGTAAACTCGACCAACATATAACACCCCGAGCAACATGCATAATCCTATCCGAGTCCGAGTTTACCCCTTACACTTCGGACATATGAACATAGCTCGACATATGATTAAATAATAAATTATTGATATCACTTAATATTTATTGCATAAAAATAATAAAAATGTCCTATTGGAACATCAATCACAAATTAAATGACATGAAAAAACTCCATAAAAGGTTATAAAAAACACAACTTAATTATTTTCCTTCTATTTAAGGTTGACCGAAGAGGCGCATGTCCAGTGCGGAGGAGGAAGAGCCTTCTCCGCCGCTGCCACGGCGGCCTTGAGGCCTGGGCAGCGGCAAGGGGCGGCGGTTGGGGTCTTGAGCGCGGTAGTTGCGTAGGTGCATAGAGAGGGGGGTGACGTAGGAGGCGAAGCCCAACCCTCCCATGGCGGAGATGATGTCCTCCGCCGTGATGGTCTTCCGGCACTCGGCGTGGCACCGTGCGTTGGCCTCGGTGGTGACGTAGCTTATGAACTCCGTCACGCACTCTTGGATCGTCTCCTTCGTGTCGTCGGCCACCTTCGCATGCGCCGGCAGCACCCGCCGCATTATCCTCGTTATGTTCGCGATCGGCATGTACTCGTCCGCCTTCCTCATTGTCGATAACTCCTCCCCGTCGCCGCCGTCGCCTTCGCCGCCTCCTCCATTTTCTCCGCCTCCGCTCAATAAGTCTACGCCTAGTCAGCAAAAAAGAGCGTTACGAGATATATACATTAATTAAATTATTAAATTTAAATTCGGATAACTCGAATTCATACTTATATTTTTCGAGTATTAATTTCTTTATAATTGTACTCGTAATATCTTTAGTGCCCAATTACAAAATTCACTGTTTTAATAATATTGTTATGAGAGAGATAATTATTACTATAATTTCACAATATATAATTGTAGTTGGCATTTATTACTAGTATTTTGAGTTAGGAAATAAATATTTAGTTTAGTATTAATTAAGTAATAATTAATATATAGATAATATATATATAATAATTATAATTTTGATTCATATAAAAAGGAATCTTTATTTGAAAAATGAAAAAAATATTTCAATCATCCATTTTAATAAATCAAATAGTTATAATTTTTTGTGATTTAAGTATTTAACAAAAATTCTGATACCCAAATGAAATATATTTATATTAAATTTAGTTAATATTAAAAAATAATTATAAATAAAATAAAATACACATAGTTCTTCTCATCTTTCAAAAATGATTTATTTCTTATAATAATTTAATTATTTTTATTTGTCGATAAATTACAATTTGACTATAACTAGTGTCATTTTTCACTCATATACTTAGCTATATTGGTTATGTACAAGAAGCCAAATATTGGTGTGTGAAGTTGTTGGATTTTTGTCTAATAGCTAATAAACTCTATTAAAGAAATAAATCATTTTACTCTTGTTCACTGCACCAATTTAATAGCAAAAATATATGTTAAAATATTTCAAGAATATGTTTTTACTCTCTTTATAATTCTTTATACATTTTCCCTCCATGTACATTAATATTCAATCTCCAAATCTACTCATCTCACAAAAATCAACTTATTTTCAACAACCTTTAAAAATAATCAAAAAAAAGACACATATTACTTTTTCCATATATAAAAAAAAAGATTCCCTTTTATTTAAACGAAATATTGTGGATTTAAGTTTTAAAATGTGTAAAAACTAGGATGGAATCATTTATTATGAGCTTTATATCATATCATCATACAAAATATATATATATATATATATATATATATATCAATTCCTTGCAAAAAGTGAAGTGTACCAATAAAAAAAACATAAATCAAAGCATTTCACTTGCCACAAAGAAAGTAAATTGAAACAAAAGGCTCTATTGAAAATCAACAAATATTATATATATAGATAAATATATATAATTATTTGACTTAGTTTTATATATTGATATGGGGTCCTTCGATAGGTGCATTCTAACGGTTAGTTCTAAATCAATATGTGTATATTTCGATATGTCCACATAATATTTTTCCTTTAGTAAATAAAAAAGTTAAGGAAAACTCTATTCCTCTTAACTTAACCGAACATACAAAACGAGTTACAAAAAATTATACATTCCCAACATCAAATCCAAAAAATTAAAAGCTTAATTCATGAAAAAAAAAAAAAAAAAACAATGCACACACACATATATATAAATACTAATATTTTAAGATTTAAATTGCAATTTACCAGATCTGGTCTCTCTTGCATCCTTAAGTACATGCTCAGAGTTATGTCTTCCTCCACCACTGCTCATCTTCAACTATTTTTTCTTTTTTTTTTCTGATTCTACTAATTATTTTTTTGTAAGAATTTTTTTTTCTATAGCACACAAATGGCAAAAACACCAATGACTAAATATATAGACAACTGTGAAACCTTAGAGAATAGAAATGATTCCACAAGGGGCAAATGAGGGCTGTTTTTGTTTTTACAAATGGTTCAAAAATAGGGGCAAAATGGGGAGATGAAGTGTTGATAAAAATTGGAATATCAAATTACAAATATAGGGTTTATTTTTATGTCATGATGATATGTGTGCATTAAATGGATATTGTCATTAAATTAAATTTGCTTGAAAATTTTTAGTTTTATTTGGTAGGTAGAACTGTAAAGACATTGTCATTTGTGCGCTTTGCTTTAGACATAGCTAGCAATTTGGTAGAAAATAAACTATGGGCATATTAAATTTGCTTGATAGCTGTCACACAAAACTTGAACTTAAGACCTATTGTTTCGGATATTAAGCTCAATATCACCAAACTAATATTAAAATTGTTGGATTAATCGGAAGGGTATTGTTTGTTACGAATGTCTCAGATTTTAAATTTGTATGCAAGAAAGTGCGAGTTGGTGAACTTTCGAATTTTGATTCCGCATGCGTGTGTAATAATTTCCTACTTTAATGTCAAGAATAAAAGAATCAATCCTTTAAGTATTACGGTTGTATGGGAAAAGGAGCACGAAGATAAAAAGATATATATCGATTCATATCAAATTGTCGATATATATATAAATGATAAAATTCAAATTGTCTGGGAGGTGATCAGAGTTTCTTCATCAAATTCACATTGACCAATTGCTCGTCTTGAATCGTTGGCTGTATTGGCCCTACTATGTCGCGAATCTACCGTTTATTTGGGCTACTAGCTATGTGCCGCAATTTCAGATTTAATATCGATACGTTAGCAATAAATATAATAAATTGAGGCATAGTGATTGGTGCATTGCTTTTTTTGGAAAGGAGCGTACATGTTGTTTATTTCAAGAATAGGCGGGATATAACCAATTCTATATTTTAAATTTTCACAAGTAGATTATTTTGAAATAGTTTTGATTTTTTTTGTAATATTATTATTTAATAACATGCTTTGCATAATAAAGATTAATTGTTAAAAACTACAAAAATTTACTTGAATTTTCGTATAAGCCATAAATTTCCAAACTTACGATTTAAATAATGAATTTTACAAGTTCTTCAATTTTTACGTAAAATCAAATATTATAATTCCAAATTTACATTTAGGGTAAATTTAAATTAAAAGTAAAAAATAATGGTGAAGAATAATATATAGATAAAATGTAAATAAAATGTTACATGAAGACGTTGCATATAAAGTTGAAAACATTATAATCTCTAATGAATAATTTGGAGATAAATACTTATTTTATGTGAATTTGGAAATTTTGTAAAATTTATAATTATTATATATTCATCAGCCCATTAATTTTTTTACTTATTTTATTATTTTAGACAATCTACAAATTTATTACCTGATTTATTTTATATATTTTTTTGTAAGTAAAATTATCCACTTTATACGTACAATCTGATTAAATATAATAAATGAAAGGAGACTTAGACTCACTCAAAACACAATATATACTCAAAATCAAATTATTTTTTAAGACAAGTCCTAGTCAAACTGAATAAGAAATTCACGAAAGCAACTTTAAAAGAATAAAAGTAATTTTGAGAAGCTGAGGGGCTGAAACAGAGCGTCTAAAAAGTCTCGAGGCATATTTGGAGAAGCAAAAAGTACAGGGGCGATTATGAGAATTTCGAGACAAGTGGGGACTGAGTTGCAAAAAGAAGAGAAGTGTGGATTGGCCTCCCCACAAAAGCGAAAAAACCCTAGCGCTATCTCTTCTTTAATTTTTCTGAAACGAAGTCGTGATAGCGTTTCTAATGGTGGAGAGATCTCTTTCCCCACAGAATTCCACACTGATTTGAATAGCCGTTGCTCTAACAGTTTACTCCCTCTCCTTTCCCTCCATTTTTACCTCCCCCAACTCCATTGATTTATTCTCCATCTCCTCGCCTAAAATCATATTTTTGGGGTTTCGGGATTCGACAAAGATATGATATGCGTTGCTTCCGCGGATCGACTCACTTGGCCTTGTGGGTGCTATCTTTCTGAGTAAAGGTTGTGGGATTTTTCTTTCCACCTATAATTTTCGAGGGAATTGCGTGTGATGATTGGAGCTTACGTTGAGACTTAGGTGTTTTGGAGCTATGACGTAATTTTTGTGGCTCCTCCTAGTTTCATTGCCTTCAAATTTGTTTATTTTTTTATGTAAACGAAGCCTTCAAATTTCTTTCTTTTCTACGCAAGTGAGTTTGCAGTTAATGATTGAAGTTTGGTTAGGCTCATGTGTGGGATTTATGGTGCTATGTTTCCTATTGATTGATGGAGTGACTGAATGCATATTGAGGAGTTGTGAATGGAAAAACACATGTTCATGATGTAAATATAAAGTATGGCAGTAGTAATAATTCATCTCCTTTCACGGGCTTTGTTATAGCTTCTAAAGATTGATAAACATAAAACTTAGTGGTTGAATCTGTACTGGTTGTTGTAATTGATGCTTACAGTTTATAGATATTGCAGTGGTTTCAGTGAAATGGAGTCTGCACTTAGTCACAATTTGCATCCTGGGCCCATTGATAACTCCATACTTACCTTACAAGATCATCACAGATCTACAGATATATGGAGTGGTCAGAACTTTGAACCGCTAACTTGTAGGAGATGTGATGGCCACTTTTGGCGCTTGGGTACCTTGGACCCTCGAGTGCAGCAAATGATGTTGAAAGGAGGTTTTTATGGGGTGTATAAGGCTGGTCGCATGCGGCTGGATCATGCTCTAGTTACAGCTCTGGTTGAAAGATGGCGCCCAGAGACGCATACTTTCCATTTGCCAGTTGGCGAGACCACTGTTACACTTCAGGACATTGCTGTCTTGTGGGGTCTCCCTGTAGATGGTGAGCCTATTACTGGTGTTGATACCAACCGTTCGATGGATGAATGGCAAGACATATGCAACGAGCTACTGGGATTCAGACCCCCACCCAAAGACTTTGATCGTGGCCGCCTCAAGATCCGATGCTTACAGGAGAGGTTTAAAACATTACCAGATGGTGCATCAGAGAGTATCGTGAAGTTCTATGCTAGAGCATACATTTTACAGTTGCTTGGTGGGCAGCTATTGTCAGATATGTCTAATAATAAGGTAAAATTGATGTACTTACCCCTGCTTAGGGATTTTGAAGTGGCTGGAAAGCTAAGCTGGGGAGGAGCTGTCCTTTCTTGTTTGTACCGTGCATTGTGCCGTGCAACCAAACCTGAGACATCAGATATATGCGGGCCACTGGTACTTCTGCAGGTATTAGAATCCTAACGTATTAATTGCACATGATTAGTCTTTATTATAATTATACAAACAATCATCAATAGAGATATATACGATGATGCCCTTTGTGAATATTACTCAGATCTGGGCATGGGAGAGACTTCCTTTCATGCGTCCAGGGAGATTGTCACCCCCACCTCCCGATGTAGTTGCTGGAGATCACCCTTTACCTGCTGCCCCCTATGGTTCGAGGTAGTTTTGAAGATTTGATAAGCTTACTTGAAATGCTTGTATGCTCCAATGCATAAGCTTCATAATGAATTGCTGATTGTTTATAGGTGGAACGTTGGCTTCAAGCTTGAGACAGTGGGAACACATGTCCTAATCTTATATCGTGACCAGCTAGACAATATGAAGGATGACCAGGTTATTATTAATATCTACATATTACTACTACAAGCAGTATCTGTTTTCTGAGATTTACCAATAGTTGAAATTTACTTCATATTTTAGTTCATATGGGACCCATATCCTCCTGAAGTCTTTGCCAGCCTCCCTGAATACTGTTTATCAGGAAGACAAATTTGGCAGACAGTGTCGCCTCTCATCTGCTTTGATGTTGTGGAGTTCCACCATCCTGACCGTGTTCTGCGCCAGTTTGGCCAACAACAATCTATCCCTGCAATTTGTGACACTATACCTGACATTCATTTAACTGATCGTCGTGGAAGGCAAAATTACGATTGGGCCCACCATCACAGGCAATTTGTTGATCTGTGGGCAGATCGTCGTGCCAGAGTTATATGTGCACCTCCTATTGATGGTCCAATGGACCAGAACAATCCATACATGATGTGGTACAAAAGAATTACTCGCTTGTTGATTGGCAATCCAGCCACTCGTCCAAATACTGGATACCAAGGAGTAGGTGGTGCAATGGAGGCAATGGTATGACCAGTTAAATATTTCTCTACTCTTTACATCTGATTTCATGCTCGTGTCTTTTTGTGTTTTGACTTTTTTCTTGTATCCAGGCCCAGTGCTTTCAAAAAATATATCACCGTGCCTCTGATGCTATTCATGATGAGCTCTCTGGGGAAGATGTCCTTAGAGAGATCCAGGAAATATGTACATATTCTCTCAGGGCAGCGCACGAGGACCATCGTCTGTCTGTGCATTCTGATATGAGAGCAGCATCTCCATCGACTTCCCAATTTGTTCCCCCTAAGGTTCAAAGAGGTCGACCAAGAAAGAGGGGTGCGCTTGCTAGTGCGCGAGTGATTGATGGCCGAAGAAGAGGTTCATACGTTCCTGTGATGCTGCCCGCCTCATCAGAACTCTCTCATTCTCTCAAGCCATCAAATCTTCACCCAGGAAGTGTTAGTGAAGTGCCAGACACACCAGGAACATGGGATTCTGCGATGAGTGCCCCCAAGTTCCAGGAGGATCATACATCAGATCCAAACGCTGCACAATTAACTCGTGAAGCTACAGGTGTGGTTGGGTTGCAAATGAAATGGGAGCACCCAATTCTTGACTTCTCATTGCATTTATTCTTGAGAAGTAATTGCTTATAATGTGCACTTTATAATTGTTTCCAATGGATCTTGCAGAAACCACAAACCCAATGATGCAGGCTCTTGAGAAGATTCGAGATATATGTGCATTTGCTTTGGGAGTGAGTAATCAAAACCAGGCCATGCTATCAACACATGATATAATTCCAGATGGTCCTAAGATGAAGCATTGCAAGCCAAGGAGGAGAGGTGGAATGAGTGGATACTTGGTAGGTGCAAACTCAAGTGTCAATTCCTACTTCCCAAGTACCTCTAATGCATTTTCACCAACACCATCTACCTCATTTGGGCCTAATGGTTCTCCTTCAGAGCCACATGATAGTTCCGAACGGGATGTCGATCCTTTGGCTACACCGATGTCAAGAGACTCCCTACTGCCAGAGTTGCATGACAACTTACAGTTGGAGATGATAGAAATCGATACAATTACTGGAAGCAGAGAACCTTCTCCATCTCCTGCTGACCCATCTATGCTAAATCTACCTTGCAATAATCCATGCCATCCGGATTCAGTCCTAACAATGACAGATGTGAAGATCAGTTTTCCACCAGATGCTAATGTGCAATCGCAAACTGGTGATGACAGGGAATCAGTCATTGAGCAAGAACACAGAGGAAGTGGTGACGAAGCCTTGCCACCACCAGTAACCGAACCTCCTATGTCAAAACCATGTTCACAGAACTCAGAACAACCACAAAATGGTGATACTACAAGGTTTAATGGGACTCATTTTCCTAATGAAGATGATCCCGGTCCATTTGGGATTCCCGAACCTCATTTGGAGGCATCAACTTTACATGTTGAACATATTGAGGAGGCGATGGATATTAATGAAGTGAATACCAAGACCATCCCTAAACCTCCCGGATATGATACCCAAGGGGCTGAGAATCGCGCGACGTTGGACTCAACAGGCCATGGAATGGAAGACATAAAACCCTACACCCATCTTGCTGAAAAGAATCTACCAGAGCCATCACCTACACATCAGGATTGCTCTGGGCATCCGGTTTCCATCGAAAGCATGAAGGCTGATGGGGTAGACAGTGATGTTTCAGAAGGTAGTCGAGGCAAGAGGAAAGGGTCAGCAACCGATAAAGCAGACACGACTTCCTCTGGCCCAACCAAGAGTTCACCCAGCCTAGATAGTTCTCATGACTATGGGAAATCTCCGTTTAAGTCGTCGCCGGAGGGAGCCTCTCAGGTTACAGATACTGATTCTTTAGCAGCAGCCAAAGACAATGTACAGAGGAAGTACAAGAGACTGAGGCGTTCTGCACCGAAGCAGACTTAAATCTTCTGCAGTCTGCTTCTCCAATATTGGTGTTGAGTTCTCTATTATTAATGTATTTATCGAAAGAATAGTTTATTCTTTAATAAGCATCCTAATTCTTAATCAAAGAGTTAATTTTTGGTACTATAATTGTTTCACTGCGTTCGCATCTATGTATTCTTGAATTGCATAATGGTACTAAATGTATTTATCCTTATGATAAATATTACTATGAGACATAACTGGTGAACCATTCAAGATAAAAACAATTTTGACATGAGAGAGGAAATGATTGAAAAGGAAAAGTAGAAAAAGGACCCAAGAACTATAATCCATATTTCCAAGATTGACATTAGAAGGGTTCTTTAGCAAAATACCATAAACCATACACAGTAAATCTCAAAATTTGAACTATCAAGTTTGATACAGATGCAGTCTTGAAAAACCTCAACAGCCACCAAGCGAAGGGCACTGAGCAGCAAGCGAACGTTAACGTAAAACTATCTTGAACCTTCTGACGCTTAGTTAAAAAGTTCAGAGTTCAGCCAATCCCTACAATAACATCGTAAATAATGACGATTATTTTTGATGCCATGAATGAAACCCCAGAACTGCTAAATAATGTGGATAACATAGAAAATTTAGTATGTGGTATTGTGGATCTTACTTGCTGATGTCATCCAGGTGGTCATCAAAATCTGTGATGTTCTTCCATTTCTCAGATGAGATGTAGTCCAAAAGCACTACATTAGCTGAAGGCTCCTTTAGAACAAGCTGGCTGCTTGCATCAGAACCAACTAGCTTCCAACTACTAGATGCATCTTTGCTGTAAAGCTGAGTAACAGAGAACATGAATTCACTTTAAATGTCACAGTAACTCAAGACACATCCTCAGCTATATTCCTCTTGTCCAGAGAGAAGAGAAGAAATGAAGGACAAAAGACAAAAGAATCACATCATGAAATAGAGTAAGAGAAGGAAACAGCACAACCAAATAGACATACCCTCAGCTATATGGTGTAATAGTTTTCGTTTATACTTTATACTATTCACAGTAAGTACTATACAACGGTAAAAGTTGCCTGTCTTTTGCATTCATTCATCTTAACACTTTAAAATGCGCAATTTTTTAAATAGATTTGGCTTCGTTAACAATTAATCTCTAGACATAAACACTTGAAGCTGTAGCTCCAGATGCAACTGATAAGCAGTGAAATTTATAGCTAGTTGTTGTGAGCAATGATTTAACCTTTTAGCTCAATCTAAAATCATAAGAACCAGATGAGCAGTAAGAAATCAGAGTAAGCTCATATTATGTTACGGAAAAGTTAAGAATTGTTGTGGAATACCTGAACAGCTGGGCTTCTTTCCTTTCCCTTGTGCAAAGATTCGAGCTTTTTATTATCCAACTAGAAATTTACAAATTTAAAAGATGAGAAAATCATCAGCAAACTAAATGTCAAGCTTCGAATAAATTCTCAAAACAAATTCAACCGACAAAAGCTTACCAAAAGCACAGCCGCCTGAGGAAAATAACGAGTGATGTGATCCCCAATATTCTTAGCCACATTCCCGAGCTCGAAATCATCGTATCTCTCATTGGCATGAAAATAACCCACGATGCTCAAGCCTTTCTCTTCATAATACTCCTCTATCTATCAATTTATATCCGAATCGATAAACCACAATTCAATAAATCCGGATATCAGTGAACAGAGTGGAGTGTTGACTGACCATAATCAGCGCGATTTCAAGGGGAGGGAGGAGGCCGATCTGCGAGTGGAAGAGAGGAACTGAGTCGACGATCTCCACACCGGCACCGGCGGAGCGGCCGAGGAGGACGCCATTGACGGCGGAGGTCCGGTGCTTCAGGGCGTGAAGAACCAACTTTATGTACGCGTTCTGGTGGATCTCGTACCGCGATTCGCCACCCATGATGATGACTCACTGAGTGTAATCGATTCCGCTTTGACGCGAATAGAGATTCCGCTTTGTTGCAGAAAATCAAATTAGGGCTTTTAATTTGGGAACGTCCTTCTTTCTTTTTATTCATCAATTTCTTGCTATTTATTTATTGACTTATTTTGAAAAAGAAATAATAGTAAATGATAAATCAAAATTCTAGTTAATTCAAAAATTATTAATATGAATTATGAATACTATTGAAGTTTAAATTCAAAAATAATATTATTAATAATATCAAACAAACACCTTAATATTTAAACAAACCGAAACCTTTTTACAATCCTGAATAAATTATTTTTTCTTAAATAATCAATCATATATGATATATGATTGTAATGTTGTATAGATATACATAAATAATGAGATTAGTGAATATTTAGATATGGTAATTACAATTTAAAATCATGAACAAATCCCATAAAAAAGGGTAAAAAGAGAAAATTACCATAGGAAAATCAACCTTAATAAACGCCACGCAAACGCACTCCGTTTCCCGTTTTCCGTTTTCCGTTCAAGTCGTAACATATATAATCGTCACCACCTCTCTGCATGCAGCTGCGTTTCTCATTCTTGTTTTTTGCAGTAAACGAAATAGCATTCCTATCTCGAATTAACATTGTTTGCGAAAAAGGAAAAAGCACGATCGAGAGATTATGAGCGGGTTTTCTAGGGTTTCAATTTCCGACAGTCTCCGAAGAACGATCGAGGACATCAAGGAGATTGCCGGACAACACAGCGATGAAGATATATACGCAATGCTGAAGGAATGCAACATGGATCCCAATGAAACCGCTCAGAAACTCCTCTATCTTGGTATATCCATGCACACGCTCCTCATTCTTCCCCAATTCTGCTTTTTGATTTTGTATTGGTCGATTAGGGCAACGGATTTGGTTGATTTTGTTGATTATTAGCTGACAGAGATTGATAAAGACTTCGTTTTTATGGTGTAGATTGGAAAATTTTGAAGAAAATCGTCTAAAATAGAGCTATATAGTTATCTGGCGAGGCAGCAAGCTAGCTTTTGCCTTGTAGAAATTATTTTGTGTGTTAGTTGTAATGGACTTGTGCACGAGATTTATCAACTCAATCTGGTTGTAATATACTGTCTGTATAATGTATTTGTTTACTATGTTCTGTTTCTATGCAGATACATTTCACGAAGTTAAGAGGAAACGTGATCGGAGGAAAGTGGTATGTTGCATCTTTCTACTGCTTCTTTAGATGACTGGATTTCTTACTGAGTTCCTTCCTTCTCTATGTACTTGAGGGAATTCCATGCTGGCCATTTTTGGTTCATATTAATATGTTAAGAAGCACACATCACTTGTTTGTCTGGTTTCAAGTGTTTACTCAATGTCAAGTAATTAAGTTTAAGGCTCTTTCACAATCTGGTGCTTCATAAGTGTCATTAGATTATTTGAAGACATTATGTAGTTTTCTTGCATGGTTGGACAAACTACAGCGTCTACAGTAGTTTCCTTAGGTGTTAGTGTTACATTTCAAGACGAGCTCAAGAAACTTGGAGAGGCATGAAATCCGAAAAGCACAATTATGATGAGAACTCTTGTCATCAGAATGATGTATAGATAGGATTGCTGAAAATTTAGTCTCTATCCGAGTTATGACTGTAAGGGAACTAATTAAATAATGTGAAAGCTACTGCAAACTTTAAAAACATATCCTTTGAGTTTGCATTGCATCCCTGCTGCTGTCTTGGTGGCTGCTGCTTCAAAATCTGTGATAACAAACAGAGACAGTGCTGACTGTGATTTGATTTTTCTTGTGGCTGTTTCGGAATGCAGCAGCAAGGGACTAGAGGCGGTAGAAACCATTATCCATCTTATAATTCTGCTGGTACACCACTTTCAAATCAAAGTTTCTTGCTCTTGTTTTAACATAGGATGTCGAACTGTTTAACTTGTAACGCATGCCTGTGTATATTACAAGTTCGTCAGGTTTTGTAGGAGGCAGACAACTTAATGCTCGCCAACAAAATTCTTACAGTAAATATTCCGGGGCGGTTGTGCACAAAGAAAGCAGTAAAGCACCTGCTATGACCGGGTAAACTTTCATATGATTAGCTATTTCCATGATTCTCATGCTACTCTGATTTATTTATTTATACGGGCTTACCAGTTGGTGGAATAATGATTTAGTTCCGCAACCGCTGCCAATGGTTCTACGAGTGTATCTAATGGAAGCCCAGTCCATGCACTCAACTCTCAAATGGCTGAACAGAGCATTAAGGGTTCTGCAAAGGTTAATAAAACTGATTGTGATGATATCTCCAAAAGATTGCCATCTCTGCGGCATGTTACTGTGAAGCAACTTCAGAATATAGATCCTGGCCCCACCCCTACCTCGACACCCACCAATATCTCCATGGCAGCAGCATCTAGAACTCCAGGGGGAAGTTTGAAGTCAAAATCAAGTCATGTTGGGAACAGTGTTGGCTTGTACTCTTCTGCAACAGATCCTGTCTTAGTGCCATCTCTCAACCCACGAAACCCTGGCTCAGTTGGTATAATTAAGCGTGAGACGGGGAATCAGCGAAATGCTGCTGAAATTAGTGGTAGTCTCGTAGATGACAGCCGAATGAACGCTGTTGAAAATGTGACATTCGGCCAAGTAGTGACTGGATCTGTCGATTTGACTAGTAATGTTAACACACAGCCTGTAGAATTCCAAGGAGTTGGAAGTTGTCCGGCCGAATCTTCAAGACTGCCATCTTCAACTAGTCACCATGCTGCTGCTACCGACAGTAATCAAGAAACTAGCTTAGTTCAACAGGATAATGCTCCTTCTAAAGGTATGTATTATATACCTAATAATTAATGTCTGCTTTTTTCTGATTCATTCTGCCTCAATATGTCCCAGAAATGTCTGAAGCTGTGTGTGTCGCATCAGAAGCTAATTCACATTATCTCCCTACTGTTGATGATTCTACTCCAGAGCAAACTACTTCAGAAGCTGATATTAAGCTATGTTCCAATGCAAAATCTGTGATTTTCCCCAACCATCTTCACGTACCTGAAGCTTTTAAAAATTCTTTGATGTTTGGAACTCTAGAGTCTTCTTCAGGGCACAACGATTCCCCCGATCCTGCTGTGGATGCTTCAGTTGGCACCAACGTTGAAGTTCCCGAGGAACCTTCACTAATGTAAGCAAGATAACAGCTTTCTCCTTTAGTTTGATGCTGGTGTTGCCATTACTATGCCCAGTTACATATTCAAGTTCGTGTGCATGAAATGCAGGCCTCGGACTTCATCCTCAATGTCTGGATGCAATGATTATCCTGATCGTCCCCCTTCTCCACCCCATGTGCTCGTAGACATAAGCTCATCACAAGAAAATGCCTCAGCCGGCACTGCTCTGAGATACGACGGATCAGAACAGGAGATGCTGGAACCAGTAGGAGGACCTCACAGCTCTACACCCGACTATGGTCTGAATCTCATACCTCCATCTGTACAACTAGAAGGACTCGAAACGCAGGCATGCTGTTCTTCCGTGTGCTCAATTTAGATTACTTTTCGTTCCTCTTTGTTTATATGCATTGCAAAGCATTATTCACCAAAAAGTTATTCTAATGCAGGGAGGAAATTCAGTGGTTCCATCATCTTCAACTCCATCTATGACTCAACCCAGAGGAATTGCTCAGAGCTCTATTGCTGCATCGCCACAGATGTACCCTTTCGTCCGCCAAACATATCCTCCCAATTACATACCATACAATCCTTACTACTCACAGATGTACATGCCACCTCAGCACGTGCACCAGTTGCTGAGCCATGGCGGCTTCCCTCATCAACCTTCAGCCGCCAACATGTACTTGCCGCCACCTGCTGCTGCTACCTCAGGAGTTAAATTCCCTGTCCCGCCTTCTTACAAGCCGGGAAACGTAGCTGGAAACATGAACCACTATGGAATCTCTTCTGGCTATGGCTCGTATGGAACATCCGGATTGGGTTATGGCACCGGTGGTGCCTTGCCGCCTCGGACTTCAAGCAATGATGATATTGCAGGACCAGAGCTCAAGGATAAGAACATACACTCCGCAATCAAACAGGTACACATAATATACCTCATTCTCTGAGGTTGGATAAATTTGATTTTAATAAGGGTCTGCACGTGTCTCTTTCAAGAACGGGGATTTGCATGCGTTGCGCGATCCATCAGCAATGCAGACGAACGTGATGTACAACATGCCGCAAGGACAAGCCATGGCGTACCAAGCAGCGCAAGCCGGGCACAATTCATATGGCAGCATGTATCATCATCACCACCACCCAACGCAGAGCATGCCAACAAGATCTATGGTTCAATCAGTACATCATCAACAACCTCAGCCAAGCAGAGCAGCGGCTATGGAGCCCACAGGCCTGCCTCTCGCTTCTTATTCGCAACCCCAACCCCAACAGCAGTTGCTGCCAATGCCCCAACAGTACGGACAAATGAACTGGAACCAGAAATTTTTCAACAGAGAGAACGTGTGATTCGTGCTAGAAGCAAGTGGTGTAAATATCCAATGCGGCTGTGAAATAATCAAATAATCTTCTTTTTTTGTAGTGGATGAGGGCTCTGCAGTTAGGTGAACTCTTCTTAGTTTTTACATTTTTTAATTTTTTTTATTACCAGTTGTGTTTCTTCATGTACTAGCACAAATAAGTGCATCATATACATCCAATATAGAATATAAATTATGTTCATACTCTTCAATCTTATACTCATATTTTGCAACTGTTTTGTCATTTTGTGTATGTACTTTATAAAAAAAATTGAAATTTGTGGTATATAACAACTGCAGCTTGCTGTTATTTAATTATAGAATTTTTCACTAGCGGCCATTTACATTACCAATACACCAAAAGAACACAAGAAGTAGAAAAAGCAAATATCAAAAGCACTAATGGCCAAACCAGATTGAGAAAGCATATTGGTCGCAACTCTCAAATTTACAAAGGCATGCATATAATGAATTACCTCAACAAAGTTGTAATGGTGGCACTTTTCACCAAATAGGCCTCTCGCCGGGCAAGTAAGAAGGCGAGCCGGCGTCGCCTTTGATCTTCTTTTTCTGGAAAACATAGGTGAGACTTGGCATCAGTACTTTCTTTGATATAGATGTCTTTGCTTTCTCTAGTCTCTTTGTTTCGCTTGCTTTCTCTTTCAATTGCGACCTCGGCTTTTGGATTTGGTAGTTACTCGGAGACGATTCCAAGGACTTCTCTGTCTCTGCAAGAAACCTTGCTGCTACTTCTTCAGCCTTCTTCTGCTCCCGTTCCCGCCATCTTCTAAGTTCCCCTTCGACTGCCTTCCTCGCCGCCTCAGCCATCTCTGCTTTCTTCAATGCCTCTTTGGTTGCAGCTTTCATGTCCTCAATCTCCTTCTGTGTGGCCTCCAATCTCTTCACAGCCTCGTTTTCGCTGGCTTGCACAGCTTCCACCTGAGCTATGGCAGCTGCGACCTTCATATCCGCAAGTTTTTTGGATTCTTCAACCTTTCGGCTCAGTGATTCAAACTCATCTCTTGATAACGTGATCTGGGCACCAGGCTCAGATGTGGAGGCACGTGCAGCATCAGTTTTCTCAGAGAGCATCTTGATTTGATCGAGAGCTTTTACCTCAGCTGCCTTCGCTTCCCCAGCTTCCCTCATTGCAATCTCTAGTTTATCTTCTGCTTCTTCCAGTTCGATTCTCGTGGCTTCTGCTTCCTTCTGGAGCTCTTCAGCCTTCTGTCGCATTTCCTGAGCTTCAGTCTTGGCACTTTCATTCTCCAAAGTCAGTTGGTGAATCGAAGCAATCAGTTCGTCAGAGGCACCTTTGACTTTGGCTTCTTCGGTGAGTGCTTCTTCAAGCTCAGACTTTGCTTTCCGGAGCTTGACGTGCAGATTACCTGCTAATGATTCAGTTTCTGCTTCCTTCTCTTTTAATTCAGTATGCACCTTTTTAATATTTTCCAGTTCAACCTTAAGACTCTCCACTAGGCTTCTCAGCGAGCTCTCCTCCTCTACGACTTTATTCAAAGATTCTTTTGCACCACTTAACTCTATAGCAACAGCCTTAACGGAACCAAGATCGGAAACCCTTAAACTCTCCATCTCATTTCGTAGAGATTCAATTTCAGACAACGTTCCATTCAGCTCTGTCTCCAGATTCTTCGTGACCTCAGGATCAACATCTTTCTTCAAAGCAAGCAGTTTTTCACTTGATTCTTCAAGTTTCTCTTTATGTAATTGCTTCCGTTTATCCTTGTCGGAACATACTATTGTTTCCTCTTCCTGTGCTTGTGCACTTGCCAGCTTCACTTGCTGAATCGAATCGTGTATAATAGCAAGTTCCGCAGAGAGCTCACCGACTCTCACAGTGTTTGCTTTCGCAGCAGTCTCAGCTTCAACAGCTTGCTTTGCAGCTATTTCCTTTGCTTTTAGGGATGCATCATATTCCTGACGAACTTTCTGCAACTCCTGCTTTGCGGCATTAAGTTCAGCAACGGCATTCAAATACTGAGCTTTGTCCGTTTCGAGATCCTTATCTGAATATACATTCACTCCTTCCAAAATATTATGGTTGGCTTCTGCAAGTTGATTTGCCTGATGCCTAGCTGCTTCTGTAGCTTTAATCGCTGAATTTTTCGATTCAGTAAGGACTTTTAGCTTCTGGCTTAGATCCTCAACAGTCCGTTTAGCGTTTTCAAGCTCTAAAAGAGCATCAGCCTTAGTAGTCTCGGCATTGTTCAACTGTTCCTTCAACTTATTTAACTCCCTTTGGGTCAGGTGAAGCTGTGTCTCTTTTGCCAGCACTCGCTACAAATAAGAAATACCAGCATCAGTAGCTAATCGCTAGCGAACCTAATAATAGTTCTGCTAATAAATGAATGAAAACCAAATGTATGTATTCATAATCAATATCAAATCCATGATACTGAATTCAAGGATGTTGTAGCATATACATGCACAGAGAAACATGAAACAAGCCATCATATTGCAGCTTAGATGATTTAGAGGGACAACGTTATATCAGTTAGAACTGGAAAAGGTTACGGACCTATATGATCAATAACTATTAAAATCACATTTATCTTGAGCTAAACTAACTGCTAAAACCAAGTATTAGAATTACTCTTTCTTATACAGGAAAGGGAAGAGTATATGCAGCCATCATTCTTACAGTTTCAAGTTACCAACACAAAGTAATGATCAAGGGAGCCACAAGAAACAGATCAGAAATTAGGATTAATATACCTCTGCAGAGTGTGCTTTTGGCTTCCTAATGGCAGGCCTTTCACCGGAAAAGGCACCTTCACCGAATAAGTTGACCGCATCTTTAACAGATTGAAATGGTGCACTGGTGTCTATTTCTCCCACCTCAGCTTTACTTGACCCTTTGCTTTTCTGATAATCTTTCGCCACCATAATGCCTTGATTTATATTCACCTCTTAACTGCAAAAGGAAAGACAGAGAGAAATATGTTGAGAAATAAAATGACAATTAAAGGCCATAATGTAGAAACACTATATAATTTTCCTGAGTAAAAGAATATGCTAGAAGAAGGTTGCTTTCAACAAGCACATGTAACACGAAATTGGTAATATTGAGATCTAAAGCAAAAAAATACTAACCATGTGCCCAAGCATACTACTAACTTCTCAAAGAACTTGCATGAAAGATAAATATCACATAAGCTAGACACTTAAGAGGCTTACTAAAAAATCATAAAAGAACTTAGATACCTAAAATCGGCATCTGGACTGAAAGTAGAGTAAGTGCCAAATTCTGAAAAGTAAGTTCTTATTCAGAAAGGTTTCAAAGACTAAAAATGAATGTATTACTACTTCATGATCATATGGTGACACCATCATGAGAATTTTAGCTAAAAGCGAGAATACAGCAACCGGTGCAGGTTTATATTTATGTAGCACTCTCGGATGGATACCCGTCACCACACCCAACATGACATTGCATAGCACATTTCGAAACAATAACACATGATATAGCACAATAATTTGGCATTTTGGCTAGGCTAACACCACATCATTTCCCTAAACTGCGAAGGCAACATCATTGTAACATTATAATAGGCGGACCAATGGAAATCTTAACTAAACTACACGATTTTCATTCAACTTAACTATCACAATCAAACATTGGAATAAATGAACAAGATTTGCCTTCTGGGACTTTGCAAATCCGTCAAGAAACAAACGAAATCCATGGCATACTACTCGATCAAAGATTCAAAGCACTTTTTAGATGAAACCTCCACGAGCAACTCAATTCAAGAAACTACTTTTTGTGATGAATGAGGGGAGTCTGTAGATTCATAATAAGAGAATTTTTCAAGAACGTCAAAGATCAAAGGAGCACAAGGCCCAAATATTACCTGAAATTTATGCTTCTGTAAAGTGTAAGAGACTCCAATCCTCAAATTCACATAGACTTACTTGAACCTGAAATTCAAAGCCAACAATCATCGGTCCATAACACACTATCATACTGTTCAAGATAAGTAATAAAGGCAAAGCACAACATACAACAGGAAACAGAGCAAGAAAAAGGGATAAAAAAAAGTACAAAGGACCAATAATTACTACCAAAACCCTAATCATATGAGAGAGAGAACGAGCTGACAAAAAGCCTCCAGAAAAATCATCAAATCACTCAAATCCCAAAAGGGTGCGCCAGAAAATCTTGATGAAACTCAACAGTATTTCAACATTCCCAAAAAAGTCAAACCTTTTCCAGAATATGCACAGCGGAAGCAAAGCACCAGCAAGAAGACCCAAGAATCTGCAACTCAAGAAAATCACCTCACATGAAAACTCTCAGTCCCAGAGAAAAAAACAAGATTATCTTTTCCCCATGAAAGTAAAAACTAGCTGTTTTAGGGGCGGATAAAAGCACGGATGGGGGCCTTAAAGAACGAATTTTTCACCGTTGGGAGAGAGAATTTGAAAATTCTTGGGTTGTTTTTAATGGGGGTTTTGAAAATGAGAGAGGAGTCCAGTTGTAGCAGGTCAGCAAAAGCGCTGACTGAGCGTACAAAAGGTGAAAACAACAAAATTGATGGTGATGGGCTTCTCTAATTCATAAATTGATTAACCGAAATTCTAAATTTTTAGAGTATTATTTAAATTCTTCTCGAACTAAAATTTTAGGTATTTGAGTCGGAAATTTTCATTATTGTGCGGGTGTTCAAAATTATTCGATTCAATTAAAAATTATTCACATTTTTTATTTATTATATATGCATTAAATTTTTAGGTATTTGAATTTGATTTAAATATTTTGAATAATATAATTGAGTATTGAAATTATCCGATTCAATTGTAAATTATTCACATTTTCAAATTTTATTAAATATCTTGTTACTATTGTTAGGGTATTGGAAATGAGAATTAACAAATATTTTATTAACAATTTAATATTTATTTATGAGGTATGTTATATATTTGTAGACGTATTAATCATTACTCGCCTCCGGAGTTATATTTTTTTTCGTTTCATATTACTTAAAAAGAAATCATAATTAGTGAAATAAAGTGATATAATACTGCAATTTCTGTATGATGTATGTATAGCTATCGTGGTATTGACTTAATAAATTGTTCACCTACCATTGGTCCTCGATGGATATATGTAATTAAAACTTATCAATGGTCAATTTTGAATTAAAATTTGTTGTCATAATAAATATATGAAAATAATAAATTAATTTACAACCATGATAAATCATTTATTTAAGTGCAGAGATGTTCAAAACAACTATAATAGTCATAACATAATCACAATCGAATCATAATCGATGCTTTCGGAAATTATAATTATTTCAACAGTTTAATTTTAAATCGTAATCGTGTAAACATGATTTGATTACCAATTTTAATTAAAATTTCTTTTATATTGTAAAAATTATGCACGTGATGTGATCGAAAATGAAGTAAATGATAAGAAAAATTTATTTAAAAAAAATCCTTTTGTAATTAAGTATATTATGCAACAAATGTGGATGATATATATTTGTTTTCACACTATAAGCCATTGTCATTTATTGGCAGTATGTATTCACTGAAGTCATATTCGTGAAAGAAAAAAAATAAAATATACTCCTCCTTCTTTGAAATATAGTACTCCTTCCATTTTATTATTGTTGAGTTGTTTTTTTTTTTTGAGCGTATAAAATAAAAAATAATGTAAAAAATAAAAAATTGATAGTTTTATTTAAATAATTATTTTTTTTAGTATGAAAATAAACTAATATTAATGAGGATTTTTTAAAACAAACAAATATTAACGCAAGCCATGAGACTGGAAGTAATTATTGCACCTAAAAAATGCAGCCGTATGAATTTATTATAACGTTTGTCCTATTTTGACATCATTAAATTAGTATTTATTACAAGAATATAATTAGTGAAAAAAAATCAACTATAAATCTAATCTGACCATACAATTTTTAAAAAAAAATGATAAATCCTCAGAGACAAACAATATATAAGTTGGAGTCTAATAAAGTTGCATGTCTAAATGGAGCTGCAGTTGCTATAATTACACAGACCTTATTGTTATTGTATGTAAAAATAGCAATTTTCACAACCTTTACTTCTCTATTATTGGTGGAGTGGTTTTGATTAGATTGAGTTATTTTGTGACAATTTGAATATTATCTATGTGTAGTTAGGGGTGTTTGATTTGACATGTCTTAATTTTTTTAATGTGATGCATATTGATTCATAATGTGTATTGAGTGAAAATCTAATTATAATTTGTTTTTTAATTTTAAGTAAACTCACGTGTATAGAGTTCAGTGATATAAACTAGTATATAAATGTAAGTGTAAATTATGTAATAGATGAGTGAATGAACCAATATCAATAATCTGATAATTAGGAAATTCAGACAGATGAGTATTATATACTCATTAAATTTTAAACTAAACTAAAATTCAAATGCATTTTTTTGTCACAAATAAATATTATTCAGTTTGACTTGAAGAAAATAATTTGAGTGATGTATACCATATCTTGAGTGGAGTTTGAGTTTCATTTGATTTATTATATTTAATTTAGTTGTGTATACACAGTTTAGAGAAGATTCACTTACCAGAAATAGAAAAAGAAAGAATAAAGTAATAAATTCGTAGACAAACCAAAATAAAAAATTGAATAAGAAATTGATGGACCGAGAAGGTCGTTCAGAAATAAGATATAAGAAATCCAGAAAAAAAATATTTTATTTTGCCACTTAATACATCTCTCTAAAATCCGATAATTTGTTTCAAGATTTCAACGTTCACTCACAACATATTAAATCGATATTTTTTCTTATATGGTTGTGATGCTAGAAACTTGATACCAATTTCAAGGAAAAAAAATAGTGAAGAATGAGGTTCAAAAAATAAAAAATATATAAAATTTGAAATATTAAAAAATTTATGAAATTATATTTAAAAACTAAAAATACAATATATAAAAAATATACATGAGCGATAAAAATATAAAATTTATTATGAGAAAGAATATGACTCATTTTTCATTTAAATAAAAAAAAATTGGATAACAATTTATTAAAATACGTACGTATTAATTAATGTATTATCATAGACACGATACTCCTTTGAAATTATAAAAAGCCAAAAAAATAGCCGCCTCTTTGGAGTATAAAATAATTGGAACTGGATAAGACAAAAAGATGCAATATAATAATAATATAACATGCAGGGCGATTGGGATATCTTATCCAAACAATACTATAATAAAGCCGTACGTAAGCTATAAGCTCCTCTACTGCAAGCGACAACTCTACAGAGATAGAGAAGAATGAGTGGAGGAGGGAGAGGAGATGGAGATTTGTTCGAGACCAGAGCGGCAAGAGGTGGAGCACTGCATAAACTGTCGTGTATAACAATATTACTAGGCATAGTTTCCGCGTGTGCGTACCGATGGTGCCACATACCACCAGCTGGAGAAGGCGGGAGATACGCTTGGATTGCGATGCTCTGCGCGGAGGCGGTGTTTGGATTCTACTGGATTATCTCTCAAGCCGGCCGTTGGAGTGTCGTCTACCGCGTCCCCTTCAAGGATAGGCTTGCCTCAAGGTTGGGGAAGTCGCTAGATCTCCGATCCTAATTTCAACATATTCGATTCTCGATTGATATTTTAAAGCTGTATATATTCAGCAAGCTTTTATTAACTTTTGCAGATATGGGGAGAAACTTCCGATGGTGGATGTGTTCGTTTGCACGGCCGATCCGGTGCTAGAGCCGCCGTCGCTGGTGGTCGGTACGGTTTTATCTGTCATGTCGTACAATTATCCGTCGGAAAAATTGAGCGTGTACTTGTCCGACGACGGCGGTTCTGAGCTAACGTTCTACGCACTCTTCGAGGCCTCTAAATTCGCCAAATACTGGATTCCTTTCACCAACAAGTTCAACGTGGAACCGAGGTGTCCTCAGATTTACTTCTCTCAGAGTATTTCCGCCGATGAATCGAGTTTCGCCAGAGAATGGGAAAATGTTAAGGTCAATTAATTGTAGTAATTAGTGATTTGCATGGGTAGTAGTTGGATATATAATCTAGTTTTTGGATTTGAAATTGGTTTGTTTCGTTTGCTTCAGCAACTCTACGATGAGATGAGAGGCCGAATTGATTCAGCAGCAGAGAAGGGCCGAATTCCGGAACACGTTAGGGATAAACACAAAGGTTTCTCCGAGTGGAATTCTGATGTCAAAAAGCAGGATCATCAATCCATTGTTCAGGTTACTTATTTAATTTCTTCTGCCCATAGTATATTAATATACCATATTTTGAAGTATTTTTACTCCGATTCATCCACAAAATGTGTAATTTACAAAAAAAAATTCATAAAACTCGAACAGACTCAACACACTTTTCGTGGACGAAAAATGTATTTTTATTCACTGTTTTAATGGCCTCTATATACAGATTTTGATAGATGGATGGAACAGTGAAGCAACTGATATCGAGGGGAATAGATTGCCAACGCTTGTGTATTTGTCACGAGAGAAGAGGCCGGGGTGCCCCCATAATTTCAAGGCTGGATCAATGAATGCATTGGTAATTAACTTATCAAAGAAACAGAGGTTGCATCTTATTAGATGAGATAGATGATGATGATGATGATGGTTGCCATTTTCTTGCAGATAAGAGTGTCGTCTGAAATCAGCAACGCTCCGATCATCCTCAATGTGGATTGTGATATGTACTCGAATAATCCGGATGCAGTAAGAGATGCACTGTGCTTCTTTCTGGACGAGAAGCACGGGTCAAGAACGTGCTACGTCCAGCATCCTCAGCACTATAACAATGTCATCGAGAATGATGTCTACGCAAATGATAATCCTACAGTCAACGATGTATGCCTTGATATCGCTCTCTTTATCTCTCTTCTACATTGGAAAAGGAGTTTATATTTGGCCTACTACAAATAATAAATCTTTGCTTTTGGTGATCGTGTAGATTGAGCTATCCGGCTTAGATGGTTTTGGTGTCGCTCTATATATCGGAACGGGATGTTTCCACAGAAGGGAGAGCCTTTCGGGGAAGAAATTCACCGGGAACCATAGAATCGAAATCGGAAATGTGGAAGACAACATAAAGGGAAGAACTGTGAAAGAGCTAGAGAATGCTTCAAAGGTCCTAGCTAATTGTAGCTACGAGAAGGGCAGTCTGTGGGGAAAGGAGGTTTGCCTCGCCTCATTTCTCTTACTGTACTGATGGATTGTGTTAGCTGGAAATCAATGATTATGTATATGTATGCAGAAAGGATTGGTGTATGGATGCGTCGTGGAAGACATAGTCACGGGCTTAACGATACAATGCAGGGGATGGAAACCAGTGTATTACAACCCAAGGAAACACGGGTTCAAAGGCGTGGCTCCGACAAACTTAGACGTGTCTCTGATTCAGTTCACGAGGTGGTCGGAGGGGATGTTTCAGATCTTCCTCTCCAAATACTGCCCCTTCATCTTCGGCCGGGGAAAGATCCCATTCGGTGGCCAAATGGGCTACTGCATCTACCTCCTCTGGCCTCTGCTCTCCTTGCCTACTCTCTGCTACGCCGTCGTCCCTGCTCTTTCTCTCCTCCGCGACGTGCCCTTGTTCCCAAACGTACGTTACTCGGTTAAGCAGTTAAATGGTTAAAGGGCTTCATTCTCTTTAACTACAATACACACACTAATTATTCTGATTGTGCAGATTTCAAGCTTGTGGGCGATACCTTTCGTGTACGTATTCGTCGCCAAGACTTGTTACAGCGTAGTGGAATCCGTGGCGGTATGCAGCACGTTGAAGGGGTGGTGGAACTTGCAGCGGATGGTGGCGATCAGGCGCATGACGGCCTATCTCTTGGCTCTGATCGAGACGGCTATGAGGGTGCTAGGGCTGTCGAAGTCGGTGTTCGTGCTGACAGCGAAGGTGGTGGACGAGGAGGCGGAGGAGCGGTACAAGAAGGGAGTGATCGAGTTCGGGAGCTCGAACATCTTGATGGTCATCATTGCAACGCTTGCGATGCTCAACGTATTCGCGTTGGGCTGTGGAGTGACGAAGGCGATGGCGACCGCAACGGCATTCGGGAGGTTGTGGCCGCAGCTGGGGATCTGCGGAGTGTTTGTGGCGTTGAATTTGCCGGTTTATGAGGCGATGTTTGTTAGGAGCGATAAGGGAAGCCTTCCCTTCTCTGTTACGTTAAAGTCCTTAGTTATAGCCTCTCTTGCTCTGCTCATTTCCATATACTAGCTTAGAACCTCTATTATTTTGCAATATTTTAGTTAATCTTAATTGTAATATACTTAATTTATTCAAGAAACGTCACTTAACATGTACTATTAATTGATATTAATGTAACATATTAATTTAAATATTTTTTTTCCCTTTCTTCCACATAATTTTGTAATTTATTTTTTTGTCTAACTATTTTTGACCTTAGTTTCACCAAAATTATAAATACTTTATTAACTTTTAAAGTTAAAGAATAATATGATAGATAAAAGTGTAATTTTATACAATGGATTTAATGACTTACTCCCTCTGTCCCACCTCAATTGTCTCATTTACTTTTGGCTCGCATATCAATACTCACTTTATTTATTTCTCAATTACTTCTCACTACTTTCCACTTACTTTATTACTCTCACAACTTTTATCCAAAAAAGGAAATGAGACAATTCAAGTGGGACACCCCAAAATAGAAAGCGAGACAATTGAGCCGAGACGGAGGGAGTATTTCGTACAAGATGAGATTGAGTGTTCCACTAATACATTTCAATTTTGGACTTGACATTATAGGTCTTATTGTATATAATTATGTGAAAATATATTTTGAATATGGACATTAAAATAATATTGGAAAAGTAAAAAAGAACATGAAAATAATATATATATATATACACACACATATATATAGGATGTATATAGATATACACACATGTATTAAAACATTTTAATATGATTTTATTGTTTATATTTGTTTTTAGAAAAATAATATTGTTTATATTTCAATAATGATTTTTTTACATTTTATTTATTTTCTTATTTTATGTGTTCAATTAATAAATAAATTAAAAAATAACAAAAGGGAGAGAATAAATTTAGTAATGAGTTAATTATTTGGAGAAAACAAAATACTCTCTACATCCCAATATTTATTGCCTTTTTTCTATTTAGACGTTTCAATATTGTTGGCTCTTTATTTAAAATGACAAAGAGTTAGTAAAAACTCCTTAATTTAAAATTTTATTTATAGGTATTTATTAATCTGAGTGCCAGAAATAAGGGGCCAAAATTTTACTATTCTCTATAAGAAATGTCTAATTAGTGATAAAGAACAAAGATTATAAATAACAATAATTCTACAATAGTCTGAAAAAATAGTAGGACAGGTGGCAACTTTCTATTGGTAATACTTGCAAAACCATGTCATAGACGTTGCTTCTATGCATACATTATACATACACGAATAGATTCAGTCAGTCAGTCAGTGTCGCCCCAATCTATAATTCCGACAACCTTTGCTCGAAAACCTCGCGCCGAATTGCGATCAATTTTCTTTTCCTCAAGGACCCAAGGTGCGTTTCCATTTCGCGTGCTGCCAATTTCGATCGCCTGCAATTTTGTTCTTTCTGTGTGGACAATCAATTTTTCGATCATCATTCTGATATAGATGGATGCTAGTGATTTTTGTTTTTGAATTATGCGATTACTGCTTTTTTTGCTCTAAAATTTTATCTTCACAAGATTTTGTTGAGTTTGGATGAAATGGACTATTCTTGTTAATTTGGGAAATGAGCAATTTCACCTGCTCCATTTTCTTTGGTGACAATATTCTGCTCTCCTTATCCCGGATTGATTGTTGCGAGAAAGTTTGTTTTTTATTTAGGGATTGTGGTCTATACAATGTGTACACATTGTGTTTAGCTGGTTAGGTTGCTGTGGGTATTATCAATTTGGTGTTGTATTTCAAAATTTTTAAGTTGGATGTTTAGGATTATAACCTTTCAAAACAATTGTGCTTTACAGATAGAACCATTTGAATGTTATTATGCATAATATCTGGAGATAGTAAAACATTATTGGCACTGAGAATTATGAGATTCCGTTGATCTAGATGATCTTGGTTATGGAATGAAACCTTTAATTTGTGGGAGAGCCTTTTAAACTAGTTTAGTTACCCTCTGAAATATGTTTAAAGTTTGCAACTTTTTGTTGCTCGAAAATAGTTGATCTTGATAGAATTTGCTCTCCCTATATTTGTACCATTAAAGTTAAGAGGATCTAAGGTTCAATTCAAGTATATCTCATTCCCTTGTTTCACCAAGCGGAATTGATGAGGTTATGAAATTGGGTTGCAGATGAGGTTTCCGGTCACAGCAGTGGCTATAATGGTAATTTTAGGCAGTCTTGGTGGGGCTTTTGGTATAAGATTTGTGATAGATAGAGAGGAGTGCTTCTCTCACAAGGTAGAGTATGGAAATACTGTTCATTTCTCATTTGTGGTGATTAAATCAGAGGGTTCATGGCATTACAGTGAAGATGGTGTAGACCTTGTGGTAAGTTTCTTGTTTAATTTTTGATTTTTGTTCTATTAATCCATGAAACTTGATTCTGGTCTTACAGACAAAGTTACCCGAGCCTTCTTTTCCCCCTTATGTAAAATGAACATCTATCATGAGAATCAATTATTGTGAATGTATACTTACTCTTGATAAACTTAAATCCTTGAATTGGCTGGAAAAGGTATGAATAATGTTTATATATGCGTGCTTATGAAAAAGTGAACAAGGTACCTCCAACTACTTCACTGTTAATGATTAATAGCATTGCATTTTGCAGTTCGATGAAAATAGTCTATTAGGTATTGCTGGAAAAAGTCTATCTTCCAATTCTTACTTGATATGTGCTAATAATACCAGGTCAAGGGACCAAACGACGAACAAATCCATGACATTCGCGACAAGACAAGTGACAAGCACGAGTTTGTGGCTTATCATCAAGGTGTCTACCGATTTTGTTTCACTAACAAGTCCCCCTATCATGAAACTCTAGACTTCGACGTGCATGCTGGTCATTTCTTGTACCACGATGAGCATGCAAAAGATGGTAATCTTAATATTCTCCTCTTTCTCCATTTGTTTCATCCTGTACGGACTGTTCAAACATCAACTCTGGATGCATAAATTGGTTGATATGTGCAGAGCATTTCAAACCACTTTTTGAGCACATTGGGAAACTAGAGGAAGCTTTGTACAATATTCAGTTCGAGCAGCACTGGCTAGAGGCTCAAACTGATCGTCAGGCTATCGGTAAGCTGCTCACACCGAAGCAATTGTGCTCATCTAAATTCATGACTGGTCATCTTTTAGTATGTTTCCAAAGCTGAGAAATGCACAGGACTTATGAGTTATGACTGTCTTTTCTGTGTGCAATGCTATGTTAATTTGTTTTCGTGTTCGGGTTTCGTTTCAGTGAATGAGAGAATGAGCAGCGGAGCGATACGCAAAGCGCTGTTCGAATCAGCTGCTCTTATTATGGCTAGTGGTTTGCAAGTTTTCATTTTGCGCCGTTTGTTTGAGAGAAAGCTTGGAGCATCAAGAGTTTGATGTTGTAATTTACTTTTGCAAAACTTGTGGAATGTTTTTGAGTTCCAATAGTTAATTTAAATCTCACAGTTTCTCATATACTACTTAGGTACGTTTGGTAAACAGTTCCCAAAGTTTGTTATGCTAATTAATGTATTTTTTTGACTTAATTAGTACTATTACATTTATTTAATATATACATATAAATATCATTCACGGAAAAAGCCAACTTTAGTGGGACGGCCCATGGAGAGAAACAATCGAACTTTATCTTATATATTGAAGAGAAATAAAGAAAATAATTATGGGTTTGAGCCTAAATATGTTTTTTTTTGCAGCAAAGGTAATTTAAAATAAGAGAGATGAATCAATGGTCGAAATGGTAATTTACCAGAGATCTGGAAAGCAAATAATATACACATAAGAAACAGCAAAAACAAACAAACATATCTGGCTTAATCATACCATTCAAAAATAAACACACAGCAGTCAGTATGTTTATCATCAAGTTACCGATACCTTCCCCACAACACGAACGAACGAACGCAGTTTTACAACACACAGAATGGAGTATACCAGTGCCTAATGCCACCTGCACTGACCTCCGATTAAGCTGCGTTCTTTATAAAAAATGCACTCTACATTTATCTTCTACACGTCGATCTGGTCAAGATTCTGCATTTGGGCTCTGCATGCAGCAGAACCATTTTTTCTGGACAGAACAAAGCTTTTTTAGTTTTAGACGTTCTGCATAGCACAAGTTATACTAGACAAGTACAGCATGAGCACGAGGAAATTGAGCGGAACCCTGAAAAAGATAGCTACAGGTATAAATGGATGCTGATATGTGCGATACAGAATCGAACAAGAACTTACACCCTGGGGTTTTATAGGTTCTGCTCCTCCATAATTTGTATCTGTATCCACCTTTGTAGGAGAATCTGGCTTCCCACCTGTCTTTTTCTCATCACGAGCCTTGTTAAATATCACAGTAAATCCCTCAGCTGAAGTAGGATCATTAACATCCCATTCACCAAACTTTGGCAATGGCCGACCCTTCTCCTGCAGAAAAAGCAGGATAAGGTACAAATATCTGGTTAGAAAATTTGTGAAAATCTCAAGAACTGAAGTTCATTATTGCAACTAGATGAATATTTTGAGGTTTTTGAGGCACCGTCTTACAGGCAGACATGCAATGACAAGAATAAGATGCAGGACTTCAGAAGTGGACAACGAGATTTATTAGAATAAAAATTAGACCACTATGATGACAATTACTTGGCTTAAGGTGAAGGTAACAAGGATACCATGAACTTGCAATACGAAATCACTTAGATAAAATAAAAAACTTTCATTGGACGACTTAAAATTAGTCAGTTTGTCACACAAAATCAAATTCTTTTCAACTTGAAAAAGCATGCAAGAGTTATAATTATAAGGTGAACTGTACAGGCAACAAAGCTACTAAATTTGGAAAAGAGTAACTCTGAGATAAAAATGAATACAGAGCCGAGCACAAATACAAATGCATATTGCAAACTGAACAGAGAATCCTACCAGACAATTGTATGCCAATGATTCACCCACAAGCATTTCCATTACTCAAAAGTGGACAATGGACCACGGCCACCCCACCCTCGACAAAACAATTAGGGGGGAGGGGGTCCAAAAGTATGAAACCCATACTCATTCCCTTCCTTCCCGCATTAAATCTGAACCCACATCCATAACCCTTTCTCATGCCATTGAATTATTTCCTAAATCTAATTTCTTTTGAACAGAAATTACTAACATCATCTTCCAATTCCAACAGACAGAAAAACATCGGGAATGGAGATAATCTTTCGGGTGTGTATGTGGCAAGGATAATACTCTGATTAAATCATGAAAAAGTATCTAAATAAAAACCAAATAACCTCAAACAGCAATAGAGAAACTACATAGCTGAGACAGACAGCATCAACATAAGACATTGGGAATCCAATGAGGAACACGCCAGTTGCAAGAGAAAGCCAAAGTCATAGTAGATCCATTTTTTATCGGCTGCACTGTGCATAGAGTGTGTAGACTACTAAAAGTGTAAACAGCTCATATAAGCAGGTAGAAAGATTTGGCTTGGCTGGTCAGATATATATAGAAAAGTATGCAAAATCCGAAAATTTGGAGGAAACTTGATAGAGTTAAGATTACGAAAATAATAATGAAACTTTTATTGAAG
>JAPKLX010000018.1:3236616-3391747 GCA_026898415.1 Leonotis leonurus | reverse complement strand
CCCCCGTCGGCGAAACAGCCTTGTCCGCAAGGCTGAAATCGGGACTCCTGGTTTGGTCCTTGGAACTCCGTAAGTTGTCCCGTGTCGTCGTCAATGTCGGCTTCGAGAAGGACAGCCAATGTTGCTGCCGGACACTTATGAAGGGGCCCGTACTGGCCTCCGCAACGATAGCATTTACCCTTGGCTCGATACTCCGCCTGTTGTGCTGGGGTGAGACGTCGGGAGTTGCGGGTTTCGGAAGTTTGCAGAGAACGGACTGAAGTAGAGTTCGAGGGCTGTCCGGGCATGGGAATTGGCTGAGAGAACGTTGTCGTGCTACGTGAAGTGTGGTTGGAAGCAAATGATGCACGGGATAGGTCATCGGGCGGTTTGGTGGCCCGAGCTATTCGTCGGGCTGCTCGAATGGCGGCGAAGACGTCCGTTAACTCCGAGTCGGGTAGGCGATCGCGAATATCAGGGTGCAAACCCCCCAGAAAGATACCCAAATACTGTTCCGGTGGAAGCGATGGAAGCTGGGCGACACGTTCCTCGAATAGCGATAAGTAATCCTCTAGCGAACCTATTTGGCGAGTAAGGTGCAGCGCCTCGTAAGCATTCACGGCCGAGCTGTCCCCGAAGCGAGCGATCAGTTCGCGCGAGAAATCTGCCCACTGTATGGACGAAGCGCGGCGTAACAGCCATTGAGCCCAGAACATAGCCTTGCCGGACATGACAATGAGAGCAGTTTGTACGCGTCGTTCAACCGGAGTTTGATGCACCAGAAAATATTGCTCCGCCTGGGCGAGCCAAGCGATGGGGTCGGCACAGTCGAATCCGGGCAGATCCATGCGAGGAAGGAGAGCAGTGGAGGAGGAGGCGTCGGACAAGGGTTTGTTTCCTCCGAGCGCGTCCGACGAGTCGCCGTGCCCCGGAGTGGAAAGGTTGCTGGCCAACTTGTCCAATTTGGCCATGATGGCCGCGAAGTGGGAGGTGTGGTCGGCAAGAGCGTGTTCGACGGAGCTCATAGACGCTCCGAGCCCTTCGACGGTTGTTTGTAAGTCCTTCGTAATCTTCTCTACCGTCTCGATACGTTCGGAATTCGTAGGCGGCATGGTCGGACCAATTTGATAGAGTTAAGATTACGAAAATAATAATGAAACTTTTATTGAAGGATAAAAACGAAAATAAGAACTCGTAACCGAAGTTACGCCCTCAGAACCGAAGTTCTGCCCAAGCCGAAGCCGAAACAAATAATAATTCCAATCTATCTTTTCTAAACTCCAGCAATGACTTATTTATACTAATAATAAAACCCTAAGCCCTAACTAATTCAACTAAACATAAGTACTTAATTATTGGAACTAACTAATGGAAATACTAAAATTATGGTAACTGAATTCCCTTCTTTGTTGTTGCTATTCTATCAAAACTGACCTGGTGCAAAAGATAACTCATATCTGATAATAAAGAAAGTTTGGTTCTTTTAATGCAAATGTCATCGGATATAGAAAACATCATCTATACAGCTGGAATAGAGCAAGCCACTCCAAATTCATTGATCAAATTGAAACTTTTTTCCTTGAAAAAAAATAAAATTAACTTCTCATTCAAAACTAATCAAATAAACAAAGCAGTATCTTCAAATGAAAAAAAGGTTTGCAAAACGTAAATTCCATATTAGAAATTCTCATAATCTGATTTTACAAAACTTTTCTTTTGAGATAAGGCGCAATTAATGTAACGAAGCCCCTTCAACCGGAAGATCTCCACAAGGAAAAAATTTATGAGTACATCAAAATTCACTAACAGAAAAGCTAGCATCCAAAAGAAACAGTGAACAACCAAAAATCGAAGAAACAACAGTCGAATTCATCCAACTCTCACAAAGCATATCTCCAAACAAGCTAACCATCGATCAGAACTATTAAAACACAAAAAACTCGAAACATAAATAAAATTGAAAAAAAAAATTCAGCGTAAAGGACCATAATTAATTCAAATCCAATAATGAATAATAACCATATTAGGATTTCGATTACATACCGACATGAATCCTCAGTTAGAGATATTCCAAAGCTGAAAAAGAGCAGAGCAGTGAAATCTAGAGAGAGGGAGAGAGATGGGTTTAGTCGTCAATATAGACTGATGTATATATATAGTAGAGTATGAATATACGTATACGTATATTGCAATTGTGTAAGAATTGTGACACTTCCATTGTAATTTTACTGATTTTTACGATTAAAAAAAAGGAAAAATAGAATATGAAATTTAAAATAAAATTTAGATGGGAATGAAAAGAATAACAAATGGCTTTAGGAATATCAAAAATTTTAAAACCACTTTATTTTCGAATTGTGATATGTTATTTTTAATATAGTTTTAAAAAATAGTAGAATATGCATCATATTAAATGGCATTTAATTTTTCTGTAATAATTTGCAAACCTTTGATGCTTGTAACTGCCATGTTAGATCAATACTTCTATAAGAAATAGTTAGAATATGCATCATATTAAATTAGATTAATATTAGTAAAAGAAAATAATACTACTACTAAAAGCAAAATGAGACCTTAGTATGTATATGTAATATAGATAATCATTATGTTACATATATTATGAACATTGTTCATTTTTCTTGTTCATGATAATGTTATTTTATTCTTAACATCTTAGAAATATATATAATTATTTTAATAATCTAGTTTGCTATATATGAAGTAAAAATCCTATACTATGTTAGAGATTATATAAAAGAATATTATACCAACATTTTTTCTTGAATTTGAAAGTAAAAGTAAACGTTTTTCGTAGACGAAAAGAATACATAATTTTAATTTTCGGAACCCTAAAAAAAGGGGCCTACTAAAGGAAAAGTATATGAAGAGACAAAAAGATTTGAGGAGTACAGTTGTAACGGCACGCCATTGAGCATTATATTCCACCACTATTAAACTCATTTTCTTTTTCTTCATATATTTTTATTTATTTTGTTACGAGTGAAACTATAAATATATTGTAATTCGTTTAAGTTAAAGATCATTAAATGACTATTTGTATTATTTGGTGAGGATGATCCTCATATATATTCGATCTCATTTTCAAACCAAATAAGTATATATTGGAAAAAATTAAATAAAGGAGGTACGTATTAGTAGCATTAATATGAATAAGGTACGTGAATAAAAATATAATAAGAGAGGGTATTTAAAATAATTTTGTTGGGCAATGCATCCAGTTCCAGCCTGTGTTGTGCAACTTGCACCGTCCGATCCAATATTGTTTGCTTTATTTATTAAATTAAATAAATATTCTTTAGAGGAAGAATATTTCTAAAACCTTTACTAATAGAGGGGAATATTTTCATTGGTTTGTCTATTTTAGTGTTTTAGTCAAACCCACATCACTAATTTATGCAATTAAGTAGTGTGTGTGTGTGTGTGTTTTGAGAAAATAAGTAGATTTTTTTTTCAATTTTTGACACGTGCTGATGCTCAAACATTTTGAGCTATAGAAATTTGTACAAATTACTTCCAAGGATTTATTATTGGAGCAGACGAAATAAATAAAATTGAGTATTATACCTCTTCGTACTCGAATAAATATCATAAGTATTCAAGTAAAATTTATCACATGTTTATGAAACTTCGTGTTGAACTTTCTATTACATTGATGAATTTTGCAGTCATTCAATTTCTCATAAATAATCTGAAAAAAACACTTTCTTGATGTATGTGTTTTAATGACATCTTACACTTATTCGTTTCACACACTAAAATATTTGAGAATGATTACGTCATGCATGACGCAGATGCTTGAATCACTTAATTTTGAGCTATGTGCAGAGGTGAGAATTATGATTCCTTCGAGAAAAACACACTAATATTGTGATGACAGAATCTGCAATTTGTAACCAGCTACAATTTTTTAATACTTGTGGAGACACTAATAAATAAAATATAATGAGATATAATATAGTAGTACTATATTATAAAGTTTGCCACCAACCACAAAAAATGCTTGAATGATACTATTTCATGAACAAGAAAACATGTACAAAACACTGGACAGAACAAGCAGGCATATTATACTATAGTTTGCTCTCAAATAAAATGGGCCAAAATCTAGCAATTATTGTAAAATAAATGCCAACATAGGTACTTGGGAAATTACTATTCTGTCATTGTGTTGTACCCTACACTTAGAGCCAATCGCCACTAGATAGAAAAAAGAATTGAGACAGCATATATATTATAGAGATATATATATCTAAGAATTATGCTTCACTGCCAACACAAGAGAGAAAATGAGCATGCCTCCTTATCTCTCTGTTACTATTGCATATACCTTCCTTGATTTCGTCACCTCCACCACTATGGATTTCGTCGCCACCAACATATACGTCTCCCGGTAAGTGATGGCATTCATTCCCAGTTGCCAAGATGGATCTACATCATCGGCACTTCATGACTGCAAAAATAGTAAATTTGATGAATTCCTTCTATTTCTGTGAAAGCGGTCAGTGTGTGGAGTTCGATGGATTGGTACCAACATGTATAGTACTTTAAATTGAGAATCAAGCAGACGTACATGTACATTGCAGTGAAGAATCCAGCATCAGCTAGAACTGCATGAAGTGTTCGGGATTATTAACCAAACCCAAATCCTTCACTAGCTTCGTGGATTGCCAACAATAGACGCGCTTGAAGCTGTTCCTTTGAGGAATACTCGGGAAGGTCCAATTGGTTAAAGCTGGGAAGATTGCAAGGACATCAATCAATATACAAAACATAGTTACAACATGATTTGTCTGTATCTATAAATATAATTATTTACCAGGTATGAGCTGACGGAAGTCTCTCAGGGGCACCATATGCTTTGTGAATCTGAAACTTTTGTGGCCCAGAAATGCCTTGCAGTGCCTTAAATCCTTCCAACGGGACCTAATAATATACCAACAAAGTAACAAACCCAATTAGGTCTTCAGTTAGTCTTACAAAATAAGGCTTGAACCACCACTAGTTAACGTAATTATTAAAACTTAAGCATGGGCATGAATGACGTGGACAATGTCAGATACAGACATTTAGTTCTGTAAACTAAAAGCTTCAGAACAACCATAACACTACGGGTATCTCAAGATAATGATTTCGGTTTAGGAGTTTCCTGTCGCATCCACACATGTACAATGATCTTTTTCTCAGAAACCCAAAGAACAACGTCATGCTTTTAAACTGTTAAAATATTACACATTCTATGTGAGCAAGAAATCACCTTCAGGTTACTTGTTGCAATATGTAACTCGTCAGTATATAAAAAGTAAGGGGGAAAAACTTAGTTTCGGTGACTCACCTTTGAAGTGCCTGTTACAAATTGGAGTAATCTTGCCATATCTTCCTTGCTGAATCCCTCAACAACCTCCCAAAACCACTGAACAACATTCGATGCTGCTGTGTAACCAGTATACTCTGTGTTCACCTTAAGATCAGCCACTGCACAAGATATAAAAATCATTAAGAAGTTTCATGATGAAAAAAATGATATTTGACAGACTAGATAAGGCTTTCCAACTTACAATCAATCTCCGGAAGACCACTAATCAATAATTCAAGCTCCTTATCATTGAAAATTGATATTAGATCTCGCGGTACTAATTCATTGAAACCTTCAAGAAACGAATTTATTTGGGGACGGATGGCATTGGTCAAAATATGATCAGCAACAAGGTCAACATATTCATGCTTCGTCTCCTCTGTCACTCGAATATTTCTTCCTCCAGGTTTAAGCTCATAATCGGTAACCTTCCCATATAAGCACATGAACATAAAGTTAGGTTCTGAATTATTTGAAGTAACCTCAGATACATAAAAGAAAACATATAAATACAAGGATAAAAAACAAACGAGTAACAGCTAAAATAATCTTTTTACCTCTGTTTTCTCATACAATATATGCTTTTCTTCATCTGCATCCATGCTAAAGGTCAAATCAGGTATGTCACTCACATCATTCTGCAGAGAAAGGGAACCAGAAGTAGATTAGGAACAAGTGATGTGCTTTTAAGATAATTTAAGTGAACCACTTCATACTCCCACTCACCTCCAGCATCCATTTCAAATTTTTATAGTAATCAGGATCTACAGCCTCAATATCATGATAGGTCACCTTTACACCAAGGATATGCTTGTAGAAGGACCGGGTAAAATACACATCAAGTAGTTGTCCATCAAACAGTGCCTTGGCTACCTACAAGAAACATGGTATAACAATGGTAATTGGTGAAAAGATCAAAAATAGGCGAAACAAAAGAACAAGGCTCAGGATAGGTTCTCTAGACAATTACCACGCGGCCAACAAATCTGAAATAAGAGAGATGTTCAGTTTGATATACAGAATTAGGATTTGGCTGAAAAGTTGCGTTATTTCCAACTGTTGTGAAAAGCAGGGCTCCTTTGTCAAAGACGACCCTTGATAGTAATTGGTACCATTCTCTAGTCAAGCCACCAGCATCGATACCCTCTTCACCTTGAAAATGAACATTCAACCTTCCTTTTAGATCTTGATTCGGTCGCATTCGAAGTTGATTATATGAATCCTCTAAAATGTATGCCCGCCTAACACTAATACGCAGAGGGCCTGAGAGGTGTTGGTCATGCTGCTGTCGTATCCTGGATCGAAAATAAGCTCTTTTGTTATCAAAATCAATCAGCCGAGGAGCTTTAAGCAGCATGGAGAGTGACTTTTCCAATAATCCAGGATTCTGCCTCACAAAAGCATTAAGAAGGCGACGATGCTTCTCAGCAAATCTCACAAATGTGACAGATCCATCAATCATCCTGTAAGAATCTACACTCTTGACAGATAATGGATTTGAACTCCCACTACACTCTTTCACTTCTCTTGCAGTCACATTGGAATGATCTTGCTGCAACATTGAGTTGTTTGCCTGCAATTTTTCACATAGAACAAAGAAACCCTCGATGAAAGGCAAGAGTCTCTGAGTTCCGGGAGGAAGAGGAGGAGATGCTGAAGAAGAACCCCCCTGTACATGGTCACCCATGGTAATGTTTGGGGCAACTGATGATTGGGAGCTCTGATTCAACTCTGATTCCATTGAACTAATGCATTCACTTAGTTCTTTCCATAGCGACTCCAATGCCACATTTAACTTCCACATTGTAGCTTGTTCTTCCTGTTCATCACTATTCACTTTCTCCTTATCACCGTCAGTCTTTGTTTTGGCGTCACTACCAACAGAAGTGAGAGAGCTGAGAATCTGCAGAACGCGAAGAACAGCAGCCCCGGCCATGGATCCAGCACTCAAACCCAGCATGTGTGTATCCCTAAGTGTAATAAGTTCATTCACAGCTGAGCTGCTCAGCCTTTGGGCCAACTCCGAGAGCTCCACAACAAAAAATTTGCGATGAGCAGCAGCTACAGAGGCCAATTTCCTCAGCACATCACCAGCCAGTGTGTAAACTTTGTCTGAAAGCCTACATCACACAAACTACAGATTAATAACAAAGAAAATATTGCAGATTGAATTAACAAAAGAAGTCAATAAAATATGAACAAAAAAAAACTAGCAAATGTCAGACAACCATTTTTCCTGAAACTGAACAGAAGAAATAAATAATATGAATATAGTGAACAGTACCCTTCATGCCCGAGAAGACCACAGAGATTACAGAGATCTGCATGAGGCATCAGTAGGAAAATATCTGAAGTCGTAATGCTTCTCTGACCATCTGATTTGGAATTTGATGCACTGGAACTTTGGTCAAGTTGGTTAGATTGTACTGCTAATCCATCAGTGTCTTTGTGAGTATCAGTGATGATTTCATTTCCAGGAGATGTTTCAGCAGGAGATACAGTTTCTTCAGCATTAGACTGAATATCTACTTTGGACGCTGCAGCATACACCACCACTTGGAGTAGACCCATGACCTTCCAGTAAACAACAAAGATGCATTACTTGTAGGAAACTTAAATCCAACATCAGTTTTTAGACATTATAAAACAAACCTGCTCTAGGTGTGCGATACTCCGTAAGAACAGTGGTTCACTTAAAAGTCTTAGAAGCAATATCAAAGGGACATCCTTGTCATCTGAGCTTCCAGAGACGGAGATCTGAGGCTCTCCACCGGTGATTTTATCTTTACCTTTTGCATTCTTTCCTTCTGACAGATTTGCATATGCAAAATCAGGATTTGAGCTCTCAAAGTGGAAAAGTAGACTGGCTACACCAGAATGATTTGTAGCCAGATAGGTCAGAATCTCGAGTACTCTTCGCAACACAAGTGGAGGAACACCTGTATAACGGAAACCATCATTGCATGATCCAAGAGAAAAAGATTTTTCTATCAGAAGGGATATATGGAAAAACGAAAATAAGTACCATCACATAATTGAGATCGGCCATAAACAACATCAGACTGACATCCATAGAGCCTCTGTGTATTCATCGAAGTCACTACACCCACGGTGCTCACAATCTCGGGCTTTATCATATCAAGCAGAAGACGAACAAGTATTGCTCGTGTATCATTGTGTGAGCACAAGTTCAACAAAAGTCTCTGTAGTAGACCTTTTCCAAGAGGCTAGACAGCAAATAGCAAAACAATATATTCGCTCCATTATTACACTAGGGAATTCAGCTATTAACTTAAAAAGAAAATATATATCACGCCAACATTCATATAAAAGAGTAGATACATAAGAATTCACGGTGTTTGAGGATTTCAGAGTATACTATATATTGTGTAATAAACTGTACAATTACCTGAGCCAGCCGTAATAATCGGATTAATGCTTTCAAGCCACTAGCATCCATAAGTGGTTCTCCCTCAAGTTCATTCAACTTCAAGTTCTCAGAAACTGAAGAAGCCCTCCTTCCAATATTGACTCCGACACCCCTGTCCATGACTGTTTGCCGATCAAAACCAAATCTGTTACCCCTAGTGTTTAGTCTTTGGTTACTTCCAAACAAGCTGCTGCGTGCATGGTAATGACTCATTGCTCTATCTCTAAGCATTTGTGCTTCAGCAAGTAATGGAGATGGCAATGCAGATAATAGAGCCTCTGAAGATGTCAAAAGCACCTAGCAGACAAAATGAGGAAGTAAATTAACAAACGAATAAATTAAGCCAAGTTATGAGGCCCGGGGTCTAAGAAACAGACCTCTTCACGCAGATCAGCAGGAAAAGTGGCGATAATCGAAGCATTATCCATGTCAACTGGTTGTCCTTCTGATTGCTGTGCAATCCTTTGAGCTCGTTGTTGCGCAAGAACTTCAGCTTGAATATCCGGAGGAAGAGCAGCTAAAAACTCAGGATCAATGTCTTCAACTCTTGGGGGTGCATATGTAGGTGGTGCTGGAGCAGACTGAGCTTGCTGAGAAGCAAGAACCTCTGCACGGAGATCTTCTGGAAGTGCCTCCAAAAATGTCGGATCTATACCATTAGCATCTGAAGCCTCGTTATTCAAACTACTTTCATCTGTCTGGCCTGCATCTTGAACCACCTGACTGTTCTGCTGAGCTGATGGCTCCTCTACATTAACCCCAGTCAGAGGTAATCCCGAATCCACCTGATCTCTTTCCATGTCCATAGCATTCATATCGACATCTGTACTTTCTGGAACAGAGGAAGCACGGCTGCCTGGACCAGCCATATCAGGCTCAGAGACTAAAAGTGCATGACAACTAGACTCACTATCAGGTCTTGGAGATCTATCAGAACCTTCAGCTTGAGATGGCATGCTGCAGGGCACAAGACCGCTTGAAGTACTATCTAACGGCATGCCATCCTGAGCAATAGAACTTGAAGATATCTCTAACGGCTCTCCGTCAGTAGCATTTCCGTTCCCGGTTTCCATGTTATCAACACCAATATTACTTGGCTGACCTTCTATCGCTTGATGACCATCACCTACTTGTTCAGCATTAGCCTCTGAATTGACCTCCTGTGACAGTTGAAGTTCAGTTAGTTGATTGCAATTAGTATGGGGATCAATATGAGTATCAGTTTCGATGACCTCTACAACCAGTTGATTATCAGTGGCCACAATTGGATCACCCTCGTGCCTATCTGGCAACCCTGGGTTCTGTGGAAGTTGTTCAGAAGCATTTTCAACAGGGTCATTATTGCTCAACAGCGATATGAACTGCTCTTCAACTGCTTGAGCAATTGCAGCAGCTTGGCCACCACCTTGGGGTTGGCCATCATCGGTCCAGCGGCCATCACCTGGCCCTCTCCTACCTGATCCACGCAAGGACTCTAAACCAACAGAAAAATCAGCTACTTGTGGTGGCACAGAACCACCCAGCCGATCACCAAATAGATTAGTTGGTGCATTGCCATAAGGAAGAGCAGGTGCATCAAACATATAAAAATGGGCTAGATCAAGGTTACCAGCAGAAAGGCCTTCTGAATCCCGGATTGAATTCCCAGCAGATGACCACATTGAAAACAAATCACCAGAATTTGATGGCCTTGAAAGGAGAGGATGTTGAAGACCATTGCCTTCTGTGACTGACCGCTCATAGGAAGTTCTATTGGTCTGACGACGACGTTCAAAGCCAAAAGATCTGCGAATTCCAAAGAAGTCATCAACATTTACACCTTCAAAAGCTTCAGCTGACACATCAATTAGCCCTCCCCCTGCTCCAGGTTGTCCAAGAACCTGTAGATGATCCAACCCATCAAGGGCTTCTCTCCACCTAACCTCAATGACACGGTTTTCATGAAAATCATCATCCTCTTCATCAACCATATCATCATTATAATCATCTCCCAAGCCAGTATCATCATGGTCCTCCACATCTGTATCAGCCAATGACATTAAACCAGTGCCGTCTTCAGCTATATCTTCATCCTCATCCTCTCCATCATCATCATCCTCACCATCGTCACCCATGTCATCCTCTTCATTCATGTCATCATCTACCCTGTTTTCTACATGAAAAGACATCTCAATTTGTTCACCATTGGGTAAAGCACCACTTTCCTCCATATCCTCACGCATATAATCATCTCCAAGATCCAAAGGTGTATCAGTAGTTGGATCCTCAATCCTCATCTCTTGTTCCTCTGACTGGTTGGGAGTTGCATTGTGATCATGATTATCCTGAGAATTATCAGGGGCCGCAGCTTCAGAGCCAGCACGTCCACCAAGTCCAATTTCAGAACTCCTATTTTCAGCAGAAGATTGTAATTGCTGAGAAGCTGCACCTTCAACACCCTGTGAATCAGACCTACCATTTGAGCCATTTACCTTCTTTTTATTCAGTGTATCAGCCCGGGAGACTTGTTCACTAGCATTTGCTGCCCTTGTCAAGCTTTCCAGAGACTTGAGTATGAGATTTACTACTTTAGGTGCATCAGGGTGGTCCAAGTCAATTGCCTGTAGAATGCCTGAGAGGCAATGCACAATTCCACCATCTATCATGCTTTTGGCAATGTCAGGAGAACAACCAGAACCAGGTAGGCTGCCAGACGAAGAATTCTTTGACAGAATAGAATAAACCAAATCAACAAAAGCAGAGACTTTCTTATCAGGTAATAAGCTGCTATGGGAAGAATTGCTCTCAACATTTGTAAATAAAGACAATGCTTTCACAAGTTCATTTACTACCCTTCTTCTTCCCTCGCTAGAACGGCCAGCCAATACAACCAAAAACCATGAAGCTTTTTCAGAGAGCTTGTCTCTCCATTCATCAGAGCCAGCAGACTTATCAGTTGCCAAGGGAAGAAGACGATGTAAAACATGATGAACAATACCCCCCTGTCCAGAAAATTCAAAATGACTAGACCCACGTTGTTGGCACATTTCTAGATCTCGTCTCAAGATTACTCCAACAACGTGTACGTACATAAGCATAATATCACTCAATAACTTCAGAACAAATGTCACTTTAGCAAGAGCAGCTGATTTCTCCGACAGACTGTCTGTTCCTATCTTAATTGATTCATTAACCTTCGATTTACCTTTCACTTTTTTGGTTGGTTCATCTATGTCCATAGCACTGGCATGCCCACCCCATTCATCATCCCCATGGTATGAAGGATAAGTTGACACAATCTCAAGTAGGTAATCAATGACTTGAGTAAGATTTGCTGAAACCTTTTTGTGGGATTTGGAGTACTTACTGGCGCCATCATGGGCCTTATTTTCAGTTAGTCGTAAGCATTCATTAGTAGATACACCGGTTTCTGATCCAGGAGCTTTTTTATCTTTATCTTTAGATAGCACAATAATGCACCTCCCTCCTGATGACTCCAACTGACAGACAGCCCCTACAGCTCTCATAAAGACCTCTGGGTCCCTGGATATAACAGGCGCCATAGACGTCAAAAACGTTCTAGCCACTACACGCCCTCCATGCCTGCTTCCACTCAGTGTTTGGCGTATCTCCAATTCCATAGCTGTTTGCAGGGTCTGAGGATCTTCTAGAAGATGTCTAACAATAGCAGATGCTAAGGTGTCATACCCAGGAAAGAAGCAACTTCTTGGAAGGCTAAAGAGGGCAACCATGCCACCACTTTCAAGGAATTGCACAGCCAGAGCATGTGATTTTGTCAAGCGAGCACATAACTGAAGAACAGCCTGCATAATGATAGGGGGCACATGTCTTTTTATCAGGTCACAAGCAATTCCAAGTACTTTACAACTCTCCTCCATTGTCAAGTAACCTGTTGGTTTTCCAAGAAGCGTTTCAAGCACAGAGATGTCCTTAGCAGAATCATCTTTGCATTCATCATCAGGCAATGGTTTTTCCTTTATTGCTTCAGATGGTGCTTCATTTCCTGACAATAAAGATCCAGGAACTGTTCCCTCATCTGCATGACTAGATATTTTAGGCCTAGACTGCACCAAATCATCCAAGATAAGAAGTAATGCACTGATGCATTTCGGGACAAGGAGCTCTAGTGATGCCTCTGTCCTCTCCATAAAATTAATCAAGATATCAACTGCAATAGAGACGATCCCATTTTGTGCCGCAATTTCCCGAGTGGTTCCATCTTCTGAAAGAAGTAATGCTAATGTATGCGAAATCATACCTAGTGCACAGCTATCTTTGGAGAAATCAAGTGGGCAGAGCTTGAGCTGCTGAACAAGATAAGAAATTACTTTTGAGCGATCTTCCCCCTTGTTCCTGCTGCAAAGAGTACCCAGCAAATCAGTCAATGGGAAAGCCATTGAATCACAACCCTGAAACAATTTCATTGCAACAGCAAGGATATAATCCACAGGAGGTGGTTTTGCCTCCCCCTCTTCAGCCAAGACATCAGCAGACTTTTCAGCCCCATCAACTCTAGATGTTTCTGTTGAATTTCCTAGGGATAAGGCCAGGGCACGAGCTAGCTCATCATCCTCCTGCACCGGATCTTCGGCATGACTAAACAACCATTCCATTGCCATCTCAACACTATTCGTTTCCACTCGTCTCAGCGCCTCCTCAGCTCTTGCTCTTGAAAATCCCATCTCAACAATGGTGGTAATGGTAGCCTCATCAGGTGGAGGCGGCATGAAACGTTGGCTAGCTGTTCCAGGTAATCCATTGCGACTTAGTTTTCCATCACTAACGCCATTGTACACATGAGTGATTAGAGAAATGATGGAAGTGATGAAACCAGGACTACAATTGGAAAACATTGGGTGATTCCAGACAGGAAGTATCACATCAAGAACTTGAGACTGCAACATGCGGACAAACGCTTCTGGATCTCTAGGTACAGGGAACAACCCAATAGATAGACCAACCGCAACAGGCTGAACAAGCAGCTGGGCCTGGGATGCTGAGTTTGATGGCAATAGTAACCCAGAATTCACAAAATACTCAAGCTCACGACAATAACTCTGCAACGTATCAAGGAGCCATGAACTCTGAGACAGTTTGCTCCCATCACCACTCTTTTCATTCTCAGCACCTGATGCGGAAATAGCATAAGGAACATTCCACAACAGCTGACTTGTAGCATCAAATGTTGTAAGAAGCTCCTTGAAGGTCCCATGAACGTAAAACTTGTTAATCATTGCAGTATAACAAGTCCGCCGCCTACTATCAAACGTAAGAGCGACCATGTCATCAACAACCTTTCCAAGATAGCGACACTTAACTGACAATGAGATATCAACCCCAGAGTTGGGATCTGGAAAACCAAGTGCCTCAAGAAAAACTTTTGCCAGGGCAGTTCCAATACTCTTTGAAGCTGAACTTAAGGATCCAGTTTCAGTCCTCCGACGATTTGGTAAAGTAAAACCCTTGACAAGTGCTGTGAAGAAAGACCGCATGGTTGAAGCAAGCTTATTAAGGTTATCCAGTATCTGTACTTCTGGACTCTTCTTCTTCATTCCATGTGGCTGAGCCTCGGTAGTACTTGCTCCAGCTTCAGAATCAATCTGCAAGGCTTCCAAATGCCTCCCTGTCCTCCCACCACGAAGACGAGCCACGCCATGTCGAGTGCGGCGACTGAAAACCTCACTTGTGCGGACCACAGATAAGAAGTCACGTTCGACTCCCCACTGTGGGTGAGAACTATTTCTGATTGAGACGGGATTCATGTATCTAATAGATGGAATATTAGCATCGTCGTCACTCTCCCTTCCAGCAACATTAGATGGTCCGGTATCTGTACTTTCAGGCTCCACTTCAACATTACGTTTCTCCTCCACCTTCAACTCACAGCACAAAGATACCTGCCACTGAATTTCCCTGTAAGCCTTCCCAAGGTCTTTCAATACTTCTGCATCTGCAGAACCCAGTTCAGAAACAATTGTAGTTGCTCCTTTCAATAAAGAATTAGAAAGAGACAAGAATCCTTCCAAAGTTGAGAGATTCTTCAAGATCTTTACTCTCTGAGAAACTTCCACCTGAGCAAGTTGGGATCCCTTAATTGAACTCAAAAATTCATCTGTCAACTTTAAATGTTCCCTTAGGAAAGAACATACTGCACGGGCAAGTGTAGGAGAATGCTGAGCAGAGAAATTTTTAAAAGCAACAGCTATGCTTTGTCCAAGAGATACTGAAGGAGGCAATAGAGGCAAAGAAAATAATTGCAGGATACACTCAATTCCCTTCTTCTCAACAAAAATTCGGCAAGTATCAGAGTTTTGAAGAATTGTCTCAAGAAGTCGAGCGACATTACTTATACAATCAGGCAAAAATGATTCAACATTTGACAATGATGGATCAGGGACTGCGTCCGATGATTGCTCAGAACTTCCAGGCTTGCATGAATCTCTGTCATCAGCTGATATCACTTCTTTATTATCAGGTTCAGTTTCCATTGGAATAGGCTGAGAGCTATTTGAGCATTCTGCAGTTGGAGATGCTGAATCAAGTCCAGATCCTATTTTGGCAATTTTTGACAGTATCTCAATCAGCATGTCAACACCCAGTCCGCGCAAAGAGGAGGCATGGCGCATGAGTTCGTCCAGGCCGCTTGATAAGGAGCCTGATGTATCAGCAGCAAGAGCTCGCAAATACTGTTTCGATGTAAAAACTTTTACAAAGCACCTCAAAGCATTGCGTTCTTTGACAGCTTGAAGACCATTGTTGTTCAAACACAATGCATCAAGACACTGTGGTATACAAGTAATAGCCTCAGCCGAGCAAAGAACACCATCCATTATGGCATCCATAAAGGCAGAAGGAAGACCCGCCGCTTCTAGGACAGAAAAGCAAGTAGGATCTTTGTGAATTACGTCACTCATCACAGTAGCTGCAAGTGAGAAGACACCCCCACCAAAATCTTTTGACCTTTTGAATATTATACACAAGCACTGTGGTAACAAGCTTTCTTCGGTACCATACATACGAGCTGTTGTCCCAGGAGCATAAGTTCCCAATGATATAGCACGCAATAAGGCTTTCATCAGCAACCGCCGGTGATAGCAAACCAATGCCTCAGAGTATAGAGGCTGCAGGCTATCAAGCTCAGCAGAAGTATTTGTAGCCATCTCAGAACTACTGCACTCCGCAATTTCAAGGTCACCCGAAGTACTTTGCTGCTTTGAACCATTTTCAACATGAGAGACTTCGACCATCAGGCGTGAAATGGTATCATCTAGACCACCCAAGTCTCGGAAAAGAGCAGCAGCTGGATTGCTGTAATCCATAAAGGCTTCCAAAACATGCACAGCTGTGCTAACCAAATGCAAGTGCTGAGGATCCGTATCTTTCAATAGAGGTAGTAGAGTGGGGATAAATCCTGCTTCACGCATGGCTGAGCAACCAGATGATGATGACACCAAAACTGTAACTAGAGATAAAAGAGCCTCAGCAAAAACAACAGACGACTTTGATGAATTATTTACAACTGAGCCAATTGCCTTTTGCATAAGGCTAGAGAGAATGCCACGGTGTCCACCAGACGTTACAGCTGTCAGTACAGTAGGCTGACGTGACCTATCTTGACAAAGAGCAACCAAGGATAGAAGACTTAAAATCCGAATCTTTTCTGGTACTGCATCTTCATAGCTTAGCATGGTAACCAATTCATTGATAAATTCTGGCTCAGCATTGAAGAAAGAAATCAGGTCATCAGTATCACTACATGCTTGAACAAGAACTACAAAGGCATAGAGGCGGATACAAGTATATTGTTGCCTTGCTTCTAGAGAGCTGAAAGCCCTAGCAAACCTCAACCTCGTCAAAAGAGAGAATCTCAAGTTATGGGGAACTTTATATTCAACAACTAAGTTATTCAAAAGTTCAAGGTCACACTCTTTTCTTGCATTCACATCCGGCATGTGTATAATTTGTAAACCTCTTGTTGATTGTTCTATCGAATTTGGTTCAACTGAAGCTTCATTCACAGAATAAAATTCAAAATGTAGTGTGCTACCCAACTCAAGAGCAATGGGGTCACATATATTCTGTAGAGCACATGGAATCAATCCAAGACCTTCTTCTTTACCCCCCCAACCCTGGGCAAATGAAAATAATCTTGAATTAAGAGATGCGTCTCTTATTATATACTTTCCAATGGATTTCTTCAAAAATGCAGCCAGCGTCTGCAGGCAAGCCTCCACAACATTTGCATCGGTGGAAGCAAGCAGAGATGACAAGTGATGCTGCACCAACAAAATAGTCGGAATAAGATACTGAAACGTATTAAATATCAAACATTCTGAAAAAACACCAGATCAGGAATTCATTTGAGGAGATTCCACTGAAAGCAGGGGCGTGTAATTGAATCCGTGTCACGTTTTAGCTTGTGCTATTATACTACAAAATTGATAGAAACAAACTCCCCAGCCATCAACTTATCAGTGCCCAGTATATCCAGCTCAGAGTGCATACACGTAGAAATACATACTAGACAAAAGAAACCCAGGAAGGCACTTTTGGAATTTCTTATCACAAACTTTGCAATAAACGTGATGTACAGTGACTTAAAACTTTCAACAATTTTAATCAACCATAAGCATAGGAAGGTCAGTCAGGAAACTCAATTACTTGACATCACATTAGTATTGTCACAAAAAAGTGTCACTATTTAATGCAAGCAAATTAAAACCTTAAAGACAAAATATCTAACTGTAAATACAAGTCCAGCCTCTAAAAATGTCCGGCACAGAAAAACCTTAAAATCTTTGTGATTCAAGACCCACAGGCTATTTTTTGCTCAACAGTATCTCACACCTCATCTAGAGACTCTTCTTCATATTATATACATGCACAGAGTCCTTTATTAACATCTAACAATATACTTCTATTTTAATTCAGCAAAACTTTCTTTGATGCACATGTCATTGTCACTGTTAATTATTAAGAAAAAGCATAGCCTGTTGTAATGGTTAGTACCACAATTTTAAGCTCGAAACATGAATTTAAAAAAAAAACAAATATAATTAAAGATATATACCTCATAAGAGCTGTAGAAATGTTTATTGGTGCAGTTTTCTAATATCACTCTTATGACTCGGAGAATCTGAAGAACAGCATCCCGTGGGAATGGCGGATCTGATTCTAAAAAGTTGTCCTCGAGTAGTAAATCCTTCCTTGGTTTAATGAATGTCTCAAAAAAGGTGTCAAAGTGATTAAACAAGTCGACCCAGTGATGGAAATCTCCCTGCAACAAGCTTGGCAAATGAGTATACAGGAACAAGTGGATAAAAGTGTAGTTTGTGGGTGATAATGGACCTTATCGAACTCCCAGGAAAAACTTTTAAGCGGTTCTTCTATTTTCTCCAGGGGTGTAGCAGTAACATTGTTGATGAAGGATTTGATCTTTAATGGCTACAATGAAAGAAGGCATAACCATCATTCTCAGTTATCCAACATCTTTTGATATTAAGGTCACAACAATAGCGAAAATAAATCAAACAAAGATAAGAATGGTAAAATTAATTAAAAATTTGGAAAACATAGGGAACTGAATACATAAACAAGAAGTTAACTAAGAATTTCAGCTTAACCATTCTTCTCTATATAGCTACACTAACACAGGTTATCAGTTACCCGTAACACCTCTGCAAATCATAGAAGAGTCAAAGCTAAATTTATAATGTCCTATTTAATTTAAAAAAATTTATGATGTATCAACAAACAAAAAATTGAACGCTCAAGATTAAAATGAAGAAGGTAGCCATTGAGTTTTTTATTTTTCACAATACACGTTCTATCCACATCTTTGGCCAAAAATCAATCCCAAGCAAAAAAAAAAGAAGGTTCATCACGTGGCATGCAACTTGTAAGACCGAAATATTAGAATGAAATTTTTATTTTTCCTTTGGCGTCCTACCAGCTATGAAGTCGAATATCAGTTTTATATTTCTTGAGCTAATAACTATATGAAAAGCTAGGCTGATTTGACAAGGCAAGAATGAAGTATCAAATGTCATTAATTAAGTGAAAATAATAACTCGGCAAGAGCTCCTAGTTACATTTATTGTTACAGGAAACTACAATTACAATTTAATTGAAAACCTAACACAAACAGCACCTGCGAGAAGCAAAACCGCTGAAGGCTTGTTTACAAAAGAGAACACCTAGACCTAAGGCTGACCCAATGCCAACAACAAAGTTGCGTGCCTGACAGCTAGTGTTATAAAAACGGGCAAAAATGCGTCAACTTAAGTTGAGATAGAACAAGATTCTACGAAATTACTTCTTGGATGTTAGGTCCTACATCCAAACTTATATCCGATTCATTGAACATCACTCACAGCTCACACATTCATATAAAACACCCTAATACGCATCCGTAGCTGGAATTTTAAACATAATCAAAAGAATTAATAGGAGAACAATATATAATTCTCACTGACCACTTCAAGTGCCCTCCTTCGCTTCAACTTCATGTTTTCAAATCAACCAAATGCGATCATTTCCCGATTTGATGAGAAAACCGCTCAATTGATCAATCGACCGAATCAACAACTCCGATAGTCGAGTGCTAATTAGAGCGACGGAGGGATGTGGTAGCTTCAGTGAATAATGGGATAACCCGAGGATCGGAGGGCTGAAATTCGATTGATTTAGGAAAAAATATACAGAACACGAACAAGATATATGGATGATTGTGCGTATCTGCAGAGAATGAAGATCGTGAATTCCTAGGGTTTTCGAAGAGAGGGTTTTTCTGCGCAATTGGTGATCGCATAGAATTTTTTGTGCACAAAAGAGAAAGAAAAAGGGGAAATTTTACGCTGGCGATGAAGCTATATGTTCTTTATATAGGGCACAGAAAATGGGGAATAAATAAAATAAGGTAGAGATGGAAAAATAAGATATTCCCAATAAATAAAATCATATTAATTATACTGATTTTCTTTTCTTCTTTTTTGTAGCCAATTTTCATTCTTTTTTTTATATAAATATTGATTAGCTAGATTCAAATAATAATTAGTTGATTAATTTCTGCAGAAAAAGGGGTCAAATATTTATTTATCTAGATTCAAATATTAATTACACCCATTTACATTAATATATTTATCTATATGAATAAATCACATATTTACTATAGAAAAATATAATAATATTGACAAATATTAAAAGAAAGAAAGAAAGAATAATTAGAAATAGTTCAATCAACCAAAAAGTAGAATATCCCTTCCTTAAAGACCAAGAAGTTGCATTTTTCTACATAAGAAGTTAGAAGTTAACAACACAAAACATGCTTTCAACTGCAGTATCTGAAACTAGAGCACAAATTTTACATACAAACAAACATAATCCAAGGCCACATTAAAGGATTGGTGCATAGCAATATCAACAAGAACGATGATGTACGATGACGCTCGACTGGCTTCACGGTTGGTGGTCGTTTCTCCGACAGCAACAGCTGCTATGAGATCTGATTTTTATGTACATGGAAAGGCAAGCAGTATATGTGCTTCTTCACTTTGGTTGAGCTTGTCACAGTTGATCGGAATCATCTGGTACCTCGAACGCTAAATTGCATATCGTACCTGTGAATTTACGAAGTGGTGATTCTTCATCATTGTGCCGGCACAGGGAGAGAATGGACTGTCGATTAGTTGGAGTGAGCCTGAGACGATTTGAGGCAAGCATAATATGCTTTCCCACTTCGGGTTTTTGGTGCTTTTTCTCCATTGAAGCTTCAGAACTGGGCTTCTCCACCCACACATTCTCAGGCACTTGAGGAGGGCTATGGACTGCTACGGGTGAGAGTTTTGGGTATTCATGTCCAGTGCTGCAATACTGAAGCTGCTTCCTGTGTTTGTATTGCGGTGTGGCAAGAGGAAACAGTGGCCTAGAGGTGCCTTCATCATAATCTGTGAAGTACTTCTTCATAATCCCAGAAACCGACGATGGTTCCGAGTAAGCTTCACCAGTCACCTCTGATATCACATTGGCTTCCTTATCGATAAGAGAACGCTGTATAGGTCCTCGTCTTGGCTGTCCCGTTTTGAGCCTTTTGTTCTTCACATTCTTCCTTTTCCTCTTTCTAAGGAAACATGAAGCTGCTAAAATCTTCATCACTCCCTTGAGGCATGAAAATCTTTGCACCTTAGCTTTCTTTCTTCTGCACTTTCTTCTCTTTGCAAATGAATCAGTAATCACACCACCAGCAGAATCAAGATTTTGAACTTTCACTTCATTATATTTTGAATGAGTAGGAACTTTTGATAAACCAAGACTCGTCCAAAGAAACCAAGGAGGATTTGAGCCCAGAAAAGCATACTTGAGCGGTAAAGACCCGGATAGATGATAAAGGTATAATTTTTGCTTCACCTGGTATGGCAAGAACTATGATAAGATAGATTTCGGTTAAGTAACTTCCACCAACTACGATAAAAACATACCATCAATGCTTCGACCCTTATATTTCCAATTTCTGGGAAACAGTTTAGATGCGCCCTTTCCACCTCTCCTACAAGTATACGATATATCATCATCTAGCATGTAGATAGTAGTTGTCTTCAAAGTTTTCAGCTAGTAGCAACATATACACACAGGTTAAGGTACACCGAGATAAGAGGTAAACAAAGTGTGTATTTACACCAATGGCAGCCATGAAAATGACACCAAACATCAGACACGGAATATATCAATGAAATGGCACTATTTGTAATGAGCTCATCAGAGCTTCAGCTGCAACTTGTGACTCAAGAAGCGGATTGAGAGCTATTCCTGACTCGTTACCCATAACCAAGATCCTCTCTTCTCTGCAACACTTTTGACCAATCTAAAAGTTTGCAACTTGTTCAATCTTTTACATAAAATTAAATGCCTAATCTGGAAATGGTGCACAACAATAAATGTGGTGCAACGTTCACCATTTAAAGATATGTAAATCTAAAATAACACAGCCACCATTGTAATGATGCAAATAATGATACACTTCTCTTTCAAGCCATCTGCATAAATTTCAAAGCAAGAAAAAATACCTACTTTATTCTCATTCATTTGCAATCCCTACTTATTCAAATCCTAGAACCAAAGATGGAATGTCCCACTTCATAGCTATTCCCCAATCAATGCAATGCGGTTACATAAAACAGCACAAGAATAATGACACAATAGGAATGACAAACAAAAAATATGTTGGGTGGTTTTTGCCATTTTTGTTATCCAAAACCAAACGATAAGCAATGTTACAAGTTGAGCTAAAGAAAAGAGGGGGTAAAGAAACCAATGAACTCTCCACCAACATTCTCAGTATGCAGTTCATTACATTAAACCAACTCCAATAAGGAATTTCCTCGCACAAACCGAAAATCAGTTATCAAAGACGTCGATGGTATGCATAAAGTTTTGATCTTTGAGAAAACCCAGAAACCACAACACGTAGTAAAGGGTTCGTGTCGAAACCTCAACAGATTCTGAGAAGTATAAGAACAATGTAGCGAACCGAAGAAGGGGAAAAAGGAACTAACTCTTGAAGTCATCGGCCGTGATCTCCGGCGACGCCGGAACGGCGAGGCGGGTGCCAATGTTCGTCTCGATAAACACTGCTGCGGGGACATCGCAAAACCCCATTGAGGAAGAAAGAAAGGAAAGAACACTAATTTTTATTTTCCTTTCTTTCTTTTCTTTGCCTCAAAAAAAAAAAAAAAAAAAAAGAAAATAACCCCAACACGTTTTATGCTTTTAATAAACGGAAGAAGAAAGTGATTTGTGGATTGTGAGCATAAACGAGACGAGACTGCCTACTTTCATTTAAGTATCATCCAGTTTTCCTCTCCAACCGGAGAAAATGGAGGCACTGTGCTCTCCCATCTCACTCTTCACTCAGATTAGCTTACCTGTTGCAACTTCAGCGCCTGCGAGAGCGGTGAGTGCCGCTGTGCCGAGAGTAGTCTGTTCTACGTGTGTAGCTGCGGTGAAGCATAACGAGGGTCGGACTTCAAGAAACAATTCTGCTAAAACTTCGACTTCTAGAAGTAGAACAGGTCCATTGCATTTGCTAGTTAGGCATACTTCCAATTGAAGTTTCTGTTCAAGAATATGTCTTGCCGCCTTTTTTTATTGGATGAAGCTTCACTTGAGTTATTGTGTTGCAGGCCGTCCACAAACTCCAACTACTGGAGGTAGAAGAGGTCTCTCTCTCTCTCTCTATCCCTTTTTCTGTCTCTGTGTGTGTCTCTGCCTCCATCCCTCTCTGTCCTCTCTCTCTCTTATTGAATTTGGACAATTTTTGGGATGCAGGCAATGCTCAGAAGCTGAATTTGGAGATATCACCTCATAGAGCTGGTATGCTATATTGTATTATACTACACACAAAATTATTGCCATCTTTGAGGCATTATTATGATCTTGCCGATGGAAAATAATGATTTTGCCTATATGGTAATCACATATGAGCAGGGTCAAGTTTATGTTCTATATGTACCATATAAAGGTGAAAGGGGTTTGCAATCCCAGTTAACATTCTGTATTGGTTCATAAACTTGTTGCAGTACTTTCTGCATTCAATAATTCACATTTATTCTGTGAAATTATGAGAAATTTGAGGGAAAGCTTAAATCTTTTCGTTTTTACATCCTTAAATAGTGGCATCTGTGAGATTGATGCGCATTCAGTTTGGTGGTGCATTTGCTGACCTGTTGAATGAGCAAGGCAAGGGTTCAGGGGATAACGAGATGGGATATGTTGAGAGAACTCTTGGTTTCCGTACCCATGATCTAGATGATAGAGATCTTCGCCTGGTTTTGCCTCTTACTTTTATATCTTGTATTTGTTGTTCAGACCGAATCATGGCAAGTTAAAGATTGGGTTTGTAGGTTACAGAAATTGTTGGGGGTACCACCCGTTGGAAAAGATATCTGGATCATTTGATTCTCTCACTGTGTCATGATGATAGCACCTTCAGAAGCATGGAACCTCTTCTCCTACAGGTAGATATATATTTTTATCTATACAGTTGTTTGTTTGCTTTGGATGATGCAATGCCAGAGCTGACCTGACTGAGGGCTCGCCCAGTTTTTCGAGTGCTGTAAGCTTACACACATTCTTTCAGATCCTCCGAATCGGGTTTTATGAGATCCTAAAGCTTGAAATGCCTCCATATGCAGTCGTTGATGAGGTACATGGATGCATAATGTCTCAACTATTGTTTTCTTGTTTGTGACAGCTATGTTCACACCAATTACATGTTTCTCTTATCTTCCTTTCCACTTTTTCAGATGAAGATAAGATCTGAGTGTACTTTTCAATTTTTAATTGCGGTTGCTTTGAGATGCTCTCGACACTCCTTTTAAGTTTTATCTTGCTTATTTAAGTTTCTTTTGGGCCTGACAGAATGTGAAGCTTGCAAAAGCTGCACTAAGAGTTGGTGCCGCTAATATGGTTAATGCGATTTTGAGGAAACTAGTGCTGCTTAAGGTCAAACCTTCAACACTTCAAATATATTTTTTGGAGTTAACTATGATATTTTAGTGACTTTGCTCTCTCTAATGTCTACAGGAGAGTAACTCGCTCCCTGAACCAAGAGTCGATGGTGATGACAGGCAGCAAGCACGCGCTTTGGCCATCATTCATTCTCACCCTGTCGTGAGTTTGTCTTTCAGCTTTTAGTTTTACACTAGTTTTAATGAATCACGTAGATCCAACTATCATCTACTTATTCTCTAGTGGATGGTGAGACGATGGATTAATGACCTTGGTCTTGATGAAGCTATAAAGTTTATGACATGGAATAACACAAATCCTGGTTTCAGCATCAGGTTTCCCTATTCCGTTTAAGAAGCTCTTTATTTTCAAGAGTAAATGTCTGTTTTCACTAAACATGTTTTGCTGTGACGATTTCAGAGCAAACACAAGTAAAGGCTTCACAAGAGCAGATCTTGTTGTAGAGCTTGAAAATTTAAAGGTTGGTACTTTAATCTTCACTCAAAGACAAAATTATCACAAAACTTTTGATGGCCTAAAAAATACTGCGCCGCTTTGTCATTTGGCTCTTGTTTATAAATATATATATATATATATATATATATGTATTCCTAGCAAGAGAATGGGAATTCCATTAGTGTGTCTATGTCCAACTTTCTTATTTTCTCCCCTTCTCGTCAACTTTAGGTTCCGTACGAAGTTTCTCAGCACTTGGATGATTTCGTCCGCATAAGAACAGGGATGCAGGTGAAAAAAAATTCAATTTTCAACAGCATATTCCAATTACTTTTCCCTTTTTCCTAGTTATTGGTTAGGCTGAATTTGGATTCACGTATTTCCCGAAAACTCATTTATCCTGTTTCTTGATAGTTTAGCTGGTAACCTGTGGTCAGAGTTTCATTCCGCATCATGATTATTCCACATTTAACCCTTACAGGTTATCATACAAGCTGGATTACTTAAAAAAGGTTTATGTTCAGTCCAGGATGAAAGCGCAGGTAATCTTCCCTGCCATAGAATTATCCTATCTTATTACAGCTTCTATTATCTTCTTAGCTGTGCAAAGTCTATATCATACCAAGATTCTCTTTGTTCCCTTGCAAAACCTTCTTATCCGATGGCCACACGGCACGTACTGTGTTATCAATATAAAGAAACAGCAGCACATTTATTCGTTATTCTTGTGGATCGTGCATGAGTACAGGGACCAGTTGCTACACGGTTACTCAAGTTGGCTAAATCATACTTTTGTTGCAGGATTGGTGGTTAGGGTCGTGGATCCAAAACCCGGCGACAGCATTATCGACTGCTGTGCAGCTCCAGGGGGAAAGACTCTTTTCATGGCCTCATGTCTCAATGGCCAAGGTACGTTGCTGCAAGCTGTCGTACTATGTCTCCATATATTCTACTCCTTTGTCCCACTAATAACGACCCATTTGCTTTTTACACGAAAACCAAGAAATACTCAATAACTCTGTATTACACAAAAACCAATGAGCACCCCGTGTGTTTATTTTTACCCAAAAAGGAAATGGGTCGTTATTAACGAGACGTCCCAAAAAGGAATATGGGTTCGTTATTGTCAGATATAGTAGTAAATGTCCGATCACGGTTAAATCCTTCTTTCAGTAATATTGTTATGGTGGGATTATTATCAGGCAGCATAAATGCAGTTGACGTGAACAAAGGCCGACTGAGAATCCTCAAAGAGACAGCGGAGTTGCACGACCTCAGTCAAGTTATCACTACCATTCATGCTGATCTTCGTGAACTTGTAAGTGAAGTTCTTACCTTTAATAACACTATTGTCAAAGGGAAATGTTAATCAAAGTTTTTCTTCTCTTCTTCTGTGTTCGATTTTTCAGGACAGTAATTTCTCAAAAGGTGATAAAGTTTTGCTGGATGCTCCTTGTTCTGGATTGGGTGTACTATCTAAGGTATACTACGTTGCAATTCGATTCCTGCACGAAATGGATCATTCAAACGCATTTGAACACATTGATCTTTGGGAAGCTAACTGGAAATGGAAAATATAACTTCAGGAAAGAACGCACTACTTCGTTGTTTATTCGTTTTCTTTAATACAGAGAGCAGATCTGCGCTGGAATAGGAGACTGGAAGACATGGAAGAACTGAAAACGTTGCAAGATACACTTCTCGACTCAGCTTCTAAGTGAGTCTAACAGTTGGTCTCGATGTACTTCAAATCTGATGGTAACATGAATTTGCTGGTTTCGGGGCAAATTAGAGATATGCCCAGCCGATTCATTTTTGTAAGGATCGTGATAGCGTTTTGATTATCTTATTTCAACCATTTTTGAGAATTTGCTTTGCATCCACAGCTTGGTAAAACCCGGTGGAGTACTAATATACAGTACGTGTTCAGTCGACCCTGAGGAGAACGAAGAAAGAATCGCTTCTTTTCTTTTGAGACATCCGGTAAGTGCATCAAGGCATTCCTCACTATTCTACACGAAACAGAAAATCAAAATGCTTCATCTGTTTGCAGGAATTCTACGTAGATCCCGTGCACAAATACGTGTCTCCCCATTTCGTTACCGAAGATGGATTCTACAGCTCTAGTCCTGTCAAGCACTCACTCGATGGCGCCTTTGCAGCTCGTCTCTTGAAATCTTCGTGACTTGGTTCGTTACATAGATCAGTGCTGAGGATTTGATTCATTGGAATCGGAAGAAATTCAACCCAACTCCTTACTAATGGAGAAAGAAAGAGCTTATCAGTTAGCAAATTCCTTCAATGGGAAGCTGCTTATTAAGGTTTGGAGTACATAAAATGGTTAAAGATTTGTTCTTCGAGCTTTGGCTCGAATATAGGCAGTGATTAATGTATTGTAAATTGTGATAAAAGATTCAATTTTGGGATATATTTTTCAATGAAATTGTTCACGATCTTCAAGAAAATAGTTATGGTGGTTGCAGAGCAAGAATTATGAATGAGACTGCAAATGTAAGTAAGAATCTGAAATCGAGTCTATCATTGAATATGAATCAAAACAGCAATGGAAAAACAATTAAAATAAAATAAAATATCAAATAACAAATCCTAGAGTTACTACCAAATCACCATAGATAACCTAATAATCTAGCAACAAATGAATGCAGAACCTACGCGAAGAAGTAGAGAATGGCGAGAAGCCCCGCGCAGGCAGCGGCGATGTGGTAGGAAGCGATCGCGAGTTTAGTGGTGGAGCTGGCTGCCGGCGGCGCCCAGTCGAAGTCGCCGGAAGCGGACGGAGAAGGCGCGAGCTCCGGCGGCTCGGATTCAGAGGGGTGCATGACGCGAACGATGAGTTTCTGCCCCGATCGGCAGTGACGGAGGTTGCCGCTGATGAAGTAGAAGAAGCCGGATCGGTCGAGCTGGAACACGGTGTCTCCGTCTTCGAACTTGGCGATGGGGCTGGAGGCGTTGCAGTTCAAGTAATCGGCGCCGCTCACCGCCGCGACCGAGTCCTTTCCGTACTTGAAATCTGATTAATTCATTCCGTTGAAATCAAATAAATTAGTTGAATCGAATTGAAGGAGTAATCAAGTACTGTATTACAAGTGATAGTGAACTTACGAAGTGTATCTCCAATGTGGAACCTGTTCGACGCAGCCCACTCATTGTAGGTCGCCGCCTCCTTTCCGGTAGGTTTCCGCCACCCGTTTTTTCCTCCAACTTCGAACTGGAATCCCGCGGCCATGGCGGCGGCGATCAAGAGCAACAAGCATTTCAAAGCAGAGGAAGCCATGGGGATTGAATCTTCTCACTGGAGCTCTGGAACTGTAATGGATGGAGAAATGAGGAATGCTGAGATTATAAAGGAGGGGGAGATGGCGGTTGGGAGTGACGGTTATGAGGTGAGTGGGGAAGAAAGCATGCAGAGTGGAGGTGGAAACAGTCAAAACACTTGGGATTTGGCGGCAATCTTAATGGGCCTTATTAGAGGCCCATTTGGAATTCAAATATGGGCCTTTACTAAATATGGGCCTAATCGGGCCTTTTTATTCAAAGCATAATAAGGGCCTCGAAGTTTATACTGCACTTACAACATGGGCCCACTATAACTTCCATAGGTAAGTAAATAACACTATATTAGGTTATAACTAAAACGCTCACCCATGTGCCGGTAGTACGCCCATGAACGATCTGATATGCATCATAGATAAATATTAATTTTTAATCAAAAATATATTAATTCTCATTTTAGAATTATAATTTATTAATTATGGTATAATTTAATATTATTCAACGAATTATGTTCAGATCGGGTCTCGTTTTTAAGGCATGATGTAATTTTGAGTCGAGTTGGAAATCATCCGAATAAAAATTCGGTGAGTCATGTCCTTTCGGGTCACTCGAAAATTTTGTATTATAAAAAGATTTTGTGTCGGTTCATACTTATTATTTTGAACCGAATCAACTCTATCCATATTTTTATAAAAGTCTGGTGGGCACAAGTCGGGATCGCTTCGACCCGATTTCAATTTTATTCTTGAGTTGGTATGCCATGGAGTTTGGTAAGTAGAGAGTGACAAATTCCCTAATAATAACCTGATTTATTATATATCATTTATCCATTAATCAATTATTTCTTTTACTTTTATATTTTTACAGTCAAAGTGCCCTCTGAGAACATTAATTAATACACAATCAATTTTCTTACATGTAGAAGTTGTACACACAGCTAGAATAGGTCTACACTACACAGTACCAGTCAATTTTTTCTTACATATATAGTTTGAAAACAAGCTATAAGAGAAAATATTGGGTAATCAATGTTGTTATAAGTGGTGAAATTATTTTGACATGAAAAAAGAATCAATATATCTTGCTTGCCCAAGTATGATCACTGCCTTTTTAGCATAATCATTTCCATTAATATCAAGATTTTCCTTTAATATTTCATGCAACCTATTTTCCATTAACACAAGCAACAACCCTAAATCAGAAATGTATAGTGAAGTTTGTCTCACAATCAAGATTCTCAAAGATTTTTTCTACACTTTTCAATTGATTGCTTCTTCTTTTGTGCATGTCATTATTGCATGTAGTACTAGCTAATACGCGTCCTCCTAAAAAATTGGTTTGTTTATTTTGAATACGTAAACTAAAAAATGATCTAAATGATATAAAAAAAAGGTTATAAGATCCGCAACTTTTGAAAAGTTGATTTTTTTTATTTACGGAAATAAATCAATATTAATGAACGGATGATAATATATTGATATTTGCCCCTTCTTTTTATAAAATTGCATCCTCTCTAATTGGAGATGGGAATTAAGTGTGCATAATTTAGCTTTGAAAAGCATCATTTTTTTATTTATTTATTATGGGCAAAAATATCATATTGTAGATAAAATAATCGTGGAATTATATTGTCATAACATATTGCGATATTTTTTTGATTTGATCCGCTTACATTTCTAAATTAAGTACAACTCTCTATAACGATTTCCATTATATATATATAGGTGTGTGTAGATAGATGATAATAAAATACAAGATGTAATTAAATATCAATTAAAATAGTAAATAAAAATATATTGTTTAAAAAATATATACAAATAGGAAAGCCAACCATTTCACGTGCAACGAAAGAAAACAAATCACGAGGGGGCCTTTGAAGAGCCTTCTATCAATTGATCATACTCTTTATTTGCCTAAACGGTTGCATTTATTCCTCACACACCACACCCACTCTTTATTAGGTTAATAGTATTGTATTTTAATGATACATATTATGATTACGGTTCAAAATTTACGTTCGACCATCGAAGATCGAGACTCTCAAAACATAGATGAAAGCTCGATTACAATATTTTCTGACTACGCCATTGATTACCATATAAGCACACGTGTACAAGTGTATTATAAGTATTTCAAATAAATAACAAAAGAAAGGTTAGAGAAGTTGTTGAGATATGATAAGAAGGCGACGCGTTGCTAAATATCTCCTACATAGATAGGTCTCTCACTTTACACATTTGGCTGTTCCAATGCAACCCTATTTATTATCCTACTTCTTTGCTTCACCTTCTTTGTTCCTCTCTCTCCCTCTCTCTTTTTCTCTACTTTCACATATCTGTAGATGAAGCTGTGTGTGTATATATATTATGTATAGTTTACATGCATTTGTTTATGAATGGGGTGTTGTCGGAATATAATAATGTAGGTGGCAAGGGAAAATCTTGATGATGATATGATGATGATGCAGGTGGAGGGAGGTGAAATAGTACAAATAGGGAAAGTTGTTGACAGAAGAGAGAGAGCACATGCCACCACTGCCAAAGCCTCTTTGCCTTTTGTGGATATGTGCTCTCTTTATTCTGTCGACCAATCCCCCACCTCCGCCGCCGCCGCCGCCGATCAATCCTCCTTCATCCTCTTTTCTTCATCTCCTTCTATGTATCACTCTGCGTATGTGTGTTGGGCTTTAAGCAAGCCAAGGTGTTCGAACTCCGCTCAAGATTTTGACGTGTTGTTTGAGTTCGGCTCGAAATGTGATTATCGAGTTGTCGCGTAGATCGTAAGTAGCTCTTTTTCTTCTGCTATATGTCACTGTGTGTTTCTTTATAGGCTCAACCCTTCACATGCACTTGGAAAACAAATTGAGCTTCTTCATGTACATATCGCATTAAAAAATTGATCTCTCTTTTTTTTTTTTTTTTTGCTTTTGGACTTGGTTTTTTTTTTTTTTTTTTTTCTTGAAGCTGCATATCAGGATTCAGGAATGCTAGAGTTAACTGCTGAACAAGAGCTTGTTTGTACCTTTTTGTTCTGTTTTTATTTGTGTGGACCTTCAAATAATTGAATAATTTATTTATTAGGGTTAGTTTGCCTTCTCTATTTGCCTGGATATAAATGTCTACCTAAGATATATGGTTTGTTTTACTTCACAATATCTTTTCACAGGCATCTATTTGGATTCAATTGGATTTCATAATGTAATTTCAATATCTCATTTAATTTGTACTCATTTAGTCAAAGTTATTTATAAAAAATGAAAAAAATCCAAATTAATGGGACAATGAGAATATTTTCCTTTTTGTCCTTTTCCTTTTCGTGTAACAAATTTTCGTTTCTAGTTTCTTAAAATTCCCAGCCCATTATCGCAAAAAGTATATAATAATAATAATGAAATAGTTAAATAAAATTTTATAATTCATACATCATGTATGATGTATTGCTATCACAAGAGATGAAAGAACATAAAATACATGATAGCTTTGCCTCTTTATTTGCAATCTGATCTCACACTCTAATTAAGGGTGCATGATCCTTTCTTCTTCTGTACAAAATATATTAATATGCAGAGACACTGCATATCTCACATCAATAATTGCACAATACCTCAATAGTCATCTAGGAGTGCTGGAATTCCAAATATCATCATCTCATAGACACAAGTAGTATCATCAACCCTTCTGCAGCCACAAAAGAAGAGGGAATGTTAATTTCTTCGTACCTCTTAGAAATAGAGAGAAGCTGCGGTGACACGAAATATATCGAACTACAGTCAAATTTATTGATGCACAATTTCAATTATTAGTCCATGGATAGGATTTCAATCTGTATCTGTTTATCATTTGATTCCCTATTCTCACATGAAGTAGATTTGTAGTTTGCAAGATTTTAATCCTTTGATTCCCTACACTTGCATTGAGTAAGTAGTAGAGATGATATGGCACTGAGAAAGTAAAAGGAAAAACCTTTTGAGAACAGGATGCCTCAGTCAGAACCAATCAGTAAAAAATTGAGAGATCAGAGCATTACAGCGGCCGGCAATTTGAATCATGCAGCTACCTGCTTTACCCGTAGCTTGCGAGGTTGCAAAACTGGATAGTTCAATGAGATTCAGTTACAAACTGCAAGATTTTAATGCTAAGGAAGTAATGTATATCTAGAAGTTACCTTCATCTACACTGCAAGAACTGTCAGGTGGAAAAATCACATCAGCGTCCACTGATTTAAGTTTTAAGGGTAATAACAGAGCGATGGAGCTTCTACTGCAGAAAAGGAAGAAATGATATCAGATTAAGTTTAATGAAGGCTTCAATGTTGAAAAGGCTTTGGAAACTAAAATAATGAGAAGACCATGGACATGAATCACTGGTGTGCCGAGACAATATTTTATCCTATTTAGATTAACTGCATTAGTAAATTTAACCATCAATATAAGAACCTAGACATATTCTATTGGACTGATTGTTCTAAATTTCTGTTTCAGAAACTGTAACTTGATAGAGCAAGTAACAAATACCATTAGACTCGTGCTCTCAATTCTGCATATGTGAAAATGCACTGATAAAAATTTCATTCAGAGTAAGGATTGAGGTTGAACTAAATGCTGACATATAATAATATATATCAAACTCATTTTCTCTGTCTTTTCCTTTAGTATGAAACTAGGCAATAAATTCTTCTCTTCATGATATCTAATATGTAATCCTTAAATATCTTATTCTCCTTCACAGATGGAAAAAAAAATTCTATTAAATGTAACAAGCACCTGGTCCATGAAGGAATATATTTCTTTGTGGGCAACTCATCATCTTCTTCATCTTCATCATCTGAACACTGGTATGGAGAAATATCGTATGATTTTTCTGGAATTTTCTGAACTATTAAGTCCTTTTTACTGGGTGATTTTTCCACTAAATGCATCACCTGAGATAGCATGATAACAAATGTAAGCATACAAAGGATCACCTATTTGAAGGTAGAAAATTAACAGGTAAAGTACCACACTCATATTTCAGTATATTGACCTATGATCACTAATTCCAGTGTTCAATGAGAAAAGGACACTACAGCAAGTTCAAATTACTTATCTTCGACTGCTTCATTACTTAAAATATATTGCGGAAGACAACAACATCCAACTAAATCTACCATGAAAAAATCTCATACCTCTGCATCACAAGATAGACCAGAAGTAACCCGTTCTTCATAATTCATTACAGCTTCATTCAGGGTCAAATTAGTGTCTGTCTTTTGCAAGTCAACGGCTTCTCCTTCAGTGGTTTCCCTGTTCTGCGGCCTTTTAGATTCGTTGTTAAATTCCTTGTTGTTGTTCATTTGGTCATCCTATGATAACACATAAATAAGTGAGACTGCTTTAACCATGAAAAGTAATAGCCATAAAGGTTTTGATACATCAAAAAGTACAACCTTGGACTGTTGACTTTCTTTTTCTGTTCTCTCTACATGATTCTTTCCGTTGTGTTCCCTTTGTCGCTGCCCACATTCAATTCGCATTTTTTTCTTCTCCTTCTCCTTCTTCTCATCTTCATCTCTCTGCCTTTTCTTTGCAATATTGTCGGCATCTTTTTTCTTGCGTTCTTCTTCTTTCTTTTTCTTTTCCAATTCCACTTGTTTCAATTTTTTTTGCTCAAGTTCACGTTTCAATTCTTCTTTCTTCCTCTTACGATCATTATCTGTTTTCTCTTGCAAACGTTTTAGAGCCTCTGCAGCCTCCAGGGCCTTCACCTTTACATCTCTTTTTCCTACAAGACGGGAGTTCTAGACATAAATAAGAAGGAAAGATAATTTTCTCCTGTCAACTCCTCAATAAAATTGCCACATTCTCTCTATAGCTCTAAAATTTAGAAAATTGACAGCTTTAACCAAGATGACAACTAGGTAGCACTTTAAGTAATATCTACCACTTATAATATAGCTCTTAGATGTGTATGTGCAGGGTTACTTTTACATTGATCTTCTTAAAACAAAATTCAAACAGAGGCATTACAAGAATCAAGGCCGGCCAACTTCAAAAGGTGCATACTGCTCTTGATGTGCAAAAAGGTTAATTCATTCCCTAAAACTACAAGTGAGATGACAAACATCTTCTTAAACTAGAAAAGATAAATATATAAACAAAAGCAACACAAGAAATAGCAATTACTAATCATTTCAAAGATATTTGGAGCAGGAAAGATCATTACCTGGTTTGAGAGACATGCAACGCTTCCAATATGGCATAATAGCTTTCATGTAAATATAATCTAACAATCAAGACAACAACCGAAAAGTGTAAAAAACAATCACAAAAAAGAAGAAGCTACCTTTACATGTTGCCGCTGCTTGTTTTTGTTGTATCAATGGTATGAATGAACTAACATTTGAGACAATGTTTCTTCTAGGTTCTCTCAAAGAAAGCTTTTGTTCCTGCCCTTTCAAACTGGTTTTATTTGACACAATGTGCTTGCTGATGCTATTGCTCACTGAATCTTTGGCCTTCTTGATTGCATTTTGACCAATAGATGAAAATTGGCGTTTACTACCATCAGAAGTACGGATACATGAAGTCTGCTTTACAATGGTCTCACTCATTTTCCTACACTGGTACTTTGGAACCAAGTTTGCCTTCTCTTGTGTCCCGGTTACACTAATTTTTTGTCTCAGAAAATCCAAAGAATCTGTTCTAATAGCTTCCTCTTCTGCAGAAACTAACATGGGAGGATTTGTACCCGTATTTGTCAAATTTGTAAGTGGTTGCCTCTTATCACAGCGGTTACCCGATGATGAATCAGTGTCATTTAGTGTATCACCTGTATTTTCTTCCATAGGTATACTCTCTTCGCTACTATTGGGATCCTCCTCTATGGGGAAACAAGTAAGTTCTGGATTTGAAGTTGAACATTTTCCGGAGCTCCCCGTATGTGTTGAAAGCCGGTTCCAAAGCTTCCCAACAGGAGACAGTGGTTGATTTCTCGAATCCCACCCATATCTTTCACTAGAATATGCAAGCGAAACGGAATATGGCATCCCATGAAGGGCATCACTGTAATCAGCTGAAGAACTGCTATTTCCAAATTCCATGCGATCCAGATGCCTATCATCAGATAAAGATTTACATAAATTTGTGGTCTCCTGAAATCTGACAGCGGATGAGAAATGGGACGATGGTCTATCAAAGCTAGCAGATCTACAAATTTCAGCAAGAATGCTAGCTCGTTCTAATGTCATCTTAGGAAGTTCCAGTTCCCCAAGGTCAAATCCATTTGCTATGGTATCCAGTTCATCAGTATCTGTTTGTGACTTTACAATGAAACCCTCAAATACAGGCCTGGACTGGTCAACATCAGTAAGTTGCAGATCTTCATTGCTCAAGGAATGAATAGAATTCTGCAAAGGCAAGTCTTCCTCTAATTTGGCTGATTGTATATTTTTATGCATTGTACTGCTGGGGTTCAAATTTTTAGAACTTAAATTATCAGTACTACTTTCAAGATTACACGAGCTCAGGCCACATTGTTTATCTCCAGACATCCTTGCATCGTCTGATAACGATCTACATATATTTGTGGTCTCCTGAACTTTTGAAGGGGACGAGAAATAGGAGAAGGATCTATCCAAGCTAGCAGAACTGCAAATTTCAGCTAGAATGCTAGCACGTTCCAGTGTTGTCCTAGAAAGTTCCAGTTCCCCAAGGTCAAATCCATCTGCTGCAAAATCCAGCTCATCAGTGTTTGTTTGTGTATCTACAATGAACCCCCCAGATACAAGCATAGATTGATCAACATCAGTATGTTGCATATCTTCATGGCTTGACGGAAGAACTGAATACTGCTCGTGTAACCCATCCTCCCATTTGGGAGATTGTTGTGTTTCTTTATGCAATGTACTGCTGCTGCGGTCCAACCTTTCAGAACTTAGACTATCAGTATCACTTTTGAGAATACATAAGTTCTGGCTACATTCTCTAACCCCAGACATTCTTGCATTAAGATGGTCACTACTTAAAGGCAGACTTCTTGTGCCGTCAATAAAGCATCCTTGTGAGTTTCTTGATTCCTTCATGGCCAATCTGGAGGTGGTCTCAACTTCGTCATTGATTATAGGCAATTTATAATCATGTTCATTCTTTTTAAGGTAGCAAGATCCACCCTGCATAAACAATGGAAAATGGAAAAACATCACCGGGTTGAAACACTTGATAACTGCATCTATTCTAAAGCTGGAGATGACCATCTGTTTACATGACTGATAAGGGTCAGTGTTACTACCTACATGACATTTCAAAGGTTTTACACCCTAACAAATTATAGTTGCTAGTTCCATATATGTCTAGTCAACTCTAACAAACTCTACATTTACAACTCAATCTATGAATCCAAACATGCATGTAACAGCAGCATTTGCATCTAAATAATTAACATCTATCACAGATACTAAATGTTTTCCTTTTAAGATGAAGAGTCAGTTCCTGAGGTTAAAGAAGAAAATATTTAGCATCATCATATTTGCCTTGGTTGTGCATCTTAAGGTCAAGAAACATTCTCGATAGAAAATCTGATCTACTTTCAATTAATTGAGCACTCAGCACACTATCATCATATTGAAAATCTTAGAAAGCCGGCTAATCAAATATTCTTTCAATTAATCTCCCTCATCAACTGTTGAAACTAATAAACACTTGGTCATCTAAAAGAAAGAAGCTAAATTCGGAAAAATGCCATTAAAAGTCGGTGACTCATGAATATTCAATAAACAAGGTGTCAAAGCAGTGGTTTGATAAACAACGAACATAATTATCTGGTTTCAGATCATTCAAGAAGTAAATTCTTTAAAAAATGGATGAAGCACCTCCGCATAATTCAACATGAAAAAGAAACCATCATGTCGGAAACACACAAGCAGTCGGATTTTAAATATCTACTTAACAGCTTGTAATATTGCATAAAGTTAAGTCAAGAAGATGATCATACCTCTCCATGCTGAGACAATGTAGCAGATTGAATTCCTTCCTTCAGATTAGTGTTCACCTCCAAACAAATTCCACCATCCGTAGTCTTATCAACATCTTCCACAAAATCAGTGTCAATATCAATTTCCAAGGTTTTCGGATATGTAATGCCATGATCTCTTTTTAAGGGGTGAGGCTTTGTCACCCGAAAGCGCTGGGAAGTTGCAAAGACATGATCTTGCTGACGATCAATTTTCCTCCTTTTGACCTGAGGCCATGATTCAATTCTCGCGTGTCTGGATCTTCTGTTGAGTGATGATTTTTCACCACAAAACCTAATTGTACTAGGTCTTTCCAAGGAATCATTGCCAAGAGATGAATCAAGTTCGTTACAAGCTTTAACCTTGGGACATGATAATGCTTGAGATTGCGAACCAGGACATTGTTGTATCTCATTCATAGCAATTGCAGTTGGATTTGTCTCTGGTTTCTTACGTGAACAAGACTTTGCTGATGGGTCTTTTGTTGAATTATGGTCATACGAGAGCATTGAATCCTTGCACTCTGGAGTTGAGATCAATTGACCCTTATCACTTGCTTCATCATTGCAATCCCCCTGTCAAACCAAGCAGAACAAAGAGATGAGTCTCAAACCAAAATATTTATACATAAACTTCCACTGTAAGAGAAAATACATATTGTATTATACCTGTTCCATGCAGTGCCCAAGAGAGGACTCAAGCCTATGTAACTCCACTGGAGGAATTTCAATGTCAGATATGTCAACCAAATTGGAAAGCAGATTGTGTGTCTCATTCTGAACTTCAGAACATCTGGAATTTAGCTCAGCTTCTGACGTTTCTTTGAAAGCATTTAATAATGCGCTGCCTATAACTGGTCCAAAATTCCCAACGTGAGAGCTTGGACTCTCCAGAACATCAGGTGGAGAGGAATCCCTATGGGCTCTCTTGACTTTACTTGAGATACCTGGGAACACTGGTGACTGCTTACATGAAGATGGCTGATTATTTCCACCAAAAATTCCTTTATCTAGTGATGCATCTGAATCATGCAAGATAAAACTCAGTTTCTTTCCCGATCCAAAAGTGAAGGCTTTCACGTTGTGCTCTACATTTTCTTTCAACTCAAACTGTTTGGATTCCACATACACAAAAGAATCTGATGGACTGGGTACAACTTCCGACTCCAAGCCTCCACTCGGCTTGGAATAGTTAGAATTGGAAGGACCACACTTATCAACATGATCAAGCAAACAAAGCTCATTGGCCATAACAAGATTGCCATCTTTACCACCATGCAACATCTCATGGGTTCCAAAACAGTGAGGAACAGATTGACCGCTTGTGTTCTGGAGTTCTTCAGCAGACTTATCTTCATAGTCTGAGATGGACATTTTACACTCAAAACTTGGATTTTCATTATAAGTTGCAGGCTGGTAAGTTTCTTTGCCATGAGAACAAGTTTGTGACCTTGTCAACCTACGGGACGATCCATCAGATGGTTTGACCAACCCTGATAGCTCTTGTGAATTATCTTGTCTGGCTGATCCAGAACTTGGTGAATTATCTATGCAGGCATTGCATTGAATAGAACTCGAAGATGGCATAGCATCTCTTACTTTGTACCTTTCAAAATCTTCCAAGAATGATTCTCGAGCATCACAACCTTCATTACAGACATTATAACTATTAATCTTGGCTAGAGATCCATCAACACAATCTGGGGGTAGTATTCGCTGACAATCATCAAAAGAACTATCAATTTTGGTCAAGTTGCGGCCACAACTTTGCTTTCTGCTAGACATTTCTGACCTAGTAATTTCAGCAGTATTAACATTTTTTTCATCATCTTTACAGAGTTTGTTTGCACCTTCCTCTCCCGTGTCTCTAAGGCGTGACCTTTGCTGCAGACTCGGGTTGTTCATCTCTCGGGTGTCACGGATAGACATGGATTTTGGCGACTTATTAATATGATTCTCATCATTCTCAGTGTCACGGATAGACATGGATTCTTTTCTCCTCACACGGGCAACTTGATTGGAGGCATTTTCTTTGGAGTCTTCAGATATTGGAACTTCTGCATAAGTTCCAGACCTAATTATTCTCTCGGGGTGTACATCCGCTCCCATTTCCCTACTTAAGCTATGACCTTCGACCACATTCCTATTCTCGAAACTTTGACAGTCAGTTGAACAGAGTTCTTCTCCCAATCGTGACAACTCGTCATTTTGGCCAGGCTGGTTGCCGATAGAGAGAGAAAACCTAATCTGGCTAGAAGCAGCATCATTGATACTCGCATGCCTTAATCCACTCTTAGCTTGTGCTTTTGCACTGCTGCGGAGCTCAAGTGCTTTTTGCCTGGACTTGGACCTCTGGATTCCAGCAAGCGACTGCTCAGGAACACTGTAAATACCTAATATCCTTTCATCAGTCTGATCCTCAGGCGATGCAGCACTAGTATCTACCTCAGGGGCCATTTTGATCGCGTATTGACCAAGATGTTTATTAGACTCTGGATTATCCGGAAGGACTCCATCACTAAATATTTCATGATCTCCAGTAATGACTGAGTTGTTATTCCCTGGGTAGCGTGCAACAGAACAAGGGGCTGATTGTTGGGGATACTGACGTAGAAGTTTAGAGATAAAGTCTTCTTCATTTAGCTCTGCGACGCAACATTAAAAATAAGCAATGATATGACAGTCATCATAAGAAGAGAACTGAACTTGATATCTACGGATTAAACGATGGAGTATAATTATAAAAAAACAAATTATCTAAGGGAACTGCATAACTCTATTTTCCTAATCTATTAAACCTAGAAAGATGCATAATTCTACAAATTAATCAATAGCTGCAACAGCTTCGAATTAAGAAGGTCATGTCGCGCAACAAGTTATTCCCCCCAAAAGCTTCGCCAGTACAAGTTAGCCTCATTACCCAATGCATCGCTTCATGAAGATTTTGCAAGTGCTGACCTAAAAAACACAGCAGATCGTACCAAAAACTCACTGCCTTTTCAAGGCTCAAACCGTCGAATCACACAATTTTACACTTCATACCAAGTTATAATCCAATGAAGCCCATAAACCAAAAATGCGCGTAACTCTTCCAATAATACCTTTCGAGCCCGACGTACTAGGGTCGCGAAGCCACGACGGAGGGTCAATTCCTTCAATTAGGAGTTTCGAAGCAAGGTGCTGACTGTACAGCTCCGCTTGTTGCTTCACGTGCTCTATTATCGATTTCTTCCGCTCGGCGAGTCGCGACAACAGCTTCTCCGCCGCCCTCAGCTTCTCCACCGACGTCATATTCTTCCGCCACTTCACTGTAAAATTACAGATTATCCATCACTGGTTGAATCCAGCCTAAATTACTGATTAATGAGACCATAGATTGTTTCAAATGCGAAATTTTTTGCAGAGAGTGTGCAAGTGTGCGTGAACGGTGGGGATGATCGGATCCAGCAAGCGCGAAAGCGAAATTCAAACGAATTGGAGGTGGATTTTGGGGTAACGTTCAAAAATAAACAGGTCATTAAACTGGCACCTACTTTGGGTCGGGTTTGATTCGGATTATAATGGACCGGATCATCATTTTCGGTCCAATAAACATTTCACAAATATATCAAATCCCCAACATGTTGGGCCTTGTTGAGAAATCCAATAACTTACACACACCACATTCATCTTATGCAAGGATATCAAAGCATACTGTTGGGCCGATCCGATTTGAGCCCATCAAGTTTTGTGAGAATATGGATTCGACTGGTCCGACCCGAATATGTTTTGGGCTTGTATGAAGTCAATTGAGCTTTGGGACATTTTGACGCCCTCTTAACTAAACTTGATTTAGCAAGGAGTGCTTTGGTAGGAGTGCAGTTCAATTCTCGAGATAATTTTAATTTTAAAGTTCATTTGTCTCATTGTTTATAATTTTAATTACTTAAAGTGTAAGTATTTTTTTTAACAAACCGAATATATTATAATTACGAGATAATTCTTAATAGAAAGTATAAAAAATTATTAATCTCTCTGTTTGACACACTTTTTTTATCGAGACGTTACACTAAGCATGACACTTTATACATTTTTTTTAATAATCGGAAAAAAAAAAAAAAGATGTAATGATTATTGGGAGATAGTGAATAATTTTTTGTCAGTTAAAGTTGCATAAAATAGAGTGAGACATAAATAGAATATCACTAAATCAAATCAATATCTCAAACAGTTCGAGCTTAGTCGTAGCTCTAATTATTGGTGCCTTGCTGGACCCAACAATCCAAATTGCAGTTGAATTATTGAACGATAGTGGCTACGGCTATGGCTGAGATTTCGCGCCATCATCAATCACTGAGATATAACTCGAGTGCCGATGGTCGTTCAATCCCCCACGGCACGGACCGTCACGTCACCTCCTACGCTTAGGGTGGGGATCTTCTCTGTTCCGCCTAACATTCATCTCGATGCCGTGCCGCACTCTGTATAAATGGTGGCCAATTTTGTGCCTCCAGCTGCTGCACTCGCATTCGCGCTGATACTTTCTCTTAATGGTGATTGGTGTGTGATGATGTAGTTTTTCGCTTGTGATTGAGCTATTTTATTTCATTTTTGTAAAAAAAAAATGGCAATGCATTTTATGAACTGTGACTGATCTGCTGCAGGAATTTATTCTTATGCTGTAGCTCTGCGGGAATATCGTATTTAGATGAGTTCGAATCATTGCAATTGAATGAATGACTTTGTTAGTTAGTTGCAGAGATGATGATTGGATTGAAATATAGCATTAATTTTTGTTGTCCATTGTAATTTAGCATATATTCATGTACAGTTATTTTGCCTTTCTGGACATCATAATTTGGTGAATATCGTTATCTCACTCCATGTAGCATTTATAGAACCCGTTTCGTGAATATGCTTGCAACTATGTGTCTTACTGCATAATATGCAAAGTTTCAAGATAGCTGCGTGTGCCTTGATTATAGTTCTCAGGGCTCGAGTGAGATTGTTGTTTAGGTTAAAATTCTTCATTTGAAGCAGAGAATTTTCTCTATCGAAGAACTGTCATTTCATCTCTGTGATTTTTCTGTCTATTCAAGCGTGACCTTGACCTTTATATGATGAAATATGCTATTTCACCATTGATATTTGTTTATGTCCTTGAGACTAAAGTTGCTTTTTTGTAATCAGGTTGCCTGTAGCTGAATGGATCAAGACAATTCTGAAAACGAAAGGGAAGATGCTCAAGTGCTTTCTTCATGCGAAGACAAGCACGGAGGTGTCATAGTAGAACTGAAGGAGCCCATGGATCCCAATGATTTTGCTTTGATGCTGAGATATTCACTTTCGCTGTGGAAACTGCAGGTAATTATGAGTTCATGCGCATCTTCAGTTCCAAGAAACTGTTCCTTGTTTCTTGTATAATCCAAAACCTGCCAAATGGATAACAGTGCTGTCATACAGTTTCATAGAGATATTATTCTCTGCCCTTCTCTATGTTTAGGTTCAGTAAAGTGATCCTCAGGGAAACTCAAAACTAATGCTTTTTTCCTGATCTTATGTTGGTGATGCTCGTTTTTCTTGTGTCTCTGACATATCATGCATCATGTTCAGCGTATTTATGTGTTTCAGTGAGAACTTCAGATTACTCCGAGGGACATTAATTCACTTCTTACATAATAAGTTTGTCTAGTTATCATGGGTATTTTTAATTTTTTTTTTTTTTCATTATGGTTACGTAAACACCTTGAAGTCCAATCTGTTAATTTCAGAAGGACTTAGCTCTTGACTGACCAGCGCCAAACTTGAAAATTTATGTTCATCAACTAATGAGGTCAAGTCAATTTTTTAAGAGTATGTGTTGGTTGAGTATAACTAGCAACTTTCCTGAAATATAGCTATTCAATTCAACGCTTTTACTGCTTTACACCATATATTAATCTAGCATATTACATTATCTATATTGCCACTTCAGAAGCTTCATACAGACAAACAGCCGTCATAACAGCTAAGCAAGTCTCTAATTTGATTTGTTGTTTGATGATCATATAATATCGTACTTCTTATAGAATATCATTTATTAGTGATTATGCACTCATCTGATGTAGTTCCGATAGAATGTGTTTTGCTGTTACATTAATAAAATACCATATATATGTCGACATTCTTTCACAAATTCATGCAGGGAAAGAAGGGAGTATGGATCAAATTACCAATTGAACTAGTGATTCTTGCTGAAGGTGCAGTTAAGGTAATTTCCTATTCAGCTAGGAACTTCGAAGTTTTTGTGACCTTTCTTTTATTCTACGAATCAGCCTCTCAAATAGGTTTTTGTCTTGGTAATCTTGTTTGGAATTGTGTATCATCAAAATATGTCCCGAAGGGCTCTTCAATTTTTAAAATTTTAAAATGAAACAATAGGCTTGTGTATAATTTGCTGTTAACAAGTGAATGTACATGTATATCCTCCTTTATATTAACCTTAAGACACGTGGATCGTAAAACTTCCTAATTCAGCACAATCAGTAATTAGTGGAGTTATGTGCTTAGATGCACCATCATTTTTGACATATGAGTTTGGTCTAATCACTCCACATTATAACATTGCAGGAAGGATTTTTGTATCACCATGCTGAGCCACACTATTTGATGCTTGTAAAATGGATTCATGAAAGTCCCAGTACCATTCCAGCAAATGCAACTCACCGGCTCCGCATTGGTGCTATTGTCTTGAATGACAAAAGAGAGGTGCTTTCATTATTTTTCTTAATATTTTTACGTATTATTTAGTCATGAGCATATAGATGCTACACTACTTGATGCTTGTAAAATGGATTCACGAAACTCCTAGAACCATTCCAGCAAATGCAACTCACCGGCTCTGCATCGGTGCTATTGTATTGAATGACAAAATATAATTTATTACAAATTATAACATCACACTTTTTATAATGTCATTATTCGCCTTTAATGGACATCTTTACGGGTTTGCACTTATCATAGTTGGTGTAGTTGTTCGAAGAGTTCAATGGTGTCTGATAACTGATAAGGCATCAAGCAAGTGGGAAGCTAGTCCAAAATGGATACTGTAGGCCCATATCTAGATAGTTCAATGGGATCCTAATAAATCTAGTTATTAGTTGTCCTTTTTATGGAAACGTTATGCTGCGTTGGACCGAAAGGTGACTGAGCTATGTAATGTAACTGTGATTGGATGTTAGTGATATTTTCCCCTATTTCTACATTCAGATTTATTTTAGGTATTATAAAAAAACATTCCTGGAAGTCCATAACAGGAAGAACCGTCGTAGTAAAACCTTTCTCTTCCCATTTTCTTTATTGATTGTTTCTGTAGGTAAAAAAGCCCTTGTATCTAATTATATTTTATCTTTGTTGGTTGATTTAAGAAGATTCCCTATTTCTTGCTGAGCAGATCATATTATAGTATCCAGTCAACTTCATTGAATAGAATTTTAAAGCTCTTCTTGCAACGTCTCTTGTATAGTTGCTTGTTGTTCTGGAAAAGAATGGCAGATTTAAAGGTACAGGAATTTGGAAGATCCCTACTGGTATAGTCGAGGAGGTTCGTGTTCTAAATGACATTTCATTTCAAATAGCATGAACGAAACCTTGAATCAGTATATTGCTTTTCAATTCCAGGGCGAGGATATCTTCTTAGGCGCAACAAGAGAAGTAAAGGAGGAAACAGGAGTAAGTAATTGCTAGATGGTGAATAAATGAATCATTTAATACCCTTTTCTGTTCTTGGCCATTGTGTTTGATGAAAAATGATATTTCACCATTGCAGATTGATTCAGAATTCATTGATGTGCTGGCATTTAGGTAAAAAATTGCATAAAATGAGAATACCTTCTCTCATAGCAATTAAGTACCTTTATTTTTATTAATTTGCTGGTCTGATTGGTAGGCAAATGCACAAGACCCTTTTCCAGAAATCAGACTTGTTTTTTCTGTGCATGCTTCAGCCTCGATCCTTTGAGATCAAAATACAAGAGTCAGAGATTGATGGTGCCCAGGTACCATGAGTTTCAAAAATGGTGAATCTTTACATCTGATTGTGATGTGTGATTAACGTGTGTTGTTATTAAAGTGGATGCCAATTGCCGAGTACGCGGCTCAGCCATTCGCAGAACAACATCGTGTTTTCAGGTACGCTGCCGACATATGCCTAGCAAAACTTGAAGGTGGTTACACTGGATACACTCCTCGTCCGACGATGTCATTCTCTGGCGACGGGATCAGCTACCTCTATGTGAACGAGCTTCTCAACCTCTAAACAGAAGCTTACCTTTTCATAAATCTCTGGTATTGCTTATATATACGATTCTGCATCTTTTATGGTTTCTCTATTTCATCTGAGTTGTTGATCACTTTATCCGTCCACCAAAAATATTTACACTTTGATCGAACACGGTTTTAATATAGTATTTTCACGTTGGGTGAGAAAATATATAATGATGATAATTTAAATGTTGGTAGGAGTGTGTGTAAAGAGTATCGTAATAAAAATATTTTTTTAAAATGACAAACTTTAAGTACAAAGAAATTTCGTTCACGAAACGACATTACAAAAAATATTTTTTTAAAATAACAAACTTTAAAGCATAAAGAAATTTCGTTAACAAAACGACACTACAAGACATAAAAGTTTCAGTACTAAGTAACGGGGGAATTATCATTTATCCCACCTAAATTCTAAATTGAACTTTAATCATGACACATGACAGAGAATCGTATTAATGCAATAGATATTACGCTATAGATAGTAGGATATGGCTAAGTATAACTCGATGGAGGTGCCACGTTTATGACATGTACGAGAATGACAAATAGTGAATACACATAAGCCTAAGAGGATAGTATGTTTATTTAATGATTACTAAATTCAATCTTGATCTATCATTCTAGTTCTAACACAATCAGAAGCAGCAAAGCAAATCACGAGTGTGAACAAGTAAACAAACCACCGACACCTCGATAATGGCCTAGTAATGTCTCTAACTGAAATCATGCAACTTACAAGGCAACAACTAACGAACACAAAGATTACTAAATCAACAAAAAGTAGGCATTAAAATTAAATTTCTAAAAGTCCACTAATAACAATCATAATACAAATAAATCCAGCGATTAAATAATGTCCGAAATAATTAAAATAAAATTACAAATAAACAAACACGGCAGATAGCAAAATCCAGAAAAGTAGACGAATAAATCTCTACAGATGAAGAAAAGCAAACCCGATACTCAAAACTATGGCTCCGATTCTTCCGCCGTTAAATCTGGCGGCGCCATTCGTGGTCTGGTCCGCCACATCGCCATCCGGAGCGTCGGCCGGAGAATCAGACGGTGCAGCCGGAGCCGGTGGCGACTTATGCTTCTTCTTTGACGGCTTCGGCGATTCCGCGTCAGCCGCGGGGCCCGGCGCAGGCGCCGGGGACGGAGAGATATCTCCCTTGAACAGCTCTGCTGGCTTCAGAACCTTGCTGACTAGGTAGATAGCGAGTGGCTGCTCGTCGACTAGAGTGTTGAGGATCTTCGCCGTCACGAGCTTGGTGACAATGGTGACGTCGGTGCCGTCGTTCTGCACGTCGAAGTCGAACTTTTTGGCGCCATCGGTGGCGAGTGTGTTGGTCAAGCCGTTGCTCGATTTGAGGCCGGGCATGGATTGGTAGATCGGGATGGCGTGGTACTCGAGCAGAGACTGCTTCCCGGCGGCGGTTAGGTTTTTGAATTTGGGGAGGAAGCTCTTCATGGCGTCGTCGCCGGGGCAGAAGATAGTCAACCCGCTCTCCACGTTGTCCTCGAACGTCTTCTCCGCCGGATTAGCGAGCAGCGTCTCGGCGAAGACCTTGCAGCCGTGCGCCGACATCAACGCGGTGATGTTCATGACGCTCGGCGCAGGGGCGGGAGCCTCAGCCTCGGGGGAGGGGAGGATGGAGGAGATCTGGATGACGGAGATGTTGTAGGGGATGGCCTCAACCGACTTGATGAATGTGGCGGCGATGACGTCGCTGTCCTGGGGGGCGAATCCGACCTTCCCGCCCTTGAGATCGGTGATGTTGACGAATCCGGTGGATCCGGTAGCAGTGCCGGTGGCCTGAAACATGGTGGCAGCGAGAGCAGTGCCGTCAGTGATCTGGTGTAGTTTCTTCGCGTCGAAGTAGTCTAGAAGGACATGAAGTGAGAGAACATTCTTAATCGCGCCGAGGGAGAGGTGCTTCGAGAGCAGATCTGACATTCCGGCATTGTCCACCGCGCATACAGTTATGGTTTCGCGGCGGTTGATCTCAGGTGCGAGCTGCGTCACAGAGAGGTAGTGGTTGAAGGTGGAGAAATCAGGATTCGCCTCAAGAATGTGAGTAATGTTGTGGGCGTGGGTGGAGTAAGGGACGAGGAGGCAAAGAGATACCACCACCGCCACCACGGCGGCGAAACGGAGCTGCATTGTGGGGTAAGAATCAAAAGGCGGAGATAGCAAAGAAGAAGAAGGTAAGAGAAAGTGGAGAATGAGTTATTGAGTGTTGTGAGTAGTGAGTGGCTTTAATAGCAAACGGGATTCCCGAGTAGCTACAGATAATGCTTCGCTTTTATTTGCTCATTAGCTGTCGGTATCATTTCTCCTCTAATTTCTCCTATTTTCTATTTTCTAAATGCTACCGCTGCACAGTTTGATTTTATTTAATTTTATTTTCACGTATATATAATAGTCTAATAATTGTACCACACAAAACCATAACATAAAATAAGGTTTGATGAAGAGTCGGTTGAAAAGGGTGATGCTATAATTTAGACCCATTAGGCAACTAACCTGAGGAATTTAGCAATGAATTTTAAATAAATACTGATTAGGTTTGGGGTTAATAGTGTCATTATTCGTTAGGTTAGTTTGTCTGCACATTAGAGGTGAACTGAACTAACGCCGACACCTTTTAATTATTTACTGTCTAAGATTTTAGTATATGGCTCTATCTTTAAGTCTTATTCTTAGAAATAAACCTACCTGTAATTTATTCTTTCAGAAACCCTAACTACAGATTATTATTTATGGTTAAGAAAAATGTACCAAATAGCAATACTGCCGCATTAATGTTAGTGTATGAATTATGCACGCAAAAGTTGCCGTGATGATATCCTTTATTACATATTTTAATATATGTTGGTATGTTCTTAGCTTATCTTGATTGGTGCCATAATTGGTGTAACATATTGCTAGATGACCTGTGAAATATACTAATTTATGGGTCATATTATGAAGGGATAATTTTCGATGATTTGAGGGACATGATCAATTAGTGGAATGTTCCATTATTAAGACCTTGATTATGATTGACGTTTAAAGAATCAGTTAGGGTCGAAATTCCATTGTCCACTATATTATGATCTGTCAAAAGAATTTGTTCTGTTCTTTTTAAGGAATGATGATTTCCCATTTCATATAACGCCCAATTGTTGCTTATTTTATCTTTTTCTCTCTTTTTGTCTTGTGTTTAATTGCGTTTTTCACCATCCCAATTGTTACAGAAATTGAGAAGTTTATACAAAATTGAATAAAAAGAGAAGGTGGTAGTGGGTTTCCAGAAAGATTGCCAGCTGTGTGAGCTAGAGTTCAATTCGATATTTAGATGCTTCCACCGACACATGATCATATCTGGTTATTAGAACAATACAAATATACATCACATATTTGAAGTATCTGTCACATATTTTGACGTATCCATCGTTGATTCATATAAATATTGCCTATTGCATGGGGACATATATTGTTTGGGTCAAAGTTCACAATTTTCTATTCAAGAATACTTGATTAATTAATTACACTTACTCTCATTAAATTAGAGTTATCTAATTAAACAAATTAAGTATGAAATAATATGTACACCCTCCGTCCATGAAACATTTTCCTAATTTGACCCGATGCGAGTTTTAATGTAGTGCTTTTAAATTTAAAGATGATATGTAGTGAGTGGAATTAGGGTCCATTTGATATATTTGTTTTAAATTGTGTTGTGTATAGTTAGTGGATTTTGGATCTCACTTAATGTATTATATTAAATTAAATTGTGTGTAGAGAATGTGGTGCGTCCACTTACTATAGATGAAAAGTTTAAAGTAAGAAGTTTTGTAGACGGACGAAAATAGTAAAATAGGAAGAAGTTTCGTGGGTATAATTTTCACTTTTTTCAAGTTCTATCTCTCAATTATCTTATTTGAATAATTAACCGGCGCTTAACGTCGGTCATCAAAATTAAGATTTATTAACTCTCAATTAAATTAATTACATATTAATTAAAGTAAACAGGGGTCAGCTTATTTTTAAGCTATGGTTTGTTGACTAATTATAAACCCTAAAGAGTTGTAGATTGTGGGTAAGCCCATGCCTTTCCAGCCTCTATTAGGTAACTGGGCCAGAGCCCAAAATTGGCTAATGATATCAGCTTTGTAAAAATATTAAACCTTCTTTTTTCTTTTTAAGAACAGTATGAAAATATTAAAGCTTCTATTGAGATCTATCTCTTTATTGACTGCATAAAAGAAAAGGGCTTCGTAGAAAACACTTAATTCATCATTAATTTGTGAGAGGCTTCCTTTTCAATTTTCAAGAATAGTGGTGATATTAGTGAAAGGCATACCTTAATTTGGCAAGAGAAATTGAGGTCCTTGACTGTTTAAGGAATAAGTGTGGATAGAGAGACATGGATGATATTGTGCTGGACTTGGAAGTCACTCAAGATTTATGCAAATCAAGTGGGAATGGGATTCATATATCATCAACAAGGAGTGAATGGACAATCAAGATTTGTAGCAACTTATAGCAATTAGCAACCAAAATCAGAAACTGCTATGCTCAAAGGAAAGTGCATATGATTGAATTCTTCAAGAATTGCAAATATGATCAAGCAAGATCAGAGTTGCTAGAGTATTTTTAGTTTCATCTATCTTGGCTCTAAGCAAAAGCAAACACCCCTCAATTAACAACCAAAATCAGAAACTGCTGCGCTCGAAGGAAAATGCATATGATTGAATTCTTCAAGAATTGCAAATATGATCAATCAAGCTCAGAGCTGTTAGTGTAGTTTTAGTTTTATCTATCTAGTCTCTCACCAAAAGCAAACACTCCTCAATTAGCAACCTACAATAAATGCTTTAGCTTGCAAGATTTCTGTTACTTGGTTTATATAATGGAAAGGAATCCCCTCCTTATCTAGAAATAAGCCTAATTCTAGAGGCTACCAAATATAAGCATCACCTAGAAACCAATCCACCATGTACAGGATTCAAGATTGCAAAATTAAGCAACTCACTAGAAACCACCTCAAGAATCCCCCTATTCTCAATCTCATACACCAACAGGCAACAACAAAGTGAAAAACTCCAAAAATTAATGTATATATATTTCACCAGCTAGAGCAATCATAATTGTTCATTACAGGAATCGCCGTAGTTGAATTGTTTACTAATCAATCAATCTAAGAGCGTGAGAATCAGCTGGAAGAAAAACTTACAGGATGAAGAAACGAGAGCTTTACATGACTTGCCTATCAGCAGCTTCGGCAACGAGGGGCAGCCTGGGGAGCTGGCCAAGCAAGCAAGAAGAAGAGCCGTATATCAAGGAAACCAAGAGGAAGAGGAAGACAGTGCTATCCAAGCTCATCAGCACATCCAATCCCACCCCGTCTCTCGGATTAAACGACCGTTCCAGAAGGTCGGGGAATATGAGCAGCACATCGAGGACTATGGCCTGCATCGTGTTGAACCTCACGTACCTGCTGAAATTGGAGTTCCTGACCACGACGAAGTAGAGCGTGAGAAAGATGAGGAATCCGTTGAAGGGGAAGCTCTTGAATACCCTAATCGCGGGGACCAGTGGCTGGATGAAGGCCTGGAAGGGGGCGAACTGCGTGATGACGTATTTGCCGTACTGGACGCCGTCGAAGAAGGGGTAGAAGTAGACTACAGCTGATATTAGTCGGTCCGGCGCGTCGGCGGAGTCACTACCCTTGGATTGGACAGTGACGCTCGGCCTTCTGGAGATTCGCGAGGGTAGGGTTGGGATGTGGAAAAGTGACGGTGCTTGCTGCGTGGCCGTGAATTTAGGAGCGTGGGAAAATGAAGAGTAAAGAGCTCGGTTACTGGATGCAGCAGTTGATGGAAAGAGCATCAGGTAACTCATCGCCATGGAAGACGATGATGATGAGGAGAAAGAGGAAGAAGAATAATAGCGTCGCTTGGAGATTGCAGACTGCAGAGTCACAGAATTCTGAGTTTGTAAGATTTCAGGAAAGATATTTATGGGCCTTTTATTGGACCTTTTTATATAAGTTTATGCAATTTCAGTTAAGATAGTTATGGGCCTTTTGTTGAGCCTTTATTGGGCCGTATCGTGCTTCATATGTATATTTATTCCTATGACCCATTTACTTTTATTTTGTTAAGTAAATATTAAATGCGAAATATCTAAGAATATTACTCCCGCCGTCCCACTAAGCTTGACATATTTTTTCCGGCACGGTTATTAAAGATAGTGTATAAAATAGTGTAAAAGTTATAAAGGTGGTATGATCCACACCTTTTTGAATATATAACTTTTAGTATTTTTGAAGTGTGCCAAAATTAGTGGGACATCCCAAAAAGAAAAATGCGTCGAGCTTAGTGGGACGGAGGACGGAGGGAGTAGTATTTGTACCGCTTAAATAAAAAATACTCCTAATTACTCTCTCTGTCCCGTTAATAACGACCCATTTTTCATTTTGGGACGTCCCGTTAATAACGACTCATTTCCTTATTAGGTAAACATTTGCACATGGGATATTTTTTGGGTTTTGTGCTATAGACAAATATGAGGTGTTTCTTGGTATTCGTGTAAAAAGTAAATGGGTCGTTATTAATGGGACGGAGGGAGTATCACATATAAAATCTTATCGTTATAACTAATTGTTACATTAATTATTGGATAAGTATAATTTAACGTTTTAAAGCGAAATATCCTAAATGGCTCGTTTAATATTTTAATTTTTACATTATATTCAAGTTCAACTTTTTGACTAGTTGATCAAATTTGGTTAGTAATTTAATTATTGAATTTGAATTTGGTTTTGTGTAACTCAATAATATTAATACATGCTAATGATTTTGAGTTCAAACGTTATATCATTTTATTTTATGCATATTATATTGCGTACTATTTTGATCAGGCTTGTGAATGTATTCGTAAACAAACGAATTTAAATATATTTAAAAATTCAACGATCCAAACACCGCCTATATCGAATTTGACTTGATAGAAGTGTTGAGTTCCAAATTAAATATAAATTTAATTTGTTGAGTATTGAATTGAGCTTCGAACAAGCTTTCTTTTGACTCGAACCTTGAACAACTTTTAAATATGTATGTCTACTTACCACGCAACATATTTTTTCATCCCACTAGATGAGCTTTAAGATTTTATAAATTATATTGTTCCGTACATCCAATTTGATTCGTTTTATTGACATTCAACACGTAAGTACATGTAAATGCTCATCCACTTGTCGTTGGATGCGTTAAAATGCCAACGAATGACGTGATATATCTTGTAGATAAATATTACTTCATCTGTTCCGCTAAATGCGGCTACAAGGATTCTGGCACGGATATTAAGAAAGTAAAGTGTGGTGTTTTAAAAAAGTAGAAGAGATTGTATTTTAAAAGTAAAACTTTTCACTTTTTAGGAAAATGACCACTTTTAATACAACGATCCAAAATGATAATATAGCGCGGAAGGAGTAATTTTTTAATAAAATGTTTCTTAAGTATTACTTTATAACTTTTATTTATTGATTGGTTGAATATATTTTAATATTATCCGATACATAATAATAAACTAAAATTATAGTTACCGTTAATAGACATTAAATTATATTTATCGCAGTTGGTGACCTACATACATATCGAAATTTTTAAAAAATATTTATTTTTTGATTTTAAACATATTCAATTAAATATTGAAAAATACTCCATACATTTTGTTATTATTAATTTATTTATTTTGGGTATGTAATTACTGAATAATTTAAAAAATAAAAAAATAAGTATATGACAAACAAAGAGGATAATAAAATATAATGTGCACGTGCTGCGCACGGTAGTTTACACGTCGGTAAGAAATCGAAAGTTGGAGAGGATGAAGTGCACTATGCTATGCAGTGATAAATAAGCACCATGCTGACACGTAGGCTCTCTCAAATGTTCTTTCTTTTAGTAATCTATCAACATATATTTATGCATCGAGACATTCCTGTAACAAAAGTCTCCAAATTAGGGTTTCTCCACTTCTAAATAGGAACACCCGATTTTGGCCAATCTTCTGGTACGATCTTTCTTACTCTTTCCTTCTTCTTCCTTTAATGCTCGCGAATTTTGTCTGATCACTTCTAATTGTTTTTTTTTTTAATCTTGTTTTATATTTTATTAATGTAAGACCCTGATTGTAACCCTAGGTTTAGAGTAGTGGGTCAAGTGATGGACGAAAACGAGGTGGTAGGTGGAGATCCGAACGAGCAGTTCCACCGGAACGAGGCGATCTCCGCCGTCGCTGATGATGGTTTTCTTGGCGAGGAGGATGATGACTATGAGGATCTTTATAATGACGTTAATGTTGGTGAGAACTTCCTGCAGTCGCTCCGTAGGAACGAGGATAACGTAGGGCAAAAGAACGAGGAAGTGCAAGACAGCAAGCCGAACGTGGCCCAGTCTCCACCTCCACCTCCTCCGCAACAGGCGCAGCCTCAGCTGCAGCAGCCACAGCCGGTGGTGGAGGGCAGAGGTGTGGGTTTACCGGATGAGGGAGCTGCATCCAGGGTGCCGAGTAGAGTGGAGGGTTATCAGGATGTGGTACTTGGAGGGAATAACAATGTGAGCGACGTGGGACTTGGTAGAGGTGCGGGAGGACCGGTTACTGGCGGTGGTGGTGGTGGATTTAGAGTTGATTTGGGGCAGTCGTCAAATAAAATAGCTGATTTGGAAGAGCGGGCAGTCAATAGCATTGTACCTATTAATCAACAAATGGTTCATCAGCAGCAGCCATTTGCTGCTGCTAATATATCCACTTATGAGAATTCTAGGAGTGTGGGAAATGTGAACGGGGCGGGTGGGAATATGTATGGAGGTGATGGTATCGGTGGAGGGCCTGGTGGTGGAGGTGATGGAGTAATTGGAGGTGGAGGTGGAGGTGGGGGTGGGGGTGGGGGTGGGGGTGGAGGGACCATTCTCTTTGTCGGTGACCTGCATTGGTGGACAACGGATGCGGAGCTTGAAGCCGAGCTATGCAAGTATGGGCCGGTGAAGGAGGTAAAATTCTTTGATGAGAGAGCTAGTGGAAAGTCGAAAGGATACTGCCAGGTTGAGTTTTTTGATCCTGGAGCTGCCACTACCTGCAAGGAAGGAATGAATGGCTATGTTTTCAATGGGAGGCCCTGCGTTGTTGCCTATGCATCACCATATACTGTGAAAAGAATGGGTGAGGCCCAGGTTAACAGAAATCAACAGCAGACGGGTGGGACACCTGTTAATCAACCAAGGAGAGGTCCTGCGGATTTACCCAGTAAAATTGGTGTTGGACCTGGTAGCAATATACCTGCTGGTGGAAATCATCATGGCGGTGGTGATAATAATGGTAGAGGCTTTGCTAGAGGAGGAAACTGGCCAAGAGGTAATGCTCAGGGAGGGATGAATAACAGAGGTCCAGTTGGCCCAATGAGGAATAATGGTCGTGGTATGGGTGGTCGTGGCTTAGCAGGTAATGGGTTTGGGCAGGTTGGTGGTCCGGGAGCTCCTCCGATGATGCATCCTCAAGCCATGATGAACCAAGGTTTCGATCCTAATTTTGCAGGTCATATGGGGAGAATGGGTGGTTATCCGGGATTTCATGGTGCTCCTGGAGCACCCTTTCCGGGCATCTTATCTTCATTCGGGCCTGTTGGGAATGTTACTTTGCCTGGTGTTGCTCCACATGTCAATCCTGCCTTCTTTGGTAGGGGAATGCCCATGGGTGGCATGGGGATGGTGCCTGCTCAGGGAGTTGAGGGACCTAACATGGGAATGTGGTCAGATCCTAATATGGCAGGATGGGGAGGAGATGAACATGCAGGGAGAGCAGGGGAATCTAGCTATGGGGAAGAAGCTGCATCTGACCATCAGTATGGGGAAGGGAGTCAAGAGAGGGGACCATGGCCAAATGCCATGAAAGATAAAGACAGGGGGTTGGAGAGGGATTGGTCGGGTTCTTCTGAAAGAAGGAACAGAGATGATAGAGGAACTGGATATGAAAGAGATGCTCCTAGAGAGAGAGATTCTGGACAGGATCATGATTGGTCAGAAAGGAGACATCGCGATGACAAAGATGTGGGGAGAGAGAGGCAAAAAGAGCGTGAGAAGGATCGTGAGCGTTCCCTCGGCCATGAGCGTGGTGGCCGTGAACGTGAAAGAGAACGTCATAGGGATGACAGAGACAGATATGCTGATCATAATAGACACAAAAATCGTGAGGCAGAATATGATGATGATTGGGACAGGGGAAGATCATCAAGATCCCATGGCAAGTCAAGGGTGTCCCATGAGGAAGAGCGTAGATCACGATCAAGGGATGCTGATTATGGGAAGAGGCGACGTATGACCTCCGAGTAACTCAATATATTTGCAGTGTTCTAGGATTTACTAAGAAAATGATGAGACACCAAATAAACTGTGTAGCCATGATCATTCAGAGTCTATTAGTAGCTGCTTGATGGAGACCTGACTTATTGGGATTGCTTTCTGATAACTTTTATGACTTCATGGTTCTGATGATAACTTGAAGATACTGCTACTCTGCAATGCTGAATGCCAGTAAGTTGTTCCACTATATTACTTACTTTGAATTATGCATATAGTTATCCTTGGCGATTGTGATTTTGTTGTATGTTTCAATGTCCCTCTCAACTTAATTTCGTAAATTTCAGGCGACCTTCTTTGTCATGTTGATAATAGTTAGACATGGATTGTTACACATGAGCTCTAGACACTATTTTTTTGTTATGCATGTTTCTTTGCTGCTTCTTCCTCTTGAGATCCATGAGTCATAGTTTAATTGAGATTAATATTTGTGCTTTTGTACTTCTTAACTGGCAGATTCAGTTCTTAGTTTAGGTGCTGTGCTGCCAACATAAATAAATTTTGAGGATGTCAGGCAATCGGCATATTTCCTTTTTGTGTGTTTTTTCCTAGTTAATCCTTCCTTGACAATAAATATCAGATTAGATGAAAAACTTCAGCAGCAATTAACGAAAACTATTTGTTGGCATTTCATCTAAAAGCTTATACGAGTGCAGGCGAATACTTACCAGGTTCTACAGAATACAATAATATGGCTGTAACTTAAGTGCTAGGGCTTCCATCATCTCTTCTATTTTCATTCCATTTTGATTTTTTATCTGTTAGATGCTCACGTTCAAAACATGTTATAAGATGGTATTGGTTGAAAATTCCTAGCCATTTACATAGGTCTTGGGTTGGAAATAACTGCATACATAAGCAGGAGTGGGGTCTGAAATGGAAGTTGGTTGCAGTAGGTAGGAGTTATTAAAATTAGGATGTTGAACTGACATTTGCATTGCTCCGAGTTGTTTTTAATACTTAACATAAAAGAAGTGATAGGTCTAGAAGGAATATTTTCCACCAGTAAAATTGATAAACAAAATACACTGTAAAGAGAACAGTTGTTACAGTTTTCTGGCTAGTCACATAGGAAAAATGTTGTTTGCCACTTATAATATATGTGATATAAATGCTATATATATGGTTGTTTAGTCACTAAACACCCTATTTTTATATCGATTTACAGTTGGCCCCTTAGTTAAATCTTTAACTATGCCATTCAACCATTGTACTAACATTGCTGTGCTGATTTAAACTCGATTGACACTGCCACACTCTAATAAGATATCTCTGATCTTATATATTTGTTCTGATGGTAGTTCGGAGGCTTTAATTTTCTGTCGGAAGCTATTCTCCTGAAGTCTGGAATCTGGCTAGAGCAGATGGTGGCATAAAAGCTTCTGCTTAGGAAAAAGATGAGATGACATGGTGACACCTCTTAGTATTTGCTATTGGAACCTTTTATTTTAGTTGTCGGACATTCTAGTTTACCTTCATATATTAATGTGTCTTTATTTGATGATGGGATGAACTGCTGAAGTCTGATACATGATAGATATTTGAGAATGTATTGCTGTATGAATGTGATGTAATAGATTAAAAGACTTAGGATGTTGTTCCCATTTGCCCCATATCTTGTTTTGATTTTTTCCCTTCCATGTTGTAATTCTTTCCCCACTGTTTATGTAGGGTGTAACTGTTTTTAATTGCATTCTTTTTGTCATATATCATGTAGGTTACAGTTACTACTAACCATAGCATAGCCATGTAACATGTAAATGTGTTTGTATGTAGAAATCAATCTGTATATATTGAAGAGGAAAATGATTTTCTTGCACAGTAATGAAGACCATAGTATGTCTTGTTCCGTTTATTCACAATCTTATTTTCCCTTCTTTGTATATCATTATTATAACTCCCTTCTTTCCAGTATTGTTAAATCGTAAGTGTGTTATTGACTTTTAGGATCAAGAATAATGAGACGAGTATTATTTTATTATTACTATGTGTGTATTTTGTTGATGGTGTGTACTGTTTTGAGATTCTATTTTACAGCTGCACTGGTACACCCAAATAGGTTTTATTTGACCTCAATATGTATAGCATTTTCTTTGAAAAAGGAATTGGAATTTCTTATAGTTATCATTGTGCTTCCATTATTATTCAATTTTGTAGTTATTGGAATAATCTTTCTAGAGAAAATGCAAAAACTGTTTCGAGACATAATTTAATTGAGAAAAATAATTTTATATAGTTGTTTGCAATTATTGCATAATAAAAAAGTAATTAATGTAATTTCCCAAATTCTACTCTATTATTATGGTCCAAAAGCAGATAATGGGACCACACACTGTAACAAATATTTCTTTTTCATAAAAGGCTTTTTTGTTTGTTAATTAAGTTGGAATTTTGTTATCAGATTGAACTGTTTTTGGCTGCATCTCTTAGAGTGAGAATTTGTGGTTTAATAATTTAGTTTATTTTATTCAAAATCATTCTTATCTAGCATAAATCAGTATTAGTGATAAATTTGAATATTGAGTCAAATTTCTCTTACAAGGGCTTATATATGTCGACTCTATAATTAGTTACAATAGAATTAGACATTGAGTCCAACTCGTCTTATTAATAAATGAAATATGTCTCACCATATAAAGTGGTTTGTACCTAAATCATTTTCACTGTTAGTGAAAATCCTTGGTTAATTTTTTTGAAAAGGAACAAAATGAAAGAATGGTCAAAATCTTGTGAAATGATACAAGAACATGTAACTAATAATTAAAGAACATAAATGTGTATAATAGATGTAGGGTAAAGAAGAAATATGTTGTTGAGTGTTGAATTGTTAAATTATACTAATGAGAGAAAGAAAGATAGGAAGAAACAATAGTAAGAGGAAAAGAGTAGCGTGGGGACCACACAAGCCACTACACAATTCCTCGTTGGACAAGAATGAACTAATACTACGTGTCTGATGCGAAATGGACGGATAAGATCCCTCCACTCACAACCAATCGTATGGCTTCAAATTTGTCTCATTCATCGCATAGTTATCAGTAAGGAACGGCCCTCATTCGTCCACGTGTCTCTAACGATCCCGTTATTATACCATTTGATCGAACGGCCTTCCACTTCCATCCCAAATCCCTCCCTCTCTCTCTCGCGCGCCTTCCTCCTCCTCTTCATCCATTTCTCCGCTACCGGAATATTCGTCGGAGGTATTATCGTTCTTCGTTGCTTCCTTTGTTGCTATTATTGTTGTTTCTACCCGAGCTGGTTTTTGTTAATCGTTGCTTCTCTTGCTTCCTTTTTTTTTGTGAGATTTGTGGAACTTCACACCGGAGATTATCCAAGTTTGTAAAGTTTTGGCGTTTCGATTTTCGTTTTTTTCGTTGTGTTTTTCAGAGTCGTAGTAGAATCGCAGCGTGAAGTCACGAATCCAAACATTTCTTCCGATACATAGCTGATAATTAGGTTTTTACGTTAACTGTTACTTTCTGAGTGGTTTTGTTCGATTGTATATATATATATACACACACATACTTGTGTTGCTTCGAGTTGAATTAGCTGAGTTTAGCGGGAGAGGAGAAATGGCGGACTCGGATAATGAGTCCGGAGGGCACCGGGAGCATAATTCGTACCACGAATTGTCCCCGCGAGAGCAGGATAGGTTCCTCCCGATCGCGAACGTGAGCAGAATCATGAAGAAGGCGCTGCCGGCTAACGCTAAGATATCCAAGGATGCTAAGGAGACGGTTCAGGAATGCGTGTCGGAGTTCATCAGCTTCATCACCGGCGAGGCTTCCGATAAGTGCCAGCGCGAGAAGCGGAAGACGATCAACGGCGACGATCTGCTGTGGGCGATGACCACCCTAGGGTTCGAGGACTACGTGGAGCCGCTCAAGGTGTACCTGCAGAGGTTCCGGGATATGGAGGGGGAGAAGACCGCCATGGCTGGGAGAGGAGAGAAGGAAACTGGAAATGGCGGTATGACGAGTGTGGGCAGCGACGGCGGCGGGGGTGGTTACGATGGGATGTACGGTAGTATGAACGTGATGAATCATCAAGGAGGAGGACCTGTTTACGGGTACGGGCAGGTAGCAGGCGGTGGGAAGGTCGGGTCGGGTTACCATATGGGATCCAGCTCCGGTGGGGGAGGCGGCGGCGGCGGCGGGAGGCAGAGGTAGCTTGAGTTGACTTGGTTGGTACTGTGTGATTAATTAAATGAGGTAAATATTCACATGTACTATAGTCTAATATACACTAGCATAGCTATCTTTACAATATATATTTATATAATTAATATTGCGTTCTTGATTTTGATTTTGATTTTTTGAAGGAACTTCATCTCTCTAATTTCGCTTTATGGTCTTGGTCTTTTCTTTTAATTATGGTGTTGTTTTGACTCAAAAATGTCTTATTCACTTGGAATTTGGAAAGTTGTTCTTTTTTAATCTTTTTACTTTCTTCTTCTTTTTTCTTGTTCCTGATGGGATTTATCCAAGTGAATGTAGAACATTGAAAAGTTAAGTCCTTTCCTGGAATAGGACAAGAAAATTAACAAGATTCACAACTATAAAGATGTTTTTTTCAACAGTTTTAAATATATACGAACACTGTCTAATTGAGTCAAATCTTGGTTGTTTTGATAGTTGATTTTCTGTTTTGGAGCAATACACGTAAAGATTTTTATAACAAGAAATTAGGTGAAATAGCCTAAAAGTTAGGGGCAAATTATACAGAAAATAAGCATTCCTCGCAAAGGAAGACAAGAGAAAAGATGCCTACTAGCTTATTAGCCTTATCTTTAGAAACTTGTGTTTGAGTAATTATTTTAGGCAAACTATTAGAATGGAGAAAGGTGTTGAGGACTTGAGGTTAATCCTTCTATTCTCTATTATTGACTGAACTGAAGAACTAAAGATATATTCTTAGCCTAGGACAAAGGTAAATCAATAACTTAGCCATCACCTATTTATAGTATCTTAGAATGTGATATCTATCTTGAAAGAAGTTATTTTTCATTTTTTGCTTTTAATTGTATGTTGGTGGATGAAATGTATTGTGAACATAGAGGGTGGTTTCGTAAATTGCTTTCATTTAAGTTATAATCTTTTCGTGTTATTTACTTATAACTAAAAAGGGCACTACAGTATTAGTCGGTTCCAAAATAATATTATGATATAACCAATTCATTTTAATAATCACAAGTGATTAAGTGGTCTGCACCGAATTCCACTAAGATTTTCAAAAGACACCTCACTCGATGATGCTTTGGTGTAATTTTCTGATTGCACTGTGATATAAAATGAATAATAAAGAAAAAGGGTAGGCTAGGACTTGGTTGGGTGCTCCACTTAATTATGTTTCTTTAATAATTAATTACTACAGAAAACTAATAATTAAGTACTAAACATGACATGTTTACCTAACTTTTTACACGGGACACCACCTAGTGATTGTAACTTGTAATGCATGTGCTTTGGATTCTTAATGGACATGATTGCATTAACATATTTCTGTTTTTAAAACGATTTTAAAGAGTTGTACCAAGACCATACATTCGATAGTTTTTGAGGACCAATAAAATCAGTATAAACTCCATAATTTATGTCATGTGGGAGCAAAAACTGAAGTAAAAAGCAACGGCAGAACAGAAAGATGTGTAGAAATAGATAGGCGTATACCAAAAGTGTTAACAATGAATAGAGTTGAGTCGGCTATGGTACTTGAGAATAGACCGATTTAGAAAGAAAATCTATGGGTACATCACAAAGTCAGGCTGCAGCTGTTACCTCTATAAATAACTAGGGAGCAAGAGTTGGGGCAGTAAGTAACTACTAACACTTAATCGCAGCCCGAGAAGATTATGCTACAGTAGCCGGAGAAAGATAAATTATGGAGGCGAAAAATGATGAAAGGTTTAGCATAGAGTGTACAATCTTAGGCAAGCCTTCCTCCAGCAAGGTTGCTAGACCTTTACGCCTTTGGTAGAAGGCTTATTTTCCTTGTTAGCAGCATCACCCTCATCTTCTTCCTAATCTGCCTCGTCAGCATCAGCTAGTTTGGTGAGCTCCTCCTGGATCATGAGCTTCACCGATGATTTTCTTGGCGTGAGGTCTGCTTTGAATCGCTCAGCTGAAATTGAGACGAGGATTAAATGGTATTAGCAAATGATAAATACATGTAGAAGCTACAACCCTGTCTAGGCCAAAACCCTCTTGCCTTAAACTTGGCATCTAGAAAAAGAAATTAATCGAAAAAAATAGAGAAGCTTACCAAGTAGCTTCAGAATGTCAGTGAAAGTAGCCTGCATGATTCAAGTATAATAAGTCTGTTAACAGAAGATTCTGAAAGAACCCAACAACACACAGTAAAAGAAAAGAAAAGAAAAAAAAAGTTGATCATACTTAATCACTTCGGATGCATCATATGCAAAACATAAGTACTGATATACCATATATCTAGTCTTTTAGATACCACCTGGCGAACTAAATAGCATCCAAAGGTAGACTTTGTTTCAACTTTTATTTTAGGGCAAAAAGGTAGACTATCAATTGTAGGGTATGAAAGTGTTTAGAGACTAACCGTATTGAAATCAACCTCTTTAAGGATTTCACAAATTGCTTCTCTGAGTTTATCATCGCTTGGCTTTAATTTCTCCTCCTTGAGCTTTTCTTTGACTTTGAGAACCTTCTTACCTGCATTTCAACAAAAACAGAACCACGTTAAGGAACTGCATGTCAACAATAGGAAACGAGACAATAAGAAGGGGATTAATATTGAAGAATCTTTGGAGCTTCAATATACTGTTAATTCATACAATAGGAGAAATCAGAAATTCTCACCAGGGCCCTCCTTCAGTGCTGTATCTGACTTCTTCGGAATTGGAGCTGACATCTTCTTGTCTGATTCATCTTTCTTCTTATTAGAAGATTTTTTATCACTAGTGTTGTTGCCAGTTTTTGATTTGGCTGTGACTTTTTTCGGTGGGGGGCTGGTCTTCTTCGGAATCACTTTTTTCTGGGTTTTAGCTTTACCAATTGATCCTTTTTTGGCAGAAGACTTTGCTGATCCTTTCTTCTGCTTTCCCTTGTCATCATCAGATTCCTTCTCAGATTCACTTTCTTTCTCCTCACTCTGAGCTTGTTCAGACATATCATCATCTGATCTTTCTGGTATACCATTTACATCTTCATGCCCTTCATCTTTCTCTTCTCCTGATTCATCTTCTGATTCAGGAGGGGTGTCTTTTGTCTCACCACCCTTTTTTGATGCACTGCCAGTTTTTTTTGCACTCTGAGAATACCAGAAATAATATCAGCTAAGTGATGCATGTATTCAGAAGCTACAAGAACTTTAAAATTGTTACCAACTTAATATCTTTTTTTATCAATTCAAGTCCACATTCAGTTGCAAATGGCAGATGTTTGAACTGTTGATCACCTTCTCTTGCTTATATTCACTATTTCGCTCAGTCCGTAAATTAAATAACTAGATAAAAGATACCTTCGCTGATTCTTTGGATGGAGTATTACTCCCAGACGATTTGCTTGCCCTCTTTCTCTTTTTACCCTTACTTGACTGGTCCTTCAAATTAAAATTCATACAAAAAGTATTAAATAAATGGTGAAATGAGAAAGGAAAAATATAAATATAAAAACCATGTTAATCAAAACCTGCTCTTTATCAGCAAGTAATTCAGAGGTTGTTGCACGAGGTTCTGTCAAAAATTCTGTCAACTTAGTAATAATATCTTCCTGAAAACAGAATAGCAGAAATTTGGTACCCATCAAATTCAGAAAGGTGAAGATGCTTTATAGTATCTAATACAGGGTTTGCCAATATTTTGACAATAATAAGAAAGAACAAGTCTGCTTTAATACAACTTAGAAAACCAGAATATTTGAACCACGAACCAGTAGCCAATCTAGCCTAATTTAATCAACAGTATAGGTCCTTAACTTCTTGATCTTCAGGGATTACAAACAAACCTTTCTGCTATTAGCCTTGGAGATGGGTATATCCAGGACATCACAAATCTCCACCAATTTCTCCTTGACACACTTGTCGAGTTTCTCTTTGAGTTTATTCATTTGCTTTTCCTGATATCATGACCATATGGAACACATAAAGCTCAACATCTCATATGAAGCACATAAAGCTAGGCATTTCAGAGGTAAATATAATTAATGTAACTCATTTTCACCTCATTATCATTCCAAACAAATCCTGAAAATCTCGATATGTTGGTCTTCACTTGAGCAGCCTGCCCAAACCAGAAAAGTACAATAACTAAGTCAATATGTTAACTTTCTTAGACAGTTAAACGAACAACTGCAGACAGGCATTCTTATAGTTGCCAAGGATATATATTCTTAACAACTGCACGAATTAGGCTCACTTACTATTATTTAGGGAATGTAGAAAGATAACTGAGTTTCAAAACCAACAAGAATAAGTTCATTTATTTTTACAGAAAGCAGGAAATAACACACTCATCAGAATTGCAAATTCTTCAAAACAAAGCTTGAGAATGAAGTGCCACTTCATATTGGGAAAGCAGCAGAAGTTTTAGCAGAATGGTTATGCTTTTCAACTTCAAAAGTCATTAGCCCTGGAAAGCAGAGTAGAGCATAACCTCAAGTTCCTAAGTAGGGCTTTTAAGGATATAAACCTAATTGGTAAGAAGAGAGAACCCTGGAATTAAATGTGTTGAAGATTATACCAAGAATAAACTAAGACATAAGTATTACCTTTCCTCTCCTTCCGAAAAGAATTGTATGCAGCAACTTGAAAGTATCATCAGTCTTCTTTCTTGATAACTTGTATGCCACTGCAATTCAGGCATGAGAACAATTCTATCGTTAGGTGAAGATAAAGATATCAGTCAAGAGAATTATATACCAGAATGTTCAATAAAGAGATTAATAAAATCAACAAAGGTTGTTTACAAAACACAAACTATGAGCTACCATGCAGAAATAGAACAGGGAAGTAATATACCATTTGGGATATCTTTAAGTGCAGTTCCACGACCCTGAAAGTACAGCTATTTTGTCAAAGTCTAATTTCCAAAGAAGACTTCAGTTTAGTAAATTGCATCCAATAGAATTTTCTCACAATGAGAGAAGACGCCAAATTGAAAAATTAAAAGTGGCACCTTGGCAATATAAAACTCACTAGATGAGTCCTTCTCAATTGTGGCAACCAATCTTTCCACGGATTTTCGCTCACGAACAGGACGATCAAGAGTAGAAGCAGGAGGGGTTTGCTGCTCCTTGATCTTTTTATCGACAGAGGTTCTTATCACTTCCTTTTTATCTGATAAGGGTTTAGTTTCTTTTGCCTTTTTCTCAATAGGGGTTTTTGGTTCTTTCTCCTCTTTCTCTTTTGAAATTTTTTTCGTATTTTTTTTCAGTCTAGCATTATTTTTTGTTCTCGAATGTTTCTTAGCTCCTCTTTCTTTGCTGGGCTCCTCCAGATTTTCTTCCTCCTCTTGCATTGCCTCAGCCTCCTCGTCAACCTTATCCTCAGCTGTATTATCGGTTTCTTCCTCGGCACTTTCCTCTCTTTTCTCATTACTAATTTCTTCCTTATCCACTTCTGCTGCAATGTGTTGCTTGTCTGCTTCAGTTTCTTGCTTTGGTTCGTCCACTTCAGTTTCTTGATCTGCTTTGCCAGCTTCAGTTTCTTGCTTCTCTGCATCCATTTCAGCTTCTTGCTTCTCTCCGTTCGCTTCAATTTCTTTCTTTTCTCCATCAGCTTCAATTTCCTTCATTTCTATGTCCGCTTCAGTTTCTGGCTTTTCTACGTCCGCTTCAGTTTCTTGCTTTTCTATGTCTGCTTCAGTTTCTTGCTTTTCATCGATTTCCTCGCTTTTGCTGACCTCATTTTTGTCCACTTCCATATTTTGAGCCTCACCCACTACATCGTCTTGTTTATCTACTTCCTTTTCTTTTATTACATCATGATACTCCCCTTTCTTATCCATAACTGTCTCAGCTTCATCTTCCACCTCAGCATTCCCATTTGCAACAGGCTCAGGTTTCTCAGACACCACATCTCCCTCACCCATATCAGCTAAAAATGAGAGCTCACAGAATCCCTCTTTCCCGATGCACACTGCATACCAATTCAAAAGTATATCTTTTGTTATACCATCATACTCGCACATTTTGAAGAAAACATACAAATGAGGGATGAGAGTGATCAATCATCGACATAATAAGACACCACAAACACCTAGATCGAAGCAAACAGGTAGTACCCACAAGGTTATTAATCCCCATAATGAAAAAAAATGGCACGATGCATGCCATGATCATGATATTGGGAAAATTAAGGAGGATTGGAATGAAAAAAGGGGGGAAAACCCTATAATTTACAGACGTTTTACCCCTTACAAGATCTACGTGATCATCAAACCGACAAAAAATAGAAAACTAACACGAAATCGAGCTAAACACAATATCAGGATTAGAATTCTTCAAGCACTATACAAAAACCCTAACTGCAAAGTTGCTTAATTCAACCTTAAATTCAGCTTCGATGCTATAAAAAAAACAGCCCGCAGTTCCCGAAACTGAAAGAGTAATACAAAAGGAGCTGGACAAAGTTAAACTCACAGAGATTAGAAGGCTGAATTTGAAGATATGAGAGCTTCTTCGGAAGCTAACTGCCACACTGAAACGACTTTACAGTTTTCCGATTCCAACCTCAGCCTTTGGGGGGTTGCCATTTTATATCGCGGACGCCAAATTCGGATTTTAAATCCAGTTTAATGCCACGTCGGATTGTGAAGACAGACACTCGGCGGGATTCTGAAGCTGGCCACGTATAAACGGTCGAGATCGTTTCTATTAGGAATGGACGGTTGAGATTTCATATTCTTTTCGAATGTGCTTTTGTTTTGAGCTGATCCAGAAACCGTTGACGTTCAGAAACCGTAAGAGGAGTTCCTCGTTTATTGGGCCTTAAATGGGCCTACAGATATGTATAGGCTGCAGGCCTATTTAGATTAATTATTTAATGTAGTAAACGTAAATTTTATTTAGAGATATCGCTAAATAGTGTGAGAATTTGAGATCGAAATTTGAAATTTTCAGAATTCTGATTTAAATCCCGATGGAATTCAGAATTCCAAGTTTCAAAATTTTTCGATTGGAATTAAGATTAGGACTTTGGAAAATTTTGGGGTTCGGGAGTTCCAAATCTCGATTTGGACTCCCGATTTCCTGAATTATTTTATAAATTTGTGACATTTTGTTTTCATTCGGAAAATTCTGGTACCATTTGAAAATTCAAAATATTTTTATTTAGGATTGTAATCAGGACTTAAAATTTTTCAATTTCAAGATTCATATCTCCCAAAGTCCCTATCGGAACATGAACTACAAAATCAAAAAAATTCGGAACCGGGACTTTGGGACGAGCCTACTACTACATCGTAAATATTTTAAATAATGTCCGATTTGAAATTTAATACTTCAAATTTGATAAATAATAGTTTTTTCTGATTCTATTTAAATGATATTTGATATTTATAAATATCCAATGTATTATTAATATTTATATAAATGTATATATTTGTTTAAGAAATAACCTAATCTTCAATTTCTATAGGAGTGAAAATCTTAGTTACAAATCAAATACCTGACTCACATTTAAATTTCAAAATAACTTACTGCAAAATTTCATTGCATCATGTTTCCCATGAAAAGACGAGGACAGTTATACATAGATTTCTCAAAGCAGCTTACATTACGAAAGAGTGAAGCAAAGATGCATGTTCATCATATTCAAGTTGCAGAAGCTGCTTCTTTCTTTTTCATATTTTCTGCATAAGCTGCATTTCATCCATCACTCGTATTTTCCGAATTCCCTTGTTTGAGAGATTCATCGAGAGCCATCATCGCCTTATCGGATTTATATCCTTACTCCGTCCCACTAAAGTTGGCCTGTTTTAACAGAACCATTCGGTGTAAAAAAAACGATATCATAAGCATTCTAGGTTATTAAGGTTCAAGTGGGTGGCGCCTAATGATCAGAAGATGACTTGCTGAGCAACCCATTGATGAAAATAAGTTGAAAACCTCACCAGAATTGATACCAAGGAACTCCAATCCAGAAGCTGAAGGCGTCAACTCATACTGCGCCAAATATTCAGCGTTGTAGAACTTGCTCAAATGCCTCATACCACTGTCACATAAAATTGTGACGATGGTGTGACCAGGACCCATTTGTTGTGCCACTCTCACAGCTCCGACACAGTTCATTGCTGAAGAACTTCCTAGAAACAGCCCATTGTTCTTCAATAAATATCTGACAAGCAAAAATGCAGAAGTTTAAACAGTGTCTTAGTACCAAAGGATTGGTGTTCTCGGAATTGGTCATGGAAAGTGCGGAAGACACTTGCGCATTACCATTCATCAATGAGGTTATTGGTATAGAACCAAACTTTCTATATCATTTGGTGCAATAAGGGGGGGAAAGATTAAACTGACCTAGACATTTCAACAGCTTCCTTATCTGATCCTCGAAAAGCTCCATCAAGTGCTGCAATTTTGAAATTTTCTGTGAGTCTGTTAATTCCAATTCCTTCAGTGATCGTATCGAAAGGGTTTTTTAGCCTCCGCCCTTCAGCTTCCTCCCTGGTGTACATCACTCCTCTTGTCACCTTGTTGAACAGACCAGAACCCGGAGGGTCAACTAGAAAGCATTTGACCGAGGAACTTTTATCCTGTTGATTATTTTAAGAAGGTTACTCACTATCTCAGTAATGTAAAACTAGATATTTTACATTTCTGCAGTCAATGACCTTCAGATAACGAGACACTCCAGCAACAGTGCCACCTGTACCAGCAGCTGCAACGAATGCATCCAGTTTGCCACCAACTTGTTCCCAAATCTCAGGCCCAGTACCCTCATAATGAGCTCGGTAATTGGCAAGGTTCTCGAATTGATCTGCAAAAAAACCACCTTTGCAGTCGGCTGTGTACTTTGAACTATTCGTTTCGGAGACTGCATCACTGCCGTTCAGAAGATTGAAATGTTCGCCAGTTTTGTTAGTTTCTTGATACTTTGAGGCTAGTTCATTTGCCTCCTGTGCTCTTCTCCTTGCAATATTGACAAAGTGTTCCTTGTGGGTGATCGAAACAGGTCTTACCCTTTCAACTGTGGCACCAAGAGCTTCAAGGATTTGAGACTGCAAAACATAACAAAATATTAAAAGATAAAACCGACTGAGAGATTTATTTATCTATAAACCCTAGAATATGATCAGGACAAAAGAATTCTATGAGATTTTTCTAGGAACAGCTCCACCAAACACAACTTAACTAAACAAAGAAAATGAACAAAAGAAGAAAGTGCAGTCATTTCATATGAACGTAACCACATACCTTCTCAATAGCAGCATCATCCGGAATAACTACATGGCACTTGCATCCATAAGCAGGAGCCACGGTTGCAAGACTGATCGCCGTGCTTCCAGCACTGCCTTCTGTAACCACTCCCCCAGGAGATAAAGCTCCACACTCCAGAGCCTGCAAACACAAAACAAAAGCAAATTACAGACCTAAGATAAACAATAAATTCGTAAAATGGCTATAATATATATATATATATAGCATTTTGATGCAGCTAGCAGTATCATATTGTCCTCTACAAAAAGCAAAGCACAATTGGGGGCCGTCATTTGAGGATGAAAGCCACTCCCATGAACAAGTTAATACTTATATTTTCAAATATTCACAATCAAAAACAGCAGATTAGTGCACAATCTAATCCCCAAAACAAAATGCTATACTAACTAGTAATGCACCTCTTGGATAATTTTCAATGCTACTCTATCCTTCACACTACCTCCAGGATTCAAAAACTCCGCTTTCCCCATAATCTGCCACCAGAGAAAGAGGGGTCGATTAGCAAATCATATAAATGAAAGGAAAATCAGAGGAAATTAGAGACATGAAAATAGAAATCACCTCGCATCCAGTGGCGTCCGAGAGGCTGTCGATCCTGATGAGAGGAGTGTTGCCAATAGCGGCGACGACACCACTTGGGCGTTTTCCGAGTGAAACATTTCTGCTCTTAGATTTCAAGCGATACTTACTGTTACGCATAAACAAGTAGGAGATGAGTCCGATGAGAGAGGCTGCAGTCACGGCGGCGCCGGCAGTTCTCGCGACCGCCGCCATCTCCTCCAACCGCCCAATAAACGGCCGGCCATGTTTGTATTTCGAGCTCTTATAGTTATGAATTACCGCCGTTGAATTTCCAATTGGGCTGGACTTCGATAAATTTAGTCGTGTAAAGCCCAATAACAAGCTCATGGGCTTTGATGGCTTGGAACGAATTTTTTAATTTGTAGATTATTTCTTTTAAAATAAAAAACTTAATATAACAAAGTAAATATATTACCTATGGAAAAATGAGACAATATTTTTACTTGAAAAATATAAATAAAAAATCAGTTAGTAAACAAAATATTTGTCAAATAGCTTAAACTCTTATTATTTTTATTTTTACTATGAGATCATGTATTTGATCAAATAATTTATAATTTGGATAGGATGGAAGGGGAAAAAATAATGCGTTTAAAAGATAATTATACTTCTTCACATATAGGATAAATTTATTTCTCAAATATAACATAAATAGAAAAAATAGTGATAGACGAATGAAAGGAGTGTATATCGATTTTTTATGATGGAATGAGCATTATCTATTTTGTGGTATTTTCAAAAACAAAAGAAATATTGTACACTTATATATGGTGAAAATGATTTACTTAGAAAAATAAAAGGATATGAATAGAGTGAAGGCACATGAGATGATGACAAGAAAAGGTCGGCCATATTAAGGAATATATTTTAAATATGAGGGCTTGCCCATACCATACCCCACTAACTCTTTCAAACTCTCACCTGCACACTCTCCACTTTTAATATATTCCCTTTTTTGCTCACTCCAATTCAATTTTATAACACAATCCTCACTGTCACAAATACCTCTTTATTCATTAAATAATAGTGATATTCAAGTTGAAAGGCTTTTAATATATATGAGCAAATTGAATTTATGAGCCTTTTTACTAAATATATTTGCAAACTTAAAAAATAAATTGATGTTTCGAATAGTTTGTGAACTTTAATATGTTAGTTCGAATAATTTTAATAAATAGGTTTTATAAGAGATTATACTTAATGAACTCGAGTTGAGTTCGAGTTTGAGTTCAAATAAACTATAAAAATAAATAGTTAAACGAATTTGATTTGAATAAAGTTAAAACTGAATTCGGGCGGAACTCGAGTGAGAATATTCATTTAAGTTTTGACTACAGTCATGGTTACTATCGAATTGGACGAATCGAATCGAATTAAATATGTGATTTTATTAGCATTTATTATTGTCCTGTAAAATGACACAGGACTTTTGGACGGAACTCCAGTAACAATATTATTTTAAGTTTTTATTACAACCCTAGTTACTTTCGAATCGGACAACATGATTGATCCAATCGAATCAAATTAATTACGTTGTTTTGTTAGCATTTATTGTCATGTAAAACGATACGGGACTTTTGGATGTCGTATGCGGCTTCGTTTGTCGGTTGCATATAGAGCTTAACTAGACCATGAGTTTATTTTTGGAATGTAACTGTCTTGATATAAAATGAAATACGAAATATATTTAACTGAAATTTTCATATCTTGGTAATTTTTAGATTCGACAATTCTTGAATCTTTTGATACTCAGTGCATTTCAAGAACTTTGTTGAAACTATAATTTGCTTTAAAAATAAATAGTACACTTCCGTATTACTATATTAGACATAATTTATTTTTTAGTTTGACTCGTGAAACTCATCATAATTTATTTTTTTTAAAACACACACTTTAATTTTGTAACTTTCATTTTGAATTTATTGTAATTGCTTATAGTGAAGTGAGAGAATACAAGCTACTCAAATTCAAATAAAAAAGCTAGCAAACGAAATAGGGTAACGGAGGGATAAAGATGGAAGTACAAAAAGACAAATCTAAAGGTCAAAATAGAAATGATCCCAAATTAATTAAAGGGCAAGAAAAAAGTTTTTTTAGAAAAACCGTAAAAACGAATTTTACAGCACTCATACCAGTGATACCACTGTCACAGTCTGTACTTTTTACTCTCATCATTTAGCAAATCAGATTTTACCATGGGCATTTTGGGGAACTCACTTTTCAAGTTCCTAAATATAAATAACCCCCTACAGAAGCGAGAATGATATAATTATTCACACCCCTTCAAACTCTTCCCTCAGAGAATCTCTGAAGTCTGAAAGCAGCGAGAGCGAGAGCTTTCGAGTTTTCGCATCGATTTCGACGCCATGGAAATACCGGAAAAGCTTCTGGAGTTCAAATTCCACATCCTCTCCGTCTCGGGATTCGGTCTGGTAATTCTCTTCCTCTGCTATCTCGCGCCGAGCTTGCTCGACGTTTTGAAGTACTTCTGGCCGCTGCTGCTCTCGACGGCGCTCTTTCTCGTCGCAATCGTCGTCTTCGGACGGACTTCTCCGCCGGTGGCGGAAGCTGCAGGCGAGAAAGCCGGAGAAGGTTTGCTGGCGTACGTGGCTTGCGAGCCGGAGGACCTGCAATCGCTCTTACTAGATGAGGAATGAGGAGAAACTGTTGAATCGAAGTAACGCCGTTACGCGTCGTAATCTTATGCAGGTCCTTGAAATAGTGATTTGTAAATTCTGCGGAATAATAATATGATTTATCAATTCCTGTGATTTGAAGTTGTTGTGATTCATTTTTCCTTTGCTTCAGTGTTTCGGAATTCGTATCCACATATTTTAAGCAATAATTAGTTCTATAGCATTTTTCCGCTTTCGTAATGCGTGATTACTGGCTTTTTATTCGGATTGTGTAATGTGCAGTACAAATATAGCCGAGCATTACAGTACTATAGAATGATTTTTGGGTACTTTTTATCTAATTATCTGTGTTTGATTAACTCTATTCTATTTTAAAAAATACTCATATTACATAATAAGTATATTTATTAATTTAGATTGATTATTATTTATTTTACATAATCGTCCTTAGAGTGAATGGTACAAATTGTCTCATTTGTATGTAGTTCAAAGTTTGACACATTTTTAAAATAATAAAATTTATTTATTTAAAAAAGTGTACCTCAGTTTAAAGCTTAATATATTTTTAAAATAATAAAAATTATTTATTTAAAATGTGTGAACTTTATACATTTTTCTTAATAAATGTGTCCCTCTTCCATCATTTGTGTCGTACTTATTGATATGGATGAACGATCGTGTTGAATAAAATGAACATAACTATTCACTCCCTCCCCCTCTTCCATCATTTGATTCGTTCCATTTAAAACACAAATTTGCATATAAAAAGTGGATGCGAGGGGAAGAAAAATCGTGAAAAATATAATGATAAAAGAAGGCGGCGGCGAAGAACGTCACTGTCACTGGCAACAACAATGACAGCAGAATTGTAACGACAGTAGATGTCGATAGCAGTGGTGACGACATATAATATTTTTACGCATTTCCAACAAGACTTTTTGTATATAAAGAATTAGAGATTTAAATACACGAAATTTGCATTCTCTTTAAATTTTTAATTAAGTTTTAAAATTCAGATTTTTGTTAGCAATTCAATTTTTGATACTAGGTAAATTTTCTTTTAAGTCGAATATAACATAACACAACTTATCTTATATTATAAGCTTTATTTGTAATTAACACTTTTTTAAATGTGTACAAAAACATGGGATACGTTTATTATCGATATGTTGTAGAATAAATCATAACATGTCATGTTCGATAACTTATATGTAAAACATCGAATTCATATATTTTAATAATTAAAACAATACAAAATTTATTATATTTACGAATGTATAGTATAGATGTATGGCTTACATTTTCTTTTTATTTCCCTTTTTGCTTTTTATGAAAAAAAAAATGACATATTGCTGTCCTCCGTGTAAAATCGCTCTCAAATTGAATAAAGCCGTATAAAATCAAAAACTCAGATACTTGTAGAAGTACAGTGGAAACGAGTCAGTAAGAAATGGCGGGAAGGCATTCGAAACACAGTCGCTTCGACTTGCTTAACAAAATCAGAGGTACAATTTCACTCTCCGATCTGCTTATTTTCCGATAACGCAATTGAAAACCAAATCGCGAAATCCGCAGAGCTCACGCGGTCGATTGTTGAAGATTTATGTAGCGGTCGATTGCCGATTTTACGAATCGATCAATTTAGTTCATATTGCGCCGATGTTTCTGGAAATTGGTTAGCTATTTTCACATTGTTATGTTGTGAGAAGTTGAATCGGATTATTGCGATTTCGTTTTCTGGATTTTGCATGTTTTTTATGGACGGTCGGTTGAATTTGTGAAAGCATTTTTTATTTTTTAATACGCGCTAGTAATCTGGGATGACAAACTGGTGCTGATTCGTGTTTATTTGACTTGAATGTTTTTCTGGGTGAATTTATGTAGCTGTTGCAGCTATGACTTGCCAAATAGAAAGGAAATTCTGACGGTGCAGAGAGAAACTCAAGCACGTAGGCTGGGTAAGTGAAGCATCTTCTAAGTAGTTTTAGATTATCATTTACTCGAGCTTGAAGGAGATTTCTTATCCGAAATCTTCATATTTGGCGTGAGAATTATTTCTGCAGTTCAGAGAATATGTGTTCTGGTTTCAGATTTATTGCTACGGGTATTGCTAATAGTTCAGACACTCCTTCAACAAAACAAACATTGCTCCAAAAGAGATATTTATTACATGCACCCTTCAGCTTTTAAAGGTGGATTAACTATCAATTTCTTTGCCTTTACATGCACCTCTGTATTTGTTCGACTGCATGATTTTTTGGTTATACTTTTTATATGTCCTTTTGTGGATTCATCTAATTACAATTGACTTCTGAATAGAACAATCTGTTGTTGACCGGGCGATCAACGATATTTGCATTCTTCTGCATTGCAGTCGCCACAACTTGAATGTGGTATATTTTCTGAACTATTTCAGTTTCAAAGGTTTCTCCATTTGAACTGGTACAAGTTTGCAGGCCAGTATGTGCTGTACATAGAGTTATCTGGTTGCAGTAAAAACCTTGCAACTCCATATCTATCATATGTTTAGGGATGAGTTACGTAACTATGTGACTGTCATTTTTAGCATGTTATATCTACGACTTTTATAGTCCATTGAAGGGTTAATATTCATTGGAGATTTCCTTTGCCCTCTTTAATGAACTTCTGAACATATTGAAATCTGTTTAGTAGCAATGTTAAAGCCAGCTGCATTTTCTAATAATCCAGTTAGCTGCATTTTCTAATAATCCAGTTAGCTGCATTAAAAGGAGCTTCAGGTTTATGATGATTTTCTTTATATCATCCATCGCAGGTATCTGTTGGAAAAGGGTAGGTACCAAGTGCACACTGAAATTCACAGAGATTAAGGTTCATCTGTATCTCTGAGAATTGAAATTACTGTATCCCTTAGCTTTGTGATTTCAGTCGCAAATACTCTGTTTTCTATATAAGAATTGCTTGAGTAATGTCCTCAGCATTCAAATCTGGTTACCTGTATGTAAATTGAACCTGTTTGTAGTTAGTTAACTGACTGATTACAACCAAACCAGCATCTGACTTGTGATTGACATTTATTGGAGATATACTGCTAAAGTAACTGGGACATTGTACCCTATTCATGGAATTTGTTTCTAATTTTTGTTTGAGGGCTCTCCATTAGGAAATCTTAGTGGCAAAGAGATTACTAATTTCTTCAAACTCATTGAATACGTGGAAGCTTTCTTTGTTCATTCAAGTTGGGTATATGCATGCTTATATTTTCAATATATGAAGCATTTAGATCTGTTATTTGGATTTTGTATCAGATTGGTAATGGGTTGGTTGAGATTTTCGGAAGCTGGGAGAAAATTTGATTGCATTGGCAGTCCGAACACGGTAAGATAAAGGAAGTGAAATTTAAGATGATTCTATATACTTAACAATGTGATACTAGCTCACTGTCTGCAGGCATACCATATTCCTGTCCAAGTGGAAGATGTGGAAGGTAGCAAGTTTTCATATGCAATTCCTTAGCATTCAAATATTTCTGCATAAATTTACTTCTCGTGTTCCTCAATTCTTTTTCTAGATATAATCAGTGTGGCAGAATATATCTTAATAGTGGAGAAAGAATCAGGCGAGTTCCTTATTTACCACTTCCACTTCCTAATATAACTCCTTTACTGCGCATGTCCTAATATAGAAAATTATCATTTCATGCTTCACTCTTTCTGCAGTTTTTCAGAGGCTGGCAAATGATCAATTCTGTAGAAAAAATCGCTGCATAGTGATCACTGTATGATTAGTTTATTTTTTTTGTTTTAGATATATATTACTATGATGTCGAGTAAACATTTCCATTTACAGGGTAGAGGATATCCTGATATACCCACAAGAAGGTAAAGACTTTGTTTATTTTTGTTACTATTTGCTTCAGCACATTTATACCTTTCCATTTTCTTTATTTTTGTCTAGATTCTTGCACCTCCTTCTTGTAACTTTGCATCTACCGGTGTATTGCTTGGTGGATTGTGATCCATATGGCATTGATATCTTAGTTACCTACAGGTTTGGTTCTATGGTGAGAGTTTTGACTCGTGATCTGTTTTTACAATTATGATCATTGAGCACTGCTTAACTTTCAAGTACTTGTGTGCATCAAGTGTTTGTCCTTCAATGATCTTCATACTGATTATACAATCTTTGGTGTTCTGAAGCAAATGGCTTATGATGCCAAATATCTACGCCTCCCTGAGATTCGTTGGCTTGGAGCTTTCCCATCAGACTCTGAGAATTATCAACTCCCGCAGCAATGCCTGCTAAATTTGACAGCAGAAGGCGAGATGCGCTCCTTTTTCCCCATAAAACGTGATCTTTTGTTTGATTACTAAAGATTTAATCGACTTAACAGATAAGAAAAAGGCAGAAGGGATATTGGGTCGGTGTTACATGCAGCGAGAAGTCCCACATTGGAGGTTGAACTCTGTGGCTTATCTTATGCTTACTCGGAATGCTACCACTTATTTTTTGTTTTTAAAACTGAGCATTTTGTTTCTATGGCAAATCCTAATTAGGTCTGAACTCCAGTTGCTGCTGGAACAAGGAGTCAAATTCGAGATTGAAGCGCTATCAGCACAATCGCTCACATTCTTATCGGAAACATACTTAACATCCAAGATCAAGAGGGGAGTGTACCTTTAACCTTTTCTTTTACTTCTAATGCGTAGTATATGTGAGCAAGTTATATAGTTCCTTCATAATAAGATTATTACTTGAGCATTATATTTCCTAGTAGTCCATCCTGCAAGCCATAAGGATAAGGTGTTGTAGCCCACGTAGCTTGAGAACTATGAGTTTATGAACCACACCCCAATTAAATAGAATATTAGGGAATAGATAAACAAATATTTTGGTCAGCGGATCCACCATAAGGTATGTTCTAATAGGGTAATTAGAAGGGATAATTAAAAAACAAATCTCGAAAAAATAGAAACTATAAATAATCCCTTTTCCTTATCTATGAAGAAAAAAAATCGAATAATGAAGATAGGATGATTGAATATAATTCAAAGTAAGAAAGAAAAGAACAAAAAGGGTTAGCCGCCAAATATTCCACCAATCAATCGTTTTATTCTTTATATATATGAATATGAATACGAATATTTTGAAGAGAATAAACCACCGATTGCATATTTTCCCGCCGTCCCAATATGAAGAGAATATCAAATAAAGAAGCTTTATATGATTATAACTCTCCCACTTCTTCAGTTCTTCTCAAACACATCACCACCATTTTTTTTTCATTTATTTATTTTTGGTATTTGAAATAACCTGCTAACAGCTAACAGCTAACTGAAACTTTTAATGCATCCAAATTTTATCTACTTCTGACTTATATGTGTGTGTGTGCGTGAGAATTTTAATTTTATCCAACATCAGTGCAATTGATTTTTGGGTATACACGAAAAGATTGCAACTTTTATATACTATACGTGGATAAAATAAGAGTGTAGATTGTAGTAATATTTTATTTGACCAACAGGACATGTGGTAATGTGTGTTTATATGTCTAACATGACGATGGAAGCATGCAACCAATATTGTGTGTGTGTATGCATATATTCATATCTTTACGTACAATAATCGTGTAAATTGTTCACATATTGATATAGCGGTAGATGATGACGTCATAATCCATGTAACAATAGTTAATTATCATATATGGCTTACTATACAACAGTTTTTGTTAGTCTAGTGGTGAATATGTCATGTCAGAATTTGCTCAATTGAGTTGAACTGCAGTGATAACATTATTATTTAGGCCTTTCTATAATGAGCTTTAACAATTTTATCTACACTTGTTCGTGATTAATATGCGTGACACATATACCTTTTCTAGTGATGATGAAAATTCCATGTGCCCTATATACATTAGTATGCCCATGCCCATTCCCCATTCCCTCTATAACTTGATCATGCTTGGACTTTCTTTTCGATAACTTTATTAATTATGATGATTTTATTGAGTTTTAATTGATTCTCATTATCAATATTCATAGTCGATGATATCCAGATTATCCTAGTTGGATCGAATATTGTAGATTCGAATTAGTGCATATAAAATATTGACTTTACATTAAAAAAGTACACTACGAAAGATGTTCGAGTATATATATCTTGTTTTAATATAATTTCACTGTAATTCATACATATTATATATTATAATATATTAAGAGTTGGCTATAATTGTTAACCGGGCTGGGTTGGCCCGACACTACTTATACACGACATAGTCTAGGACCATGTAGTTGGATTTATTGAGTTTTCTTTTAAATATATATAGAGTGGCGGATTTAGGGGTGCTAGGGATGGGCTGAAGCACCCCCACCCAATTTTATTTATTTATTTTTTTAACGATAAATTTTTTGACATAGTACCCTTCGTCGTAACATGAATAGTTCTCCTGTCATCTCAATCACTTAAAAATTAGTCGCATTGAACCGCCAATTTTGTTCGGAGCTTGACTCGATACTAAACGAGCCAAACTTGAGCTTGATTGCTTAATAATTTATCGAGCATTTATCGGTTTTTGTTTGTTTGTTTGTTCACGACCTCCAAGTTTAATTGAGCATTTAATTAGTCAAATCTTAAGTTAAAATAACTAATTTTCTAAAAATAAAAATTTATAAGAGCTCGAGTTCAAGCTCGAGCAAATTCGAACTCGAGCTCAAAAACTATTAATATAAATATCAAACGAGCCGAGCTCGAGCTCGAAAAGATTCTCATCGAGCATCCCACGAACCGAGCTCGAACTGAATTTGAACTCAATAATTATATTTCGAATCGAGCTTGAACAATATATCAAAAGTTTGAGCCGAGCTCAAACACCCTAATATTCTAAATGAGCTGAGCTTAATAATAGTTCGTGAGCAAATATAGTAGAGCACCCCCAATTTTTTTTTTGTGTCCGCCCTTGTATATATATATATGTATAATTAAACTCAACCCAACTCGACATCACTTGTAAATTTGACATGCGGCTGGATTTTCAAACTATATGTTTAAATTTATTGATTTTCATATATTATAAATATTTGTTTGCAAGATAAACCTGGAGTAAGCATGGATTGTGCTTGAGATGAGGAGCCTGGTCCTGAAACATGATAGGCCGATTGTCGACTGACCCATAGCAAACTTGGGTCGACCTGGATTGTGTTATCCCCACTCACAATTAGAACATACGTAAACCTTGAGTGAAATGTAAAACCAATATTTGTATGAAGTATAAAAGTAGATTTAGGAATTTGAATAAATAATAACAACAGTTATATTCAGTAACTTACTCTCCAGACATCCCAGTATAAATAATAAAAAAGGCACGTCACTGTCCTCTACAAAAACTAAGTGACATATAGTAACCGAAGAAAGGAGTCTATACAAAGTCATTTAGCTACTAATCCATAATAAAAAGTTAAAAGGAATATTATGAAAATTGACATGTTGCATATTCATATTGTCCCATAATTAAGGAGATTAATTGAGCAGTAGCACCTTCTGCCTTGTTTCATTCACAATAATCTCCTCTTTCATCTTCCTAATAAAATCTTCAAATTTCTGGTTCAGCTCCTCCGTACTCATCTCCTCTTTCTTCTCCATCTCCTCATCTTCATCTTCATCGTGATATCCGTACAGCTGCTCCCCGTCGTCATCGTCGAAAAGCCAGCAACTAGCGGAATCCGGTGGATTTTCACATTTGTCCATGGAATCATCAGCTGCACCTGCTTCTCCTTGTTCCTCTTCCTCACTGTCCTCAATGAAGATCGAGACCTGCTCAGAGCGCTTCTCTCCGCCGTCGAATTCCACGTCAGGGTCGGATCTGTGGAGCGGGGGCGTGAGCAAGGTGTCGGCGATCGCCGTCACGTGCAGCACGTCGCTGAGATCGTGGGGGGCGGGAGGCTGGATGAAGCCGGAGGTTTTGGAGAGGAAGACTAGGAGGCCGTTGCATATGAGGAAGAGGCAGTTCTTGCTGAGGAGGTGGAACGATTTCGCCGAGAAGTAGTGGTGGAATTTGGAGGAGGAGTTGTATAGAGATGAGCAGGAGACTATGAAGGAGACGAGGGAGAGTGAGATCAGAAGCTGAGGTATTATCTTCTTAATTAAGGCTTGAGATCCGCTCGTACTCTTTCGAATTTGGGGATCCATTTTTTACGTTGATTTATCTTACTGTGTGTGGGGGTGTGTGTTTTTGCCGGGAGAGGAAGGTTTGAAGGGGTGTGGCAGTAATGGGATGGGCTTTATATAGAGTAAGTGATCGAATCTCGGTCGCAGTTCCAGAGTGTGCTTTTACGGATATACCCCTACTTGCGATATTGGATTTGGACGTGATTAAAGTGAGGTATAGTTTATTCATATTCATGGCTAAAGATCCCAACTATTTTTGTGATTTAAACTCTATTTAGAGAATCTAATTTGAATATGTCGCTCCTCTTTGGTCATACATGACCATAACAATAACCAAAAATGAGTGAATAATGAGTATTTAAGGATATTATTCTTACATGGAGTGGTGTTAGTTGGTAGGGTTCGATATAAATTGCATGAGATGTTCATTTATGCATATTTGTTTGGAGACTTGTTTACAATTTCATATATGATTATCTTGTCTTATAGTTTTTGTCTACCCTTAAAACTAGTACGAAGATAGGTGTGTGTCTTTTCACTGATTCCGGTATCGTATTCTAATTTTCGGACACTAAATTTGAAATTTTCTCCATTTTAATTTTGGGATCGCTCCGAATTAACAATTTAGATTTTTGAACCCAACTTGAGTATTTCAGATAGAAATTATTCAAATAATTGAAATTTACTTTTAAAATTACGATCTCAGCGATTTCCCAAATTCATTGATCGATTTTGAGAATTTTCTTAGTAAGTCAGACTTATTTGTAGAAAATAGTCATATCCATTGTGGCGAGTGTGACAAAATTCGAGCCGGGCCAACCCTTCATATTTTCACCAAAATTCGACGGAATCGGACCGGGCTGGCCCGGCCTGGTCTTTTGCCCATTTCCGTCAAAGCCCCGACTCACTGCTCCGAGAAATCTAAAACCCTAATCAGAGCTGCAAGCAAAGTTGCATTCCTATAAGCATGGCAAGGGGAAGCTGAAGACACCACTCTTGTAGATCTTATCCCGTTTCTGGAATGTAAGTATCCAACTATAATTGCCGTCAGGATCCGCTAACTCATAGTAGTTTAGTATACAATATTTCTTTTTGTTTAAATACAATGGTATCCTTTTTTGAGTGCAGATGTAGCCAGACACCAACCAGCTGATATTCGATCTGTTCTAGCTTCATATCAAGGCCTTGATATTTCAAATGAGTTTATTGAACGATCAAAAGAGCATCAATGGTATATGTCTCTTCCATGGCCTGCCACTCTCTATTCCTCTGTGTTTTGAGATGTTTTGTTTGAAAGGTGGATTATTCCGTCTCTTTATTGAAAATGTTATTTAGGAACTATGCATAATCTCCATACATTTAGCACATGTTACTTGTCCTTGAGCTAATATGGAAATGTGTTGTCCAAATATATCAAACTGCAAGATAGAAATCTATGATAAGTTTCAAAACTCTATGATGCAGGAGGATACAAGAGCAGAAACAGCACACGGTCACTCCTTGAGACTCAGATAAGAATGCCAATCGTCATCATTGTCGTTCTTCGGTTGCCTTGACTCGATTCTTCTCGATTATGCTTTTAACTAACTATAGGAACCTAATGTCTGCTTTGAATGGTGGGTATAAATTTTGTACGTCAAGCAAAAATGATACCTTGTTGAGGTAAAATGTGTGATTTTTTTCTTTTTTTGAAAGTTAGAGATCTTTAAGTGTTTCTTTTTGGTGTATTCCAGGCCGGAAAATTTCATGGTACTTTAAATGTATTAAAGGAAGGATTAAGATTGATTTCTACTAAAAAGTTTTTAGTTTTTAGTCATAAAATGTATTTTATAATTACTTTTATTTACAAAATTGAAAAATAGCATTTGTTTGGAATGAATCTTAGCATTTCCTTTAATGCATTTCAAGTACGATGGAAGTTTCCGTGCAAGACCATATGCAACTTAGATAAAGCTGGCTGCTTGTGACATTCAAATTGGCTAGACAATTAATTTTTCTGGAAATGGTGTCAAAGATTATGGCTTTATTTAACATTTAATTCTTAAAATATAAAATTGTAAAAATAGATGCGCGTGTTAATTTATTTTTCAATTAATTTATTTTATAGAAAAAGTGAAGATCCTATTTTAATGGAACAAAACAGTAGTAATACTTTAGGATGGTGCATGAGTATTGGATGCTTGCACTACATTACTTATATAACCATGATATTATTTGGTGAAATATTTTCAAGATTCCAATCAATGACTATCATAAGGAATCCTCCAATTTTTGTCTTCTTTTTTATTTTTGTGAAAATATCAGTCGAACTTATCCAATCTGAATTTAAAATATGAAACCCAAACTCGACATATAAAATTTTCGAGTCGATTTTTTTGCGACTCGACCCAACCCAACTCACCGGGTCGGGTTCATTTTACCACCTCCATGCTTCTGCTTCTTTTCCTCTTTGCATACTAATCTTTGTTTCTTTGCTTCTGTACTCTGCCTGAAATAATGTCTTGCTTTGCATTTATATATTCATTTATTTTATTATTTTAGTGTTATTATATTCCTCCGATACAGCACCAAGAACATCCTCAATTTATACGCCATAAACGACAGTTAACAAACAATGCCCAGCTAATAATACTCCATGGCTCGTCTCCTCCTCCTTCTCCTCCTCCTCTCCCTTCTCCTCCTCGTCCTCGGCGGCGGTGCCGACTCCGACACCGTTTCCGAGTCGGGCTTGGAGAAGCCGAACCTGAGGTCTCGATCGCTGATTCTAGTGAAGCTATGGTGCCTCATACTGGTGTTCGCGGGGACTTTCGCCGGCGGCATGTCGCCGTATTTCATGAAATGGAACGAGGGCTTCCTGACAGTGGGGACTCAATTCGCCGGCGGCGTCTTTCTGGGGACGGCGCTGATGCATTTCCTCAGTGATTCGAACGAGACTTTCGAGGAATTGACGACGACGGAATACCCTTTCGCCTTCATGCTCGCCACCGCTGGTTATCTCTTGACTATGCTGGCTGATTGCGTCGTTTCTTATGTCTATGGTAAGGATGGAAATGGGAATGCTGCCCATTGCGATGTTGAGCTTCAAGGTAAACTGATTTCTATTTATTTGCAGATATTGTTTGTTTGGTGAATGAGAATGTTTGGTTTGGTTGAAGATGAAGATGAAGCTTGAAAGAGAAGTTAGCTGTATAAAGAATTGGTGGTTTGGTTTGATTTGTTTCTTTTGATGAATATATAAAGTATCTTATTTGTTAGTGCAGCTATTTGTGGATTATTGGTTTGGTTCTCCTCAATTTTTGTGTGAATTTGATTAAAGATTGGATTATTAGAGAAATTGAAATTGTTTATTGGTTTGGTCCTCCTCGATTCTTGTGTGATTCTGATTCAAGATTAGTTTTTTCGATAAATTGGAATTGTTATTGGTTTGGCACTCCTCAATCATGATGTGAATTAGAAAAAAGAATTGATTTTTAGAGAAATTGGACTTGTTATCGTCTGACCCTCCTCAATTCTCGTGTAAATTAGATTAAATATTTGGTTTTTAGAGAGATTGGAATTGTTATTGGTTTGATCCTCTTCAATTCTTGTGTGAACTATATATTAAAGATTTGATTTTAGATAAATTGGAACTGTTATTTGGTCTGATCCTCCTCAATTCCCGAGTGAATTAGATTAAAGATTTGATCTTTAGAGAAATTTGACTTGCTATTATTGGTTTTGTCCTCATGGTTGAGAGTTGAGACTCCACATCTTCGTAAAAGAGGCTTAAAAGTGAGGTTCTGTGTTATTTATTTCTTGATCTCAAATTATTTGTTGAAGGTATGTTTTAGTACATAAAGTCATAAATGTTTTCTTAATTAGCTTCACTTACATTATATGAATCACAATAATCCCATTTTCTTGCTCTTATCACAAATCCATCTTGCTCTTATCCAATGTTTGAATTTTGATTTCCATCCCCCCCTCTCTCTGTGTTGCAGAAAATCATAGCAACACAGAAGGCAACAACAATAAATTGTCACAGGTGAAAAAAGAAAGTAAAAACCTATTCATGCCTTACTTGCAGTTCATTGTATAGTTGCATTTGTGATACTGCAGGATAAGAGCTCACAAGGCCACCACAGCCAAGCTTCTTCACTCACAAGTGCCACTTCACTATCCGACAGCGTGTTGCTAATCGCAGCGCTGTGCTTCCACTCCGTGTTCGAAGGGATAGCGATCGGGGTGGCGGAGACGAAGGCGGATGCTTGGCGAGCCCTGTGGACCGTGTGTCTGCACAAGATATTCGCTGCAATCGCAATGGGAATAGCGCTGCTGAGGATGATGCCCGAGCGGCCCCTACTCTCCTCTGCAGCCTACGCCTTTGCCTTTGCCATCTCAACCCCGGTGGGTGTAGCCATCGGCATTGTGATAGACTCCACGACGCAGGGGGCCGTGGCCGACTGGATCTTTGCTATATCGATGGGCTTGGCTTGCGGCGTCTTCGTCTATGTCTCCATAAACCATCTTCTCTCGAAAGGGTACAAGTCTCAGAGGAAGGTAGCCATTGACACTCCTCACTACAAGTTTTTGGCTGTCTTGTTTGGTGCTGGAGTTATTGCAGTTGTTATGATTTGGGATACTTAGCTCTTTACACATCTTAATTACTAAATGTAACATACTTTCTTTATTGAAAAATAACAAAAGTTTTCTCTTCGAAATGTATGGATTATATCACATTTATTATTTACACACTTATCGGGAAAGAAGAAGTAGAATAGTTGCAAGCTATGTACATTTTTATTGAATGTGTTTTTTCCGTTTGATATCCAAAAATTGCTCAAGAACAGTCGGACAAGTGAAGAATATTAAGATGAACTACAAAAATTGGGTAAAGTCGGATCCTGACTAGATAAGGTAAGTGGTATTATACTTTTATGTTATTGATGTTGGTTGCATGAATGCCATTATTCTATATATAGAGAATATATTCAATGCAAAGTTCCAAAATGAGGGGTTCTAATGAAAGAAAAACGGTAAGCTTCCATTGAATATGAATTGACTTCAAGATTTGGACTGTAAAATGTGTTTCCAAACTCTCTATGAAGTTTTCTAGTCAAGCAAGAAAAAAACAGAATGGTTTTGCAATAATTTATGAAAACTTTAGATAAGAATGGATAGAATGGACCAATCCAAGCCCATTGGACTACACAATATTTTATACATAAATAATAACAATGTTATTGTCTTAAATTAGTCTTTAATTCATTTATATATATATAAATGTTTAAACAACTTGAGTGGTATAAATTTATATTTGCACCAAAGTTCCACACATTATTTCACATATAAATATTAATTTTAAATGTAATTAGTGGCATGTTATATAATATGAAAAATATAAAATAACAAAGAAAGAAAGAAAAAAAGGACATTGTTTGCCCTTGACCTTGTTGAGTTAGTTGAACCCTTTTCTTCCCTACCGTCTCCCATTCTTGTAGCCAATCTCTCTTCTTCCCTTCCTCTCCTCTCTCTCTCTCCTCCCTCCTCCCTCCTCCACCCATGTAAACTATCTTGCATTTCTGCTATTTTTCTCAGCTGCACTCAAATTTTCAGTCGGCTAACCCTTTTCCTTTTGTGGGGTGAAAGACTGCACAACGAAAAGACTCCATTTTTTTTTGAAGGAAAAAGACTCCGCTTTTAGTTCCTTATTTTTCCCAATTTCTGCACTTCCTTCTTGTCCAGTTTGGTTCAGCTGAAAATATTGCTCAACGCCCAAGTTCCCATCTTTTCGTAGTTAAATTCATGCTCATAGTTAGATGCCCATTTGTTTTTTTATATGAATACTTTCGGTTCTATATTACTTGTGGGGTTCTCAGGCTTCTGAGTCACAACCCTTTCTTTATCTGACTTGGTTCAGTAGATCTTCACGGCTTCGAGTTTTGCTGAGTTTCTTATGGCTTAGAGTCTGCTTTTAATCTCTGGGTTTTGGGTGTTGAGGCTTTCTCGGCTGGTCAAAGTTGGCCTTGGTTTCTTTCCAAATTTTGGGGGGTTTGTTGATTTTTTTTGGCTATTGTTTCTTTCTTCAGCTTTTCTGTATCATATGGTGAGACTATGAGATGATTTTCCTCACAATTATTTTTTGGAAGTAGTTTTTAGTTTTTGTAATTAGGGTTTGAGGTGGATTCTGATGGCTGCGGAGGAGTAGTTCCTGAAAGAGGTTTATTGATTATCAGCTATGGCTGCCAATGAGCGTTATTTTGTGGAGTGGAAGGAGCAATATGTGTCTAAAGAGAGGGGGAACCGTGTGGTTCATTATTTCTTGAAAGATAATATAGGGGAATCAATTCTTGCTGTTGTGGGTACTGAAAGGAGTGTTAGGCACATGTTCTATGTTGTATCCGACGAGTTCTTTAGCGCCCACGGGGCTGATAACTCGGTGCAGGCCGGGTTCAGATGGAGATCGAGGAGGGAGGTGGTGAACTGGCTCACCTCCATGCTGTCCAAACAGCATAAGCAAGGAGATCGTTCGAGTATGTTTTTACGTATAGTTCTGGATTGTCTTTATTCCTATGTTGTCTGTGTTGGTTCTGCTTTAGCTGATTTGTTTTGATGCTGTAATTACCTGATTGTTGTTCATTGCTCACTGTGTTTTGCAAGATATTACTTATGGCTTATTGGTTCTTGGTTTATCTTCTTTCGCAAAGAGAGGTTGAATTGTAGTAGAAAACTTTTGACCTCATGTAGTAGGATATTTAATGACAGTTTTCGTCTTTTTGCCCTTTACAATACAATCTATCTTCACTATTAAGCTATTTAAAGTTATAAAGCAATGATTTTTACCATTTACTTTGATTCGATTGTAATTTAAGGGATACATTCCTTTGTTTTTGACCTCTGAAACTCAACATAAAAGAACTCCTGTTTTAACGAATTTATTTGTTTTGACCTTATATCCTTTCAGGTTGAATAACTGCCACACTAATGCTTTATTACTTTGGCTTTATTGTCTAAATGCACTTGCAGTGCATCTAGAAATGCTTTTAACTAAGTAGAATTTTCATTTTCCTCTCTTGATTATAGTATCGCCTAGAGGTAATCCTGCTGCAGAAGTAAATGCTCAGCAGACCCAGATGCTACCTCATAAGGTACGTGTTCCTCGCCATGTATTTGATCATGTCATGTTTGTCTTGCTATTTATGTGGGTCTTTTTATTCACAAATTCTACTATCTCTTATGCCAGGGCCGCATAGCTAGGAATTTGAAAGGTCATCATTTAGACATTTCATGGTCGGGTCTAGCTTGGGCTTGTGGTAAACAATTGAAGCATTATCCAGCATTTTGCAGGAACGGGATTTCGATATCAGTAAGTCTCTCTGATTCCATCAATATATAAATTGTATTGCCTGTGAAGAGGGTTTGATAATGAATTGGTTTTGTTAACTTTGGACTTTGGAGAGTTATCTTCTGTCCTCATTCCGTGCCCTTAAGTCTAACGGTTCCCTGTTATTCAGGTCCAGTCATTTGTTTTTGTAATGGCCGAGAAAGAGAACCGCTATATTGCTTATTTGGAGGATATGTATGAAGACCGAAAGTGCCAAAAAAAGGTCAAAGTGAGATGGTTTCATCATAACAAGGAAGTGAAGGGAGTTGTGTCTTTGCGGAATCCTGATCCCAAAGAAGTCTTTATTACTCCATATGTGCAGGTCATTAGTGCTGAATGCGTTGATGGCCCGGCCATAGTATTAACTCAAGAACACTACGAGAAATGCGTGGAAGTTTTTCCACACGATTTGCTAGGTGGAGTTCATTTCTGTTTCAGACAGTTCAAGGGTAATAGAGTAAAACCATTCAAATTAAGTAAGTTGCAGGGATATCATGATCAGGCAATATTCTCGTGCTTTAGCCCGGATTTTTTTGAGGAAGAAGACTTCAGCTCCGAGGATGATGTAAAGGTGGGATCCAAAAGGAACAGAAGTTTAAGAGAGGATCATAAATCAGCATATGATCTGTCATACAAGAAATACGGTCTGCTGAGCCGGGAGACAAATTTTCTCAAGCACGTTGACTGTCAATTTCGGCAAAGCCCTTTTGCACGGAATGAAAAGGTAGAGTTTCTTTGTCAAGACAGTGGTATCCGTGGCTGCTGGTTCAGATGCACAGTCTTAGAGACCTCAAGGAGACAGATGAAAATTCTGTATGATGATGTAAAGGATGAGGATACATGCATGAACCTTGAGGTATGCATCAATTCACCGTAATATGTCTTTTTCGACGAATAATTAAATTCTATTTGAACTGGCCAAGTTGTTTTCAGTCTTGAATTCTGTTCTGAGTGTTACGTTTCTATATTGTCTGAACTTAATAGGAATGGATTCCTACGAATAGAGTGGCTAATGCTGATAAGCTGAGGATTCGACACGATGGCCGCTCAACTGTAAGACCTGCTGCTGCACATCCTAGCAATGAGCAAAGCCCCACGTTTGTAGTCGGAGATCCAGCTGATGCGTGGTGGAGTGATGGTTGGTGGGAAGGCGTAATCTCTGACATCAGCGACCGCGAAAACGAAATCTACCAGATTTATATTCCAGGTCTTTACCTTGTGGTTTTATATATATATTATATATATATATATATGTTTTATAAATCTATTTGATATAAAACTGATATCTATTACATCAGGTGAAAATATGTACCTGAGTACTGAGCTCAAGAATCTAAGAGTTTCGAGAGATTGGGTAGGCGATAGGTGGGTGGATATCGAGCCAAACCCTAACATTCGGCGCATCATATCTTCAACAAGCGCCGATACTAAGCTCTCAACATCGTCGGTAGCTTCCAAGGAAGCAAAGTCTGACAATTCTCCAACCTCCATTCATAAAGTTGTTGCCGGCAACAAACTCAGTGCGGTGGAGGAAGAGATGCACAACTTGGCGGGGATGACACTGACCAACGTCCCTTTAAAAGACGAGTGCATCGACACTGAGCAGCAGCGCTCGTTTGAAGATGATGAAGAGAAGGAATGTGATCCTAACCACGTCGAAGAAGAGGAGAACGTCATAAAGAGCTTAGTTCCCGAGGATAACTGTGATGACCGTAATGTAAACAGCATTATTGATGACATCAATGGGGAGAATAATTTGGTTGAATGTGAGGTTTGTGAGCTGAAATGTGAAGGAGAAGAAGGTGAGGAAATGCTAACTGATATTTGTTAGTGAATAATGAGGTGTTTGTTTAGATATTATTAGAGTAAGAAATAGGTGTACATTGATGGTTAGGCATTTTATTGTAACTTCTTCATGTATAGAAACAAAGGTATAACCTAATTCTCTCTTGGAATAGATGCCACTTAGGATTGGAGATATTGTATAATCCTTTTCTACACTCTCTCTCCTATATATTATACTACTACCTTTGTCTATGAAAATGTCCATTATTTTTTATTTTTTATTTTTTTATTCAACTAGTATGGTAACTCATGCTCTAGCGCAATATAATATTTATTTTATTAATATATATGATTTAAATATAAAATTACTATTATAAATAAAAATGAATATTATTATTATGTACAATTCGTATTTTACATTTTCTAAAAATATATTTCTAAATTATGTTATAAATTTAAGTGGAGGTTTTTTTCTAAGTCACTTTAGGTTAAAAAATTTCAAACATATAATATTAGTAACCTTCAAATTTAAATATACAAAATATTAAAGTCCAAATAAATATGTTTAAGATCTAATTTATATTCTATAATCATATCATGATATAAATATGTTTAAGATCTAATTTATATTCTATAATCATATCATATAAAATATCATGATAAATAAAATAAAAAAAAAGTCAACAAAATGAAATTAGAAAAGTGTAAAATTTTAATTAAAAATCACATTTTTAAAATAGAGTACGAAAATTAATTAGTGATGCATTAAATAAACTAAATTTTAAAAAATAACTTCTATTTTAAATTTTGGTGGAAAAGTTAATTATGAAAATTTCATTTTAATATATTCAAAATTATAATATAACCAATAAATTCATCGCAATGTTAATATTTATCAAAAATTTATTATTTATCTAATATACGTCAATTGCATATTGTATTTACACACGAATATCTAGGAGGCGGTTCTAACTAATAACTTATTATAAGTAGGCATTATTTTTGAGTTTAATTAAGATTTTTATCTTGATATTTTGTATTTGGAACTTTAGTATTTTTCCGGATAAGTTATTTTACAACATAAAGATATAACGAATTTTTTAAAGATAAGTCTTTATCTATATCTACATAATTATCACCCGTTATTTTAGGTTTCTTCACAAAACACTAATTTTATTTATTTTTTCTGTTTTAATTAAACGAACTTTTCAAACTCAATGCACACCTTCAATTAAAAATAACATTTTATTATTTTAATTTGCTCACAAAATTATTCTAACATTCTTCATAATCAACTTTTTTTTTTAACTCAAATATACACAATTCAATTAAAAATAACAAATTAAGTGTTAGTCAAAATCCGCTCAAATCAAACTATTTTTTTAAAATACATATCGAACAAACTGAGTAAATATTTCATAAACGAAGGGAATAATTTTTATAACACGAAATCGAAAAAAACGTGCTTATTTTCTAATGGGACCGTGGAGTATTTGAAATACGAAAAACTAATTCCCTCTATTCTAACACCTCAATCTATACAAAAATAATTAACTCAAATGAATGAAACAACTATACTATAGTTTCAACCACATCTCCGCTTGAATGAATGATGTATGAAGAAAAGGCATTACTTCTGAGATATTCAAAGCTTTAGACCAATCTTCACTTGTGTTCCTCTCTGTTCCTCTTCCACTGCACTCATACAACCCAAAAACAGCCGTTCTGCATCCACACACACATGCAACATAATCAATATCACAGAACACACAAGAATGCAAGAATGAAAAAGAGAATGATTCCTACTCTCGTCGTGCCGGAATTCCCCAATCGTGCCATCCTTGAGGCCTCACAAGAAGATCGAATTCGGTATACGAATAAATAATCCGGGAGTAGTTCCCCCATGCTCGTCCCAAGAAGACGTCGCCGGTCCCCCTCACGGTGCAGTTGACGAAGGAGAAGCCCGTGTCGTCCGAGGGGGAGTCGCGGTGATGAGCTGCTATAGCGTACCCGTCGGCCACCACCGAGATGCTGCATTCCTTGTATAATGATCTTGCCCTACCGAATATGAAATCGGTGGTGCCTTGGATGAAGCATTGCAAGAAGTAGTGGGACCCTGTCTCGTCCAAGAGCGTGTCCTGCGACCCCAGGAACCGGACTCTGTAGAACACAGCGTGCTCGCCTTTGATCCTCAGCGCCACCGCCTGGTAGCCGTTGACTCCGAGGTCCGCTTCGACGATCACCGTGTTCTGCCGTCGGGAGAATGAGAAAGAAGAAGCACATTCTTGTTAGGAAACTAAAATTTCTGTTAATATCTCAAAATAGCAAAAAAAACAAATACTAGTAGTTTTGTTTTTGGTGATGATGGTGATCACCTCGAAAGTGATGAATGATGCGCAGAAGTAGTCGGAAAGTACGGTGACGGAGGCGGAGTTCCAAGTGCCCAGGAAACCGCCGTCGGAGGTTCTGTCGGCGGCTTTGTCGTGCCACGTCACCACTGTTTCGTTTGCTTTGTCTTCGTCTCCGATTAAGGTGATGTACGGCTTATTTGCAGGTATGTGAACCTTTTCCCTGCGATTTTCGCCCAAGTTTTTGGTTAGCAAAATCGAGATTCTCTGATGCTATCATGTGAAAATCGCTACTATAAAACAGATCAAATCATCTAATATAGTATCAGTAACAGAGGAGATTAAAATTCAATTGATAAAATCCAGAAAATTCGAGTGAAGAGAACTACGCCACTCTCAAAATAGCAGTTCCAAATTCTCACTACTAACAAAGCAAAGCAAAGTTCACACACAACAACTGCATGCCTCAAAATATCAAATTCTGCCGCCAAAACACAAAACCTACAAAAATCTTCAAAACAAAAACTGAAACAAGATGGAATTGATCCAGAGAGAGAGAGAATGGAACCTATAAACGCCGGGAAGAACGTGAATTTTGAATCGGTGAGTATTATCTTCCGGTACTAAATCAATCGCGCCTTGAATCGTGATGGAATCTCCGGTACCGTTCTGATTAACGACGAGCACTCTACTCCAATCACCTCCGCTGTCCAAAGCGGCATTACCATCACCCAACCTCAAGTCTCCCCACGAGATGAAGTCTCTCTGCGACGACTTCGATCCGATTTCAGCTCCGGCGCACGCCACAATAGATAGAACGAAAATCCAAGCCAATAAACTTTTCGATTCCATTGCAGCAAACGAGTGTTAAAACGTATATTCTCAGGTGGAAACTCTGCACACACAGAGAGATTCAATCAGCGGGAAAAAGGTGATGACAATTAATAAGGAGCGTGTGCGTGTGCGTGTGCGTGTGTGTTGTGAGTATGGGAAACACGAAGAAGGAGTGGTGTTAAACCGTGATTAACTAGTCCTGATTGGAGAAGAAGAATGATTAATCGCAGATTTTGATATTGTTGTTTATGGAGTCACGTAGTTTTTGCAGAGAGAGAAAAGAAGTGTTGTTGAGCTGAGGGCGGAAGGGATGATGAAGAAGAGTCTACTCTATTCAAGTCAATATTTATATAGGACATCAAATCCTTCTCACTTTTGCCGCCTATTTATTGTAATCTCGTAAATACGAAATCTAATTAAATCTATATATTATTAATATTATTAACCTTATCTATTATCCACAAATTTCTCAATTGATATTTATTTAAATTTTGAATTTTTTGAAATTTAAAATTTATATTAATTATACTTCATCTGTCCTATTTTATTACTCTCACTTCATATTCAAGTAGGTGTATTAAATAATTAAATGAGATTAATAAAGTGAGATATAGAGAGTATATATTATTTTATAATTTTAATTCCATATATACAAATGTATTTGTGATATGTTATTATTTTTATGTATATCTCTTTGTATATCATATATAAAATCTATATTTATATATTATTAGTATCATTATAATTTGAATTCTCAAATGACATTCTCAAATCTCTCTATTTATATTTATTTAAATTTTTTTTATGTATATATCATGTATAAAATTATACTCCCTCCATCCCACTAGGCATGATATCTTTTTTTTCGGCACAATTATTAAGAAGAGTGTATTAAGTAGTGTAAAAGTAATAAAGGTGGTAGGGTTCACATCTTTTTGAATGAATAATTTTTACTATTTTTGGAATGTGTCAAGCTTAATGTGACGTCCCAATAATGAAAGTGTGTCAAGTTTAGTGGGACGGAAGGTGTATATTATTTCATATTTAGATACTATTATTTTTATGATTGTAAATAAAAATATATTTCATGATATAATAGTTTGATACATGTATTTGGATAATTAATAAAAAAAACTTTTTATGATATTGATAGTAGATATATTATATGACATGTATATATTCACACACGGATTTAATTAAACAAGTTTTGTTTCAAAATAACTAAATAATTAATACACTAAAATAAATAAACAAATTGTTAAATAAACTGTATTTCCACTAATATTAAATTTGGAATTTAGATTAGTTAATGTTAATATTAAAATTTTAAATATTTATTAGTGAAATATGAGTTTATATTAAAGTGTAGACCTCTATAATATGAGCACCAATATTTTTAAGATAATTATATACTCTCTCCGTCCACAAAGAACTTGCACATTTGTGCACTTTATTAAGTCCACAAAAAACTTGCACACTTCTAATTTTAATAATTATACCTATATTGTTGGATCCATCATTACTTTTTTAATCACTCACATTATATATTTAACTATAAATAAAGTGGGACCCTCGTTCCACTATCAATCAACCATTAACTTTTCTTCAACTCACATACACATATTTAATTAATACATATTGTGGGTCCCTTACTCCACTCACAACACATTTATAACATTCGTTAAAACTCGTACCCGCCTCAAGTGTGCAAATTCTTTGTGGACGGAGAGAGTATGTGATACCATAATATTAAATACATCATGATCACGCCAAATGATAAATTGATTTTTACATATTTTTATTCATCTACGTGGTTATATTTAATTAATAAATATTATAAAATCTTTATTCCACCCATAGTACATCCAAATAATTCATTAAAATTCAGTGTAAAAAACTCAAAAGAACGAGGTCCAAAAAACTGGAACCCATCGTCTAAAAGAAGTGGTTCGGCCCATCAACTTTCCCTGTTCGGCCCATCGTCTCAATTGTTATTTAATTTAAATTCAGACTAATTTTTTAAAAAATTCGTGTAAACAGACATTGTCATTGTATTAAATTGGAATATATGTATATATATATAGATGTTTGTTTATGATAAATTAATATATATGTTAAAATAAAAAGTGATTTTTTATGAATCAATAATTTTCATTTAGCCAACTTACACTTTTCTGTAATAATGACACATTTATATATTAATTTTAACTATTGATTTTAAATTAATATGAGACATATATTCATTATGATTTCTCATGTGAATATAATGATGTATGCACACATATAAGTTATGGTAGGAATATGATAAGTAGAATTGAAAGGCGAATTTGGCTTTTGTTTTGTTTAGAGGGAGCTAATAAAAATAGACAAAAGACATGAATGATTAATGTTGTTAAAACAAGAGCTCCCACATATTGTCATCGCACTCGTCATTATGTAACACTGAAACATAAACAGAGAGAGGTGTTTCCAATTTCAACGGTCTTGTCATTCTCATTTCTAGTCAACCCTCTCTTTTACTTGGATTCATTTTTCTTTTCAAACTTAACATCACATATGCTATTAAAAATTACTCCCTCCGTCCTCCAAAGTGTGTAACACTTTGACTTAGTGTATGATGTGTAAGAAGTGTAGTTAGAAATGTGTGTTGTGAGTGGAGATTGAGTCCCACAGATGACAATTTTGAAAATAAGACAACTTTAAAGGGTAAAAGTGAGAAAAAACTATGTCCCAAAATAGAAATTTTCAAGTGTTAAACACTTTGGGGGACGGCCCGAAAAGGAAATTTGTTAAACACTTTGGGGGACGGAGGGAGTATTATATACTCTCACTGTCCCATTTAATTAGACTCATTTGCTTTTAGCACTAATATTTAGTTATAATAACTTTTGAAGGAAATAGTTTGTGTTCAAAATTTGTTAAATAAGGAAATATATCTAATTTAACGAGACAACCAAAAAAGGAAAATGAGTCTAATTAAGTGAGGGAGGAGTAATATTTTTGAAAATAGTACTACGATATATAATAATATTCTATCTGCCCAGCAAATGATATATGGTATAACTCAACAAGAGTTATAATAATGTAACACAACTTTAATGGAATGTGTAGCTAAAGAAGTTTGGATATCATTCAGTATATATTGTTTTATATTGAATTATGTGTAATGAATGCAGTTTGAATCTCATTTGAGTAATTATTTTTCATTGAGTTATCAGTATCTTGGTGAGTCAAGTTATTATAGATGGAAAATTCAAAATATAAACCATTTTTACAAACATCATAAAATGGTAAAATATAAAATATGTTTGTAGATGAATAGATAATATACTATCATAAAATCTTATATGACCGTTCCACCGCCTGCAACGGGCACAATTTAATGTGTTTGGGGTTGATGTGATAATATTATACCAACATACGAGTCATTATATTTTTATTCTTTATTAATTTTATTTTTTTTATTTTATATTGAATAATATTAAATAATACCGTGATCAATAAACCATATTAAAAAAATGAGAATTACTAAAAAATTTCATTTATCTATAAACCATGCCCATCATTCGCGAACATCGATTCGTCTACGGTCGGATATTGCTGTAAAAAGAAATGGTTGATATTAATTTACTTGTTACCATTACCTTTTCTATTACTTCACGTTAGTTTGATTTGAACTATGTAATTAGATAAAATACATAGATGAGTTATTATTATTATTACATTTAAAATTGAATGGGAACATAATAATGTTAAAAATTCAAGTTTTTTTTCATGTTCCCTAATCAAGCTTAATTAATTTATATAAATACATTATTTTAATAAAAAAGCCAAATAATAAATTACTAAAAACTAGCTATTTATTAATAATAAATTCAACTTTTATTAATCAAATAAAAAAACAAATTTATTGTTATATTTTAAATTAATATCATAAGGTACTTTATTGATAGTGGAAGTGGCGGTTATGAAATTAATATACATTATATTAATAATTATTTTTAAATTTTAATATATAAAATAATTAGCATAGACCGAAGTGATTCTGTTTTGACTGCGCGCGGACAGTATAAATAATGCAACCGTTTGTTCCCAAATTTCATACGCTTCCTTTCCCGCACAATTTCGCGCAAAAAAACAACTACCAAATTCAATTCGCCATGAAAGCTCTGTCCATCTTCTTCTCCACTGCCACATCTCTTCCTCCTCCCCTCCTCCTGCATAGCCCCAATTCTCAACCTTACAAGCACTCTATCGCTACTTGCATACGCTCTTCCAGAGTTAAAGCTCGTCAGCGAAGCACTCAACCGGTCGACGATCGCCTCCTGGGAAGCTGCACCAGACATTGCAGACCTAATTTTGTCGATTGCGTCCCCATTCACAGACAATCAGAGCCTATTGTGGAGGCAGAGGAGGAGTTGCGCGGAGAGAGTGACGATTTGTGGCTGCGGATGAAGGACGAAGCCAGGTCAGATATCGATCAGGAACCGATTTTGTCACAATACTATGAAACGTCGATTTTGTCTCACGATTCGATGGAGATAGCTCTCGCGAGTTACCTCTCGATGAAATTGAGCAATTCCGGCCTCCCTACCGGCACTTTGTACGGTTTATTCCTAGGGATTTTATCTGGTGATGAAGATATTGTTAGGGCAGTGTTTGACGATTTGAGAGCGGTTAAGGAGAGGGATCCTGCTTGCGTTAGCTTCGTGCACTGTTTCCTAAACTTCAAAGGATTCTCGGCGATTCAAGCGCACAGAATCGCGCACGATCTGTGGCGCAAAGGCAGGAAAGTGGTGGCTCTGTTGATCCAGAACAGAGTTGCGGAGGTGTTCGCGGTTGACATCCACCCCGGAGCGAGAATCGGGAGAGGGATTCTGCTCGATCACGCGACGGGAGTGGTTATTGGGGAGACCGCAGAGATCGGGGACAATGTGTCCATTCTGCATAACGTGACGCTGGGGGGTACGGGGAAGGTGTGCGGCGATCGGCACCCGAAGATCGGCGACGGCGTTCTGATTGGGGCGGGGACTTGTGTTCTGGGGAATGTGAGGATTGAGGACGGGGCTAAGATTGGTGCTGGCTCTGTGGTGCTGAAGCAGGTGCCTGCTAGGACTACTGCTGTTGGGAACCCTGCTAGGTTGATAGGAGGGAGGGAGAACCCGGTTAGGTTGGAGAAGATGCCCAGTTTCACCATGGATCAAACCTCCCATGTCTCTGTATGGTCTGATTATGTGATTTAGGGTTTATTAATTATTACCAGTTTTGAATTTGTGCGAGAAGATTACAATAAGAGTGAGGACTTAAACTTCTCATGTTATAGCTAAACCAGAGGCCTCTTGAATTATTGTTGTATTTGTAGTAAACTAGTTATTAATAAAAAATATATTTAATAACTCAAATAATTTAATAAATAAGTCTTTTGATGAGTTTCAACTCAAATATTTGGCGAAATCAAACCTAAATTGTGTTTGTGGCTGTTATTACACGTCACATGTATAGTTTGTAAATTTTAATAAAATTTTATTAATTTCTATTTTTCGATTTTGATTTATTCATTATATAGTATAGTTTAATATTTTCATATATATTAAAGATGATAATAAGTTGGGTTGGGCCTCGTTATGCTCAAGTCTGATTTAAAAATCTTATACATAGCCCAAGTTAGGCCCATATTCTCGATCAGACTTGTGAATCAGGCCCAAGGCCAGGGAAAAAATTGGTTCTTTATATACATATATTGACATGTTTTTATATGTAAAAAAGTTTATATTTTATATATTTGCATCCTATTTAAGGTGTCTATAAATTGTTATTTAATAGTTTCTATAAATTGATATGTAATATGTATTAGCAACTATAATAATATTTATACTATTTAAATTATAATAGTTTAAATTTAAATATTAAATAACTAGAAACATGTTTAATAATTGGCCGAAATGTGTTCATCGAGATTAAAATTTAGATTCAAGTCAAACCCAATAATGCTATCAAGTTAAGATTTGATCAACTCATGGGATCGGCCATATCAAAATTGTCTTTTAATTTGTTTGTATCCATTCACTGTTCTAATTTTTTTCAGAAAATTAATTAGTCTTATGCAAGCAGACAGAACAGGTTAATCATAACCTAATATCGTGCTCCAGATATACTTGAACTTGATCAACCATTTTTGTATTTTATTATGTTAAGCTTCCGGCAAAATATTGTCGACCCCGGAGTATATGATATACTGTACATAGATATTTAAAATATCTCAAAAACAAACCCATGCTCCTGGCGATTCGGATGATTGTATTTGTTTTGATTAGGAATCTTCCTCGAAAGTTGTCATGTATATAGCCTGGTCAGAGTCCCCTTTCCCCATTTTTCTCTTCTTTTAACTTTTCTTCTAGGTTGATGTTAGTGGCTGCGAGAGTGATAGGAAATTATGCAAAATATGGGAGCGTGGTGTCTACTCTATTTCCACCGACTTTCTTCATCATATCTTCTTCTTCTTCAACAACACTAGTGTGAGCCACACACCCAGAAACACTGTATCCTCCATTGCATACCTCGAAGGGTGTGGTGTGTCTTTCCTTTTCTCGTTCCCGCCTTTTCTCATTTGAAGGTATGGGAGTTGATTATCTGCTCAACCCGCTTTTCTTGCGTTTCTTCACCGCCTCTTTGCATCTGATTTTGTTGGTAGCCCTACTTGTTTCATGGCTTTACCTGAGATTGAAGAGCAGGGGTGATGAAATTCCGAAACGCAGTAGTGGGAATCTTCACAGCCCGTCCTACTACAAAGCGACCCTCTTTTCCAGTTTGGGTCTTTCATGCTTTAATCTCGTCCTATGCCTGCTGAGCTTGTTCTTTATGCTTACAAACGGTAGTTCTGATGAAAAGATTCTTACTTTAGTGGATTTGGGGGTGAAAACACTTGGTTGGTTAGCTCTCTATCTTTTCTTGAAGTTCTCTTTCTTGGATTCTAGAGAGACTAAGTACCCTCTTGCTCTAAGGCTCTGGTGGGGAAGTTTCTTCTCCTTATCTTGCTATTGCATTGCTGTAGATGTTCTTTATTTCATAAAGCACAGATACGTGTCTACTCTGTTTTGGGCCTCTGATATTGTTTCTCTTATTATGGGATTAGCCTTCTCTTATATTGGGTTTTGGGGTAAGGTAAGAGATGAAGGCACCATTCTTCAAGAAACCCTTCTGAATAATGGTGCTAGAAATGGCGTAGAATCCGATAGACCTCTCAATGGGGATGAGACTGTGACCCCTTATGCTAATGCTGGCATTTTCAGTCTATTCACTTTCTCGTGGATGTCTCCTTTAATCGCACTAGGTCGCAAGAAAACTTTGGACCTCAAGGATGTCCCTCAGCTTCACAACGCGGACAGCGTTAGAGGGGCCTTTCCGATTTTCGACAATAAGGTGGAGTTGTACCGCGGAGGGAGCAACCAAGTCACCACCATGATGCTAGTGAAAGGATTGATCTTCACCTCGTGGAGGGAAATCTTACTATCTGCTTTGTTTGTGCTGGTATACACGTTGGCTTCCTTTGTCGGACCGTACCTCATCGATACCTTAGTTCAGTACTTAAATGGGAGTCGCCATTTCGAAAACGAAGGCTACGCATTGGTTTTGGCATTCTCAGTAGCAAAGCTATTCGAGTGTTTTGCACAGAGGCATTGGTTCTTGAAGGCTCAAATGGCAGGATATAGAGCCAGGGCAGCATTGGTTGCTAAAGTATACAACAAGGGGCTGACTCTTTCGTGCCAGTCGAAGCAAGGGCGTACAACCGGGGAGATAATCAACTTCATGTCCGTTGACGCTGAGAGGGTAGGCGAATTTGGTTGGTTCATGCATGATCCATGGATGGTGATACTGCAAGTCACCTTGGCATTGATGATACTGTATAGAGATCTCGGGCTTGCTTCGGTTGCTGCACTTGTTGCTACTGTTTTAGTGATGCTAGCAAATGTTCCACTGGGAAAATTGCAGGAGAATTTCCAGGAAGAGCTAATGAAATCCAAAGATAAAAGGATGAAGGTGACTTCAGAAGTGTTGAGGAACATGAGAATCCTCAAACTCCAAGCTTGGGAACTGAAGTTCCTGTCCAAGATTCAAGGTCTTAGAGGTGTTGAGACTAACTGGTTGGGGAGGTATCTCTACACTCTAGCCATTACCACCTTCATCTTCTGGATTGCTCCTACGATCGTGGCAGTAGTGACCTTCGGTGCTTGTATGCTGATGGGGATCCCACTCGAGTCGGGGAAGATACTGTCTGCGCTGGCAACGTTCAGGATTCTTCAATACCCGATATACAGTCTGCCTGATACGATAGCCGTGATCGTTCAGACCAAAGTTTCGTTAGATCGGATTGCATCGTTCTTATCTCTAGACGACCTGCCAACAGACGTCTTGGAGAGGCTTCCGGCTAGTGGTTCGGATACTGCTATTGAGGTGATCAATGGGAACTTCTCCTGGGATGTATCAGCTCCTAGTCCTACATTGTATGACATCAACTTCAAAGTCCCACATGGCATGAGGGTTGCAATTTGTGGCACAGTTGGTGGTGGCAAGTCCAGCTTACTCTCCTGCGTTTTGGGGGAGATGCCGAAGATATCTGGGGTCGTTAGGGTCTCGGGAACAAAGGCGTATGTCTCTCAGTCGGCTTGGATACAGAGTGGAAAGATCGAAGAGAACATACTGTTTGGTAAAGACATGGACAGACATCTCTACAATAAGGTGCTGGAAGCATGTTGTCTGAATAGAGATTTAGAGATTCTTGCATTTGGAGATCAAACTGTGATTGGTGAGAGGGGAATCAACTTGAGTGGAGGGCAGAAGCAGAGGATTCAAATTGCTAGAGCTCTTTACCAAGATGCTGACATGTATTTGTTTGATGATCCATTTAGTGCTGTGGATGCACATACAGGAACTCATCTCTTCAATGTAAGCACCACTTTTTCACAAAGTTCTTGTTTCCATTGCTTCTAGCTCATGATCATGCTCGAATCTTGATTATGTTGTATTTAATGACAGGAATGCATTATGGGGTTTCTCAAGTTCAAGACTGTTGTCTATGTCACACATCAAGTGGAGTTTCTGCCTTCTGCTGACCTCATCTTGGTGATGAAAGAAGGGAGGATAAAGCAAGCAGGCAAGTACTATGACATTCTGAATTCCGGAAGTGACTTCATGGAGCTTGTCGGTGCACACGAGGAGGCGTTGTCAGCTCTCGATCTCATGAAACCGGAGAGAACCGCTACCGGTGAGGAGAGGAGCTCCGGCAATGTGAAAGCTAGTTTCCAGAGACAGGATTCTAGGAAGGTTGCAGATGATGTGGGAGTTGTCGATGTTGCTAGCGAGAGAGCAAAGGGTCAGCTCGTTCAAGAAGAAGAACGAGAGAAAGGGAATGTGAAGCTATCTGTTTACTGGAAATATCTTACAACAGCATATGGAGGAATTCTTGCACCTACTGCTTTGCTAGCTCAGATTCTGTTTCAAGTGCTCCAAATTGGGAGCAACTATTGGATGGCTTGGGCTACTCCCATGTCGAAGGATGAGGCGCCTAGTGTTGGTGGCTCGACACTTATCCTCGTCTACGCTTTGCTGTCGTTCGGATGTGCTCTTTGCATGCTTGGCAGATCCTTAACTGTCGCAACCATTGGCTTCAAGACAGCAAACATACTCTTCAGCAAGATGCATCAGTGCTTGTTCCGCGCGCCCATGTCGTTCTTTGACTCCACCCCGAGCGGGCGGATTCTCAATAGAGTATGTGACAATGTGTTCATCTCTTGCCTTGATAGATAGGGTAGAGCTTAACCAAGCCTTTGCTCTTTTGGCAGGCATCCACAGACCAGAGTGCAGTGGATCTGAGCATGGTTTCCATTATCGGGCAATTCGTGTTCTCCCTAATACAGATTATCGGGATCGTTGCAGTCATGTCACAAGTCGCGTGGCAGGTCTTCATCGTCTTCATCCCTGTGGTTGCAGCTTGCTTATGGCTGCAGGTAGATTCTATCTTCACCATTACTTGAATACCTTCCAACTTCCATGTTGCTATGTTTAGAATTTAGTCAGCAGGTGAATCACCTAAAGCTGTGTCTTCTTTACATTTCTATTTCTTATTTTCTCAATTAATCATATTTCGTTACAACATTTCAAGTATTAGCTTAACTTGATATCTTGAGTTTCCAGCGGTATTACATAGCTGCAGCACGAGAGCTTTCCCGGCTTTGTGGGGTGAGCAAGGCACCGCTTATACAGCACTTCTCGGAGACGCTTTCGGGGTCGACTACGATTAGAAGTTTCGAGCAGGAGCCTAGGTTCCAAGATATGAGCATGAACCATATAGATGGATATTCACGGCCAAAGTTCCACTCTGCTGGTGCAAAGGAATGGCTGTGCATTCGTTTGGACATGTTGTCTCTCGTGACGTTCGTCTTTTCGCTCGTTTTCCTCATCACTCTTCCTGTCGGAACGATTGATCCAAGTGAGATCCAAGCAATCATAGTCTTGTAATGTTTTCACTACCTAAGTGAGTTTCTTTACCTTCTTGAGTATGTTAATGCAGGTGTTGCTGGTCTAGCTGTGACCTACGGCCTCATCTTGAACTCGGAGCAAGGATGGTTCGTTGCGTACCTTTCTGCTATGGAGAACAGAATCATATCAGTCGAACGAATACTGCAGTACACCCGTGTGTCGAGCGAGCCTCCTCTCGTGGTGGAGGCAACCACGCCGGGAAGTGGCTGGCCAGCTCAAGGAGAAGTCAGTATCCAAGATCTTCAGGTGATGATCTTCCTGAAGTTGTTCTGATAAAAGAAATCGGGTTTTTCGTGCTGATCACGATGATCTCTCCGATGCGTTTCTAGGTTCGATACGGTCCTCACATGCCATTCGTGTTAAGAGGCCTAACGTGCACGTTCTTCGGTGGGAAGAGGACTGGGATTGTAGGAAGGACCGGGAGCGGGAAGTCCACCCTCATTCAGACGCTCTTCCGGATTGTGGAGCCAACGTTGGGACGGATAGAGATTGATGGCGTCGATATCTCGAAGATCGGACTGCACGATTTACGGTCTAGGTTAAGCATAATCCCGCAGGATCCAACCATGTTCGAGGGAAGTGTTCGGAGTAACCTCGACCCCCTTGAAGAGTATACAGATGAGCAGATATGGGAGGTAAGCACCTTTAGTTGGAACCAAAAGTACTCTCTCCTTACCCAAGTCTCGATTAAATATTCTTGGTTCGGTTCGATTCGATTAGGCTCTCGACAAATGCCAGCTCGGTGATGAGGTTAGGAGGAAGGCAGAGAAGCTTGACTCTGCAGGTGAATCTCTTACACTCATTACATTCAATGGAATTCTTGTACTGTATTGAACTCTCTTACTTCATTTAGTGTCCGAAAACGGAGAGAATTGGAGCGTCGGCCAGAGGCAGCTTGTCTGCCTCGGGCGCGTGCTCCTGAAGAAGAGGAAGATTCTGGTGCTAGACGAGGCGACAGCATCAGTTGACACGGCAACGGACAATCTGATTCAACAGACTCTCAAGCATCACTTCTCGGACTTGACAGTCGTAACGATCGCACACCGGATAACGTCGGTGCTCGACAGCGACATGATTGTTTTGCTAGACAATGGTATGTGTGTGTAGTAAGATTTTGATGAAGCACTTGGGACTTGGGAAATAGTTGGTTGAGTTGTGTTGATTTGGTGCAGGACTTGTTGAGGAATCTGATTCTCCACACAAGTTGTTGGAGAATAAGACATCTGCCTTTGCAAAGCTGGTTGCAGAATACAGCATGAGATCAAGTAGTTCTGCTTCTGGGAATCTTGATTCCCATTTGTAAGAAACTAGAATGCTGGATGTGTGCGTAGGTTGGTTTACTGCTACGAGGTTAATGTTCGAGACAATACATCTCGAATTCGGATTCGAGTTATGAATTGAACTGAGAAATCACACGAATATTACGTTTTGCCTTAAATAATTATATTTGATAAGGTGGTGTGCTTCAAGTGAAAGTAGAGAAAAATTATATTTGATGTAAATACATCGGAAATGATTAAAATGAAAATAGATGTCTTTAATTGAAAATAAATTTGAATTATTCATATTTTTCTTTCAATTAATATAATTAAATTATAACTTAATCATAAACCCTAACTAGAAAAAAAATAACAAATTCCCTGTTTTTAGGGATAAAATATTTAAAATAAGATATATACTAAAATTATCTTTTAATTTATACTATTAATCTAAATAATTTAACAGTTAAGATTTATAAATTATATATATATATAATTTATAAATTTCAGTTTCATTTATAATTTATCAAAGTTTATAATAAATATACAAAATTTTACATTTTTTAAATTTTTCATAAAATTAAATTTCGACTAAATTAGGGATGAAGCAATCGGCCTTCATATTTGATAAATTTATAAAAAAAACAAATATCTACCTTAATAAATTTTAAATACGCGTGTAATTTTAACAAAAAGTATTTGATTTGATAAATATATTATGATATATTTATTTAATAATACGCATGTTATTTATATAATCAGATTACAAAATAAACCTATATATTTAGACTATTATAGAACAATTATAGAACAATCATCTTGGGATTACCAAACATAGCCTTAATAAATTACAATTATAAGTATCTATCTATAATAGTATGATATTTTTGCAGATAATAAATTGATTACATAGTTCAGATTTGGGAGGGGCATATTCGTCATTGAGCGTCTGCAAGTTGGCTGAGAGCTTTCCTTCGAATCGAGCGTAGAGAGAAAAAATCCGCAGAGCTACACTCTACCAACACCAGTCGTACTTCTGGGAGAACAACACACCACGATTTTCCTTCGAATCGTTCCTGCTACATTCTAGCTCTTCGATATTCGCAAGAAGCTCTATTTTCTCTCACCTGCCACACTTTTCGTAATCTGTTTCTGTCGATTTTTTGATTCGATTTGATTCATTAATGATCATACACAACTGCTTCATGGCCGCAGCCGCCGCTTCGGAAGCCACATTGTTTAATAGATGTGCTTTTATCAGCGGTTCAAATCCTTCCTTCAACCTCCGTCGTCGACCCCTTCTGAGATTATCTCCTAAATCGGCCCCAAGAAAGCTTATTCACTGCTGCTCATGTTGTACATCGCCGTACAAATCGCCAATACTTTTGTTCAATTGTAGTAAAAGAACCTCATTTTCTCTACTTCCTGTTCGAATTAGGTGTTGTGTGAGTGATAGTGTTGATAGCCCAGCAGCGGGGGAAATCGATATTGGTGAGGCTTTTGTCAGGAGAGGGCTGGCCATTTCGGCTGCGGCCGCAATTGGTGCTGTTGTAATCTTAAGTTGTCGGAGAGCGTTGGCGGTGGAGGGTGTTGTTATTGCTGGATATGGAGTTTGGGAGCGGAGTTTGTCGGCGATGAGGAGTTCATGGCCTAAGGTTTTGCAGGTTTTGACGGTTTTCAAGGAGCAGGGAGTGGTTCTTGCAGCTCTGTTGGGCCTATCAGCGTTTTTCTCGATGGCAGAGACCTCCATTACTACTCTTTGGCCTTGGAAGGTATTGCGGGTTTGTAATTGAGTTTCAGTTTGATTCTCTTTTAGCATGTTCATATAGCTTAAGATATGTTTATTTATACTAAATCCAGGTACGGGAATTGGCTGAGAAAGATTCCGAGAATGGAGTGTTCAAAATGCTGCGGAATGATGTTACTCGATTCCTGACAACAATCCTCATTGGCACCACGTAATGCTCTTCTTGTTATATAGTCTCGCTGTTGTTTTCTTCTCTTGAATGCGAACTTGTTTTCTTATTGTAGATATTTTATGTGCCCAGAGTGGTCAATATTGGTGCTACAGCATTAGTTACTGATGCTGCAACTACAATATTTGGTGAAGCTGGTGTCAGTGCAGCTACAGGAGTGATGACGGTACGTCTAAAGTTCCTATTTGGTTTTTCAGTGGTCTTTACTGAATTTTGTATTGGAACTGGCTTGATCTGCTTCAGGAAGTTCTTCAATATCATGGAAATTAGGCTGCTAATGCAACATGGATTATTAGTAGAACAGTTCATACTGGATAATGTGAACCGCATATGCCCTTTTCTCATTTTTGAAATTAAAGTCTGATGCTTTATATAATGAGCTCTTGATTACATTTTTAGAATAAGGTAAGAAGTCTTCTTTTAAGTTGTAGAAATCATGACATTCAGTAGCGAAGTGAATCTCCTCATATTTTCAAGCAATTGGTTAGTCAGTTGTTAAGCCTGGTGATGCTATTCTTCATATTCACTCAAATGTCATAAGTTCGATTAGTCTACTGCCTGGTGACGTCTTCGAGAAAAAAAAGAATCTTTTCTAATGCCATCCATATTCCAAAGTATTCCTTTTATATTTATGGTATTTGGTGCATGCTGCGTAATGATCAAACATTGTACTTCATCAGTTCCTGTGTCCCTGTTGCTTTTCTCCAAATGTTTGATAGTCTTAAATTGCTAAAATTTCCAGGTTGCTATTCTGCTCCTCACTGAAATTACTCCAAAAAGCATTGCCGTTCACAATGCCACCGAGGTTGCTAAGTTTGTGGTGAGTTTTGACCTGATAATTAGGTTGTGGGTGTGATGTTGATATGCTCTCTGCCTTAAGGAATAATATGAATAAAATGTTCCAAGGGCAAACTCCACCTTGTACACTTTTTATTTCTATTATTTCTGTTGCTTTTAGGTCAGGCCAGTGGCATGGCTTTCCCTGGTATTGTATCCCGTGGGAAGAGTTGTGACATACCTGTCAATGGGAATGCTAAAACTACTCGGTTTAAAAGGGAAAAGGTGTGGTTTTTATCTTTGAAATTATGGTTTTTGTCTACAGCTTCTGGCCTCTTGAGAAACCTGTAAAACTTAATACTTCTCATGTTGACTTTTCTATCTTCTTCTTTCTGATTGGTTATTTTTGTAAGGAACTTGTTTTTTGCACATTTCTCTGATTACTTTGTGCTATTGCTTAAACTTTTACCCGTTTTGTTGTGATGTCTTAAGCGAACCATATGTAACTGAAGACGAACTAAAACTGATGTTGCGTGGAGCAGAATTAAGTGGGGCAATTGAGGAGGAAGAACAGGTAAATAAATGGGTTTTCTTGAGATCACTAGCATATTTGTTTTTGGGGAGGTTTGTGTATCTTGCATGGTCAACATTATTTTCAAATCTTATTCTTTAAGCATATGGTAGAGGCAATGTACAGAGTTTATTCACATGGTAACTGGCCTGAGCTTGACTTTTCATTGTCTTATTTGCTGACATAATTATTTTAACTGATTGTGCATGGATTTGCTTAGAATAGCATGTAATTTATTATGTGGGCAAATGTATTTGATTTTGTGACTTGTGGAAATTGATCGGACATTGACAGGATATGATTGAAAATGTGCTGGAAATAAAAGATACCCATGTGAGGGAGGTGATGACACCGCTTGTTGATGTTGTTGCTATAGATGCTGGTGCAACACTTGTAGATTTCCACAATCAATGGGTAGACCATCAGTATTCCAGGTATGGCTCCCTTTTTTCTATAAGTTCGGTATTTTATGATTGGTCTAAGAAGAGGGTCTACTTGCTTGTAGGGTGCCTGTCTTTGAGGAGCGAATTGACAACATTGTCGGTATTGCATATGCTATGGACCTCCTGGATTACGTGCAGAAGGTCAACTAATTTCTAAGATATTTTTATTTACCGTGCTTTGATATTTCTAATCTTATAGAAAATCTCATAGTATGCAGAATCATATTCTGTTTGGTTTTGAAGGGGGAACTTCTAGAAAGTTCAAAACTCGGAGATATGGCACACAAGCCTGCATACTTTGTTCCAGGTAAATTACAGTTCTTATAATTGACACATGTATCATGTATGATATGATTTTGTATATAAACAAATGCTTGAAAAGTCCACTCTTTGTTCTCTGTGATAATGCTTTTCAATTCGAGTTTATTTAATCCCTTCTGTATAAAAAAATGCATTGAGCGTTGCAGATTCAATGTCCGTTTGGAATCTTCTCAGAGAGTTCCGCATCAGGAAAGTGCACATGGCTGTTGTTCTGAATGAATATGGTGGAACTGTTGGCGTAAGTCCTTCTTCTTCTTCACCATTATCACAATCTTTTTTCCTTAAGTACATTAAAAGCCTGATAATGTTATGAAATGTGTAAATGATGTACACCCTTCATAAGTTTGGCTTCTGCCTTTGATTGTATTTCTTTAATGCTGTAACAGATAGTGACGCTTGAAGACGTAGTTGAAGAAATTGTTGGTGAAATTTTCGACGAAAATGACTCTAAGGTAATTATGTTTGACAATGCTGCAGCACTATTGTCTTCTTGATATAAAAATTTCATTGTTGTCTAGAAATGTTTTATTTTGCTTGGCAGGAAGAAATCCAGAAAAAGACTGGTTACATAGTCATGCGTGCTGAAGGCATATACGACGTGGATGCCAATACATCGATAGATCAGCTTTCTGAAGATCTTAACATAAAAATGCCAGAGGTGTATCTGAACCTTCTAACCTTTTATTTTATTTCAAAAAATTATACTTTCTGATTTTACTATAACCGTGGCACGCTAATCTAAATAAAAACTCTAATTCTGATGCATATTTTTCTTCGGTTTAGCACGCTAGGAAGCAAATGAGTTGTATCTGGCTATTGCCAAATCCAGATTTCCTTGAAGTTGCAATTCTGTATCATTCTTGTTGACATTGTTGTCAATGATGCAGGGTCATCAATATGAAACCGTTTCAGGTTTTGTCTGTGAGGCATTTGGTTATATCCCGAGAACAGGCGAGACAATAAAAGTAGTCCTTGAAAGAGAAAGTCAAGAGGATCATGTTGATTATGACATGCCTGAATCTGAACGCCATGACGAAAATGAGAAAACTCAAATATATAAGCTTGAGGTTTGTTGTTTATACATCTGCATATCCTTCATGGCAATTAGTCGAGTCTTATTGTGCATAATCTGAGAGAGTACCCTAGGAATCGACGTTTCTTGACTGACTTGAAGCAATTTAACAGTTTCTGAATTAGTTAAGCAGTTTACCTTATCATTTATTATTGATACGACCGATGCAGATACTAGCAGGGAACGCCAGAAAGGTAAGCGCTGTTCGATTTGAACGGATAAGCAACGAAGAGTCATCGGTAGAAAACAGAGGGGTGACTCGTTTCATACCCAAAATCTGGAAGAGAAAATCTTTAAGCGATGATGAATCGGATGGTAATGAGGATCGCGAGGTCCCAGTTCACGATACATCAAACGATTGTGTTATGTCTGTACAGGAAGACAATGCTGATCAAGTAGGCAAACAGTAGTTACTCTTCATGAAAAAGAATAAAAAGGAAAGAAGAACGAAATAGGAAATCACCGGCTCGTAGTTGCAGAAGAACTAGTGCAGAGAAGTTTTGTATTATTACAAGTGCCATGGTTTGATTACTACTCTCAACATACGAAAGCTGATAGTACGAATCGGTCACATCTGGATTCCGGGAGAATGAACGAATCGTTGATCGTCGTGGGAGTTATATTGGATAGCTTATAGCTCCTACAAAGGAGAGTGAGATGGCTATTTAGCTCTCTGTGTAGCTATAGTGCTCTGCAACTTATTAAGAGATCTGATTCTGCCATGGTTTTTATGTCAAGGAGAGTAATGAATCCCTCCTAAATGTATTATTAGTAGCTGCCATTTTTATTGCTCAAGTAGTTGCTGAAATTATTTGAGTTCTCCTAATTGAAGATGGATAGTTTGTTCCAAATAAAATTATGACTGCTCTTTTTCTTTTCTTTTCTTTTTTGAAATAAAAAGAACAGCCATTTGCCTTTGTATTGTTCTTGACTTGTAATTATTATCTCCAAGTTGAGGATTTTGAGTTCTTGATGATGTTCTCTTTTTGCTTTTTTTTTACCTTACCATGAAAAAGTGATAAATATATTGAAATGTGGATCAATTTATTATTCTCTCCATCTTATTAGATAATGTTCTTTTTATTATGTGCATTTTTCAAAATAAAATTCTGACATATAAAATACCTTAAAAAAAATTAATTTATCTCATTATAATTACATTCTCAAAAATAAATCATTTATTTTATTTAAAAGCGTAGTAGTAATTTCTCTTTTATATTTATTAATATATATGTCGCATTTTATTAATTATTTAATGAAATTAAGGAAGTACTTACGCACATGAAAAAAATAATGATTTGGAACGGTAAAAAGCCTATAATATAGGAAGCCCAAAGGTATAGTTAAAAGCCCAATATAAGTGTGTGAAAGTGAAATTAGGGCTACGCCTGCGCAAATTCTGCAGCCGCTTATTCTTCTCCTTCAAAATATAGGGTTTCAACTTCCAAACGTCTATATATAAGTGGTGAAGGTATGTAAATCCTTATCCTGTGTTTTCTATGGAATTACTCTTCTCAGCGAAGGTTTTATGTACTAATTCTTCTGGTTTTTTATTTCAAAAAGATGATTATTTTAGTTGGGGAGAATTGGGAAATGATGCGAAACCATATATCGCTATTTTCAGAGGCGCAGCTAAAATCTGTTGCTATGCTGAACGTATATTTGCACGTCAGTCTGATTCCGTTCTCCTCTACCATTTTTCTTCTCTTTGAGCTTTTTTGTTTTCTATTATTAATCACAGAAAATAGTTTTGCAGAGTGAATTCGAAGCTTCACCAAATCAAGTTTATTTGTTTCTTTCTTTTTGTTTTTTCATGAATTAAACAGAAATTGAGTAAGTTTAAAGATCTTTAACTTTTTATACTTTTCATGAAATTGATGACCTACTAAATTAGTTCAGGAGCTTTTTTTCTTTTTTTAATAGAAAATTAAATATTAATAAAGCTGTTTACATTAAGCCCATATATTCCTGTGTTTGGTAAGAAATTGGAGTTTTTTCTCTAAAATCAATTTTTTTTTTGTGGATACAAAGTCAAAAGCAGTAGTTCGACGATGGGCGATTTTATTTTATAAAAAAATATTTATTGTAGAATGATTAAATTGATAAAATCGGCATTAATTTTGTAAATAATTTGAATATTATATAGTAACAATACAAAGCAAAGTACGTTAGAAATATTGACCTTTTTATGTCAGTATAAACCGTCATTCATGTTAATCGAACCATAGTTTACAGTTTGGAATTGGTACTGTTTTTGTCAGTTCTGGTTTCGAATATTGATTCTTTAAATCATTCTTAAGTATTTTTGTTTTTAAATAAAGCACACATAATATTTTTAGTATTATAAACAATTGGTACTTCATTACCATTATTAGTCACTATTTCAGACTCTTCCAATAATAATGATTCATTTTTTAAAAAGAAACATTTTACTCCTAATCAATTTTATTGGAACTCAAATAGTAAAAAATATTTCTTGAATTATGTCGAAACATAATCTATCATTTTACGGTTTGAAATATAACCATCATCAAGAATGATTATGGTCGTTGAATTGAAATATTGCAACAAGATATGGTATTTAGTTAGACAGACAGTATACATAGGGAGCATTTTATATGTATTATAGCTAGTTAAAGGCCATAGCAAATTGAGAGCGATGTGAAAATCTCAGCACATGTTTATGGGCCTTGTTTTGCTCTCAATCATTCATTCCCTCTTTTTCATTTCTTGCATATGTATATATAAATATAAAATGAGGAGACAATAAAGGTGTTGTTGCACGTAATGTAACAGTGACTAGGTTGCTTTGCTTTGTCTCAAACTACCAATCAAATTCTTATTTAATGATTTTGGATAAGTGTTTTTGGCCCACACAGCCACACCCCCCTTGCCCCCATGTGATTAACACCACTCATGACACTTTATTCAATTGCAAGTGCCTACATTTTCAAGTTCATCAATGTATTTTGGATAAGTAATAAAACTATATTGTTGAGATGCATTGTAAGATGTTTGAAGCACGAGCATGTGTTTGATTACCCAAAATTAAATTAATTTGAGATTATTCGAAATTCAGTTGGATTGAGATTTAAGTTTTAAGCATAAATCTCACAATCGAATAACTTATAAAATTAATATTTAGACTTAATTAAACAATTCATATCTTCTGTTGCATTAATATAAGAACGACACTTATTACAATTAATAATTAAATATTTAATATATACTTTTTTTCTAATATATATATCATACATCTTAAATTCTAATTATGACACGTTAGTACTTCCTTCGTTCCACTAAACTTTACACACTTTGTATATTGGGACACGTTTAAAAAAGAGTAAAAATTATCTCTTCAAAAAGTTATCAAGTTTAGTGAATATCATTTTAACAGAAGGTGTCACTTAAATAAGACTATAGAAAGTAGCGGCGGAAAAAAAAACCAGAATGTGTGGAAATAGAAAATGTAGGAGGTGAGGGGCCAAAGTGCAAATAAAAAGTCTTAAGCACAAGAAGTGGGAAATGGGGAAACTGTGGGCCCGCTTCCAGCTCAGCTCCAAACTACCATATCAATTATCCACATATTTTTTAATTTTGTTTTATTAAATAAAACTTCAAATCTAATTCCCTCCCATTCAATGATTACTGTAAAAATAAATAAATAAATCAAATAAAAAAGAAACTGCTTTCCCTCTCATTTCGCTGACGTTATCCGGTCCCACCTTATTCGCCCATTTGAAACGGTCCTCATTTAACAACTGATTTCCCTTTAATGACCCTCTTATTAATTTAAATGTAGTTTTGTTTATCATTTTATTGTATTTCAAATTTCAAATAGATTTTTGCTTCACCGATCTTATTTTTTAATATTAAAATTAAATATATTTTCTTCAAAAAAAAATTCGTATTTTAATTAATTTTTTTACTAATATTAAAGAATATATTATCCTCCTCAATTAGAATATATACTGATTTCTTAATATTTGATGTATTTTACTTAAATTTTAAGGTTGATGAATTGATAATAGTGTACTAGCTTTAAGATTTCAAATTTGCAAATAAATTATAATTGCGATTTATATTTTCTATATATATCGATTAATATAATGATTTTTGACTATTATAGGTAAATATGATAGATCAAAATTGAAAAATACTCAAAATTTGCATTTTGTTATTTATTTTTAAGATATCATGCTTTTCAAATCTATAGACCATGAAGGTCACTAAATTGTTTATGTTGAATGAACAATTATTATTGCCCAATTTAAAAATAGATTTGAGGTTTGACATAAACAAGGTTTGTATGCATTTCCCCATTCATCTTTTTAGATTTAAACAACAAATAAATTACTTGATATAAAGTTTTGTACTTGCAATAGACATGTCAATTGAGACAAAATTATGGCAAGTGGGACCCATCTTGATATCAATTATTAGTTCTTGAACAAGAAATATGATTAGTCAATGACCCATGAAATACTACTAATCATTATTTATCCAATCTTCATCATCAACATTTTATCTATGATGCACCCACTTGGCCCTTCAATGCATGCAAGTATTTTACCTATTTGTCCACCCCATATCAAATAAATCTTACATAACTCTAGGAAAAAAAAAATTAAAACTTGATTTTGCATGTCAAAGTTCTTGAATGAGGACCACAAATTACAAGAAAATATATGCATATATTGAAGGAGAAAGGCCACATAGAAACAAAGGTGTGCATTTCCTCACATTGGAATTTCCAAAATTTCCAAATTAATTCTTTTATCATCTAGCAATTTATAAAGTTCTGTGGGAATTTATAGTGTTGAATAAGGGTATTTTCGTAAAAACAAGTTTCAAGCTGTCATCAACCATATCCAAAATCCATGAAATACTACTTGGTTTGCTTATTTATACTATAGTAGTAGTACTATTGGAGTATTATAAATTAAGAAAAAGATTTAATTTTTTCAATTATCACCATGTTTGCAGAATATAGTTTATCATGGAGATAAGCATGATCTATTTATTTTATGAAAATGGGGTTTAAATTCAGTTATGTATGTATGTATCTATCTCTATGTATACGTATAAAAACTGCCAAGAAACTGCAGGGAAGAAGCACAGTGCCCCTATAAAGCCAATATTTCTTGTCATTTTGCTTTGTGAAAGGAAGAGAGGAAGCACCGTTTGTTGAGAAGTTTCGGCACATAAAGTTGAGATTGTTGAGAAGTAAAAAATAGAGGAGAGAGAGAGCAATAGAGGGAGAAATAGACGGCTATAGTTTAGAAGAAGAAGTTATTTTGTTGACATAAAGATTGCGACAGATTAAAGTTGTAGCAGTACCCAATTTCTTTCCTTTCAAGTTCTCATTTTCCTTCCGAGTTCTGAGAAGAGGTTGGATCTGTTGTTCTTTTCTTGATTTTGTTTAGTTGTTCGTGTTGAAGAAACTGGGTTTTTATTACTCGTGTTACTTTAGAAGTCAAGATTGGATTTTCATGAATTCTTTATGGATTCTTGAAGGGTTTTCGATTTATGGAAGCGGTTCTTTCTGTATATTGTGATGAACTCCTTCATGATTTGAGTAGACAAAGTGTTTGTAACTATGAAGTTAAAACTGTATATTATTCCACAGGCATTTCTCTGTTTATAATTCTTCATATATCTGTATGTGTGTGAGTGAGAGAGAGAGATAGAGGTTTGAACCCACCTTCTTCTTCTTCCTGTAACTGTTAAAGATAGCTGTTCTTGGGTTCATGTGATTTCTTGTTATTCTCCTTTAGTTATTCTTACTTAACTTCCATCTGTGTTGTGTTGTGCTCTGTGTAGACTAAATGGATTCTTCTGAGGCTATAAAGGTTGTAATCGACAGAATTCAAAGTATGGAGCCTGAGCATATTGCCAAGAAGATAATTGGTTACCTGTACTTTCAAGGCCTTTCTGACCAGGAAATGATTAGATTAGCCTTAGGCCCTGATACCTTAATTCATAACTTGATACGCAAAGCTAAAACTGTACGTTTATTAGCTTCATCACCAGTTGTTTCACCTCCAATTTCTCCTACCTTGAATCCACCACCCCCTTTATCCGATCCTTCGTTTCAGTATGCTCCGTTTCCATCGCTTTCGCCTCGTCCCCTTCGAAGGGCAGAACCGTACTGGGATCCGCAGCTACCCGTTGAGCAACCAACAATGCCGAGTCCCCCTCTGAAGCTCATACCGTATTCGGATTATATAGGATTGGAGGATCCATTAGATGCTGTGAATACGGGGGCTTTGAGTTTCCCGAACGACTACTATTTCCCCGAGTCTGTGTTTAACAGTTTGAATGTTAGGGGTGTTAGAAACTCTGAGCAACCAACAATGGAGTGTGCCCCTCTGAAGCTCATGCCATATTCGGACTATATAGGATTGGAGGATCCATTAGATGCTGCTAACACGGGGGCTTCGAGTTTCCTTGAGACTGTGTTTAACAATTTGAGTGTTAGGGGTGTTAGGAACTCTAGTAATAACATGATGGATTTTCCTAGGACTTGTCATTACTTCATCAAGGGCTTCTGCAAGCATGGAAGTAACTGCAAGTATCTTCATGGGGAGAGTTATCCCCATAGTCTTAGTCCCAATTCATACGATGTTGGTGGGGAGGAAGGGTTCTCACCGGGTTCGCTTGAGAAGCTCGAATCGGAGATCACTGAGCTCTTGAAATCAAGAAAGGGGCATCCTGTTTCCATTGCTTCTCTGCCTATGCTTTACTATGAGAAGTATGGAAGAATTCTGCAGGCTGAGGGGTATTTGACTGAGAGCCAGAGACATGGTAAGGCTGGTTATAGCTTGACGAAGCTTCTTGCTCGGTTGAAGAACAGCATTCGCCTCATAGACAGGTGCGGTTGCGGTCTTGCATTGTCGAATTCACTCACTTTTATGTCTCAAGCTTGTCCATGACTCCATTATACATGTTCTGGTTCTTGTTGTTTTGTTTCTCTAGGCCTCATGGACAGCATGCTGTGATCCTGTCCGAAGACGCTGCAAAGTATACGGACATTCGTGCTGAAAGAAACGATCCCGGTCCGATCGTTAGTGGCTCGCGTCAAATATATCTGACATTTCCAGCTGAGAGCACCTTCACTGAGGAAGATGTTTCCAACCACTTCAGGTAATGCCATCTTCACTACTGTCTGTTGATCAAGTTCTATCTAACTTACTTTCCGTTGCTTCTCTCTGTGTAGTAACTTCGGTCCCGTGCACGATGTGAGGATCCCGTGCCAGACTAAACGAATGTTTGGTTTCGTTACTTTCGTCACTGCAGACACTGTGAAGTTGATCTTGTCCAAAGGAAACCCCCATTATGTCTGCGGTGCTCGTGTCCTTGTTAAACCGTATCGAGACAAGGCAAAGCTCGTTGAGAGGTACACCTTCTTCTCTACTCACACGACTCACTCTGTCCCGTCTTTGTGTAATTGTAAGGGCTTCCACTTTCTGCAGGAAATACTTGGAAACTTGTGATAATCCAGCTGTTGTCCAGTCACATTCTACAGATATGGAGCCAGAGCTTCAAACATGTAATTTACGACGATCTTAACATTATCGTATACTGTCGTAGTTATGTGATAAACTCGACGTATAACAACCACATTGCAGGCCGGGATTCGACATGGCCGTACGCCCGGAAGCTAGTAGAGAAAAAGGAACACGCAATCGAACATGAGGAGACGCGCCTTGCACAGCTCCACTTAGCTGGCAGACCTTCCTTCGGTTATTCCGCGGACGAGCTGCAACTGCTTGAAGGTCTGTTACATTGTCCTAAAGCAGAGCAGAGTATTTGGTCATATTATTACCTACATTTGATGTTTATATTAAAATCTTGCTTCAAACTTATGCAGGTCGCCCTAAATTTTCAACGAAAGAACGTTTCAGTTATCTGTTCGATGCTTTGAGCAATGGCTCCACCGGAGATGATAATCGTTCCAAGTATGCAGTTAACAACTGTGGTGATCAGGAGAGGTTAGCAACAAGATTCTTTATTTCCTATAGATGAGGAGAGTTTTGTGCTTTTGCTTATAAAACTCGTGTCGTGCAGCGCTCAAGGAGTCAGCCTCCCGGATAGCCCGTTCGCCTCTGCAGTTGGCAGCAGCATTTCGGCTGTCATATAGTTGCGAGATACGAGATTATAGAGCTTATAGAGGTGCTGGTTTTAGAAGGAAACAACACCACTAGTGATCAACAACACGAATACACTTCATTTTTTAGCCTAATCAAAGGTATGCTGCAAGTATATATCGATAGTCGATACAACAGTAGTCGAAGGAGATAGGAAATGATCCAATACAGAGGAAAGTACATGTAAGCAAGTACTCAAATTTTATTTTCTTGATTCATAGGGATGTTAGTGTTATGAAGAAACAATGTAATATAGTTAGTATGTGGGAATATGACATTACCAAGCAAACTCATTTCTTGGACTAGCTTAACAGTGGCTAATTCGAGTTCATCGTCATCGTCATCGTCAATGCATATTATCGTATCGTTCCCCTTTCCGTTTATGTTGTTGGACGAAACGGGACACATATGCGTAAGTAGATAGGTGAGGATAGGGTTTGATTGGTTGATAGATGCTGATATGGTGGAATCTGGCTTTTAGGTAAAAGGCAGATTCCTAAAGATGGGGAAATCTTGATGGGGTTGTGGATTTCTTGTGTTTTTATTGTGATGGAGATGGATGGTGTGTTTATGGGGCCATGCATGCAATTGGGATTGGGTTTAGACCTCTCAGATTTCTTGGTCATTGTTGAGGAGATTTCTTTGGATATTTTGATTGGATTTCTTGAGATAGTGTCATAATCTTGAGTGATCATTAAATATGATATTGAAATACAACCCAATAAAAACATGCCCTTAGTAAAATAAAATAAATAAATAACATGTTCCTTATCAAGAAATGAATTTTGTGAGTTCTTAATCATTGCGTGTGAATATTATGACTATTTTTAATGAAATTAATTAAAAAACATTTGTATTTATGTTTTCTATGATAATTGCATTCGATTTGAGGGTCATGAGTTGAAATTTAAAATAGAAAGTAGGTGACATGCTTAGCAAGATCAATCAATTTATTGTTTTAATATTATTACTACGAGGTCGTGTGCACGGTATCAATCTTTTATGCTCTTCAATCATATACGCGACAAATTAAATATTCCCTCTATCCCATTTTATTAATTCTATTTGATTATTTTAATACACTCACTTGAATATAAATTGGGACTAATGAAGTGGGACAGAGGTAGTATAATTATAAAGTACGATAAATAAATATAAATGTTAGCTAGAACGTATAATTTAATAATTAAGAAACTATATACTAAAACATGTCAATTTACAAAAATTTCTAAAGTTACAATTCTTTTGAAAGGAGTCTTGCTTTTTGTTGTGTTATGTTGTGTTTTTTTAGTATAATTCTTTTGATCGATTTTTGTTGCTATTAATTTCCACAAATATATATATATAATCAAAATAAAATAACTGACTTTATATTTTGTTTTAATATAAGAATAGATTACTATTACTATTAGTTAACTTGTAAATGGGACAAAAGTAACATTAAAGACCAGGTCAATAATAATTTGAAAGTTGCTCTTTTGTATTTTATCACATTTTGTTTTGATGTTCTATTTTTTATAGTGATTGATGTAGAAACTTTTCACCAAATTTCAATATTTGTTTTTCTTAAATTTGAATTTAATTTGCATTTAGGATATATAATTATTTTATACTCCCTCCGTCCATGAATGTTTGTTACATTTTGACTCGGTATGTGTTTTAATGTAGTGTTTTGACTTTAAATAGAAAATTGTAGTTAATGTAGTTTGAGTCTCACTTATTATTATTTAATTGAAGTGTGTGTGATATAAATGAAAAATTTAAAATGTAACAAATATTGGTGGACGGACTAAAATGGCAAAACGTAACAAAGGGAGTAACATTCACTATCAATTTTTAATGAATTTTGATTGGGCCAAGAAAAATAAAAATATGAGTTTTGGGCCCTTATTGGGCTCAAGAAATAATGGGCCGACCCATATGTTTGAGAAATATTAATGAACAATGAAGCTAAGCAAAGCTGGGAATGGAAAGAAGAGTGACATCAGATTTCATTTGATTACTGATAATTGGAGGAGAAGGTCGAACCTCAGCTGCAAATCGGAGTAGATATGAACACTGACATTACGTCGGCGGCGAAGCCGGAGTACCCGGTGGTGGATCGCAATCCTCCATTCACGAAGACCGTCGCTAATTTCAACACCCTCGACTACCTCCGCCTCTCCACCATCACTGGAGTTTCCGTCGTCGTCGGTTACCTCTCCGGTAACCCTCGCCTTATTCTTAACACCTATTGTTCATTTCTGAATAAATGCCTCGCGATTCGGTGACTGCGTTTTTTGATTGATTGATTGATTGTGTGTGGTTGAATCTATTGATTAGGGATTAAGCCCGGGATTCGGGGGCCGTCGATGGTGACGGGTGGTTTGATTGGGGTGATGGGAGGGTTTATGTACGCCTACCAAAATTCCTGCGGCAGGCTCATGGGGTTCTTCCCCAATGAAGGCGAGGTCGCCAAGTACAAGAAGAAGTTTTGAATTTTCCTAGGGTTTCTGCCTATAAAAGATAATTCCTCTTGCTGATTATATTTGGAGTTTTTGTAAGAATTCCAACGAAGATTGTATGCTGTTCTTAATAATTGAGAGGTGTTTGTTTGCTGAAACTTGGAATTACATGTATTCAAATTTGCTGCTTGATGAATTTAAGGCATTTTCAAAGCATATATTCACTTTCTTTTTTTAATGCTTATTTCCTCATTTTCATCTGCATATATATTTACTTTTTTGCTACTGATTGAACTGGATGATTTGGGTGGATGATTACTTCACTTATTGGTGTAGTTTAGTGATTAGTTTTATCCTTCACAGTTCAGAGGGTTAGCAGTGTTGTGATTGTTTTTTCTTGATGTTTTAGTTTAGGTTGTAGAAAAGAAACTGATGCGGTATAGTCATAGGTGAAGCCGTGAAGACTAATTTCTGATTCACAATAGCTGAATAACTTAGAGGGACATGTTAGGGCATCTCATACCTTCACTAAGGCTTTTCCCAATTATTATCATAGTCTCAAGTAATATACTGGCTTAGAGTTTTTGTAACTATCAGGGGAATGAAGTTGTTTCTCCAAATAACTAATTGCTCTTGCTCTTGGAAGTCTGATGTTGAGAAAGTGATGAAAGAGTCTATGAGTGTGTGTGTGTGTCCGTGTTTCTGAAAATTGATGGACTAGTTTCATAGGGTTCTTGCTGTAAAACTTTGTTGTAGCATGGTTTTACAAAGCCCAATCTGATCAAGTACATGGCTTTCGTAGATCAATAGTTGAACAAGGAATTCTCTTTAACTTGAGAAAGATTACATCCCACTACACGACTTAACAAATATCTTATGAGTTATGAGAAATATCATCATTACGCCAATGACCCCTAACCCACTAGTCTGGTGTGTGTAGGAGTCGAATGTTGACAAACTCAAGATTGACTATCTTGTGTTATAGAGAAATCCATGTATTAATGTGAGTCGGCCATATTTGTACGGATCTAAATAGATATAGGCAGTAGAAGGTGATGGCTGCTTTATTGATTAGTTCCTCTTGGTCTCTTGAGATGTTTTGTGCTCAAATTTGGTGTTCAACATCCTTCCCTAGCCACCATTGCTGGCCTTGCACGATCAGAGCTCCCGTCCCAGCCATGATAGTGCTGAGGACAAGGATTGTGAATGACGCATCTCCGTTGTTTCCAACCTGGCTCAGGTGGAGCTGACCTTGCAAATTGTTGATACCACAAAATTTATACCGGTAAGAAGAAGACCAAGCCCATCACTCTTCAAATAGGTTTGGACAAAACGCACGTCTCTTTCTGTATGTGACCCCAAAACGGAAAAGAGCTTATTAAATTGTAATTAGGTTCTATTTATTGTGCATATTACCTCTTTAACATATGTTCTCTTTCATTTTCATCTAAAGCCCTCCCTAGTAGTTTTCTTAATTCAAGTGCAAGTAGGTAAAATTCTTTCGTACTCACGTGGTTGTTTTCCCACCTTTAATGCACTACTAATGATTGCCAAGAAATATAGTACACTACATAATTTTTTGTGTAATTGATGAAATATCATTAATACATCACATAACTTTATCACTTTCATAATTTGTCATTTATAGCATACGAGAATTTATACCTTGCAGTAGCAAATGCACACTACATAAGACGGTGGAAAATAAAAGATAAAAAAATAGTAACTTAAATAAATTTAACCCTACTAGCACGAGGAGAAATGACTTGGATATAGTAATTAATAGCGGAAAAATAAAAATTATTTATGATGATATATATTCAGAATACTATCCAGCAACAACTTTATGGCCCCATAAGTATTCTTCCATTTATCTGAGGCGTCTGATGATAGCTATGAGCTTCGACACGATTTTCTCTATTTCCATAAAGATTCAACCCTCCGTTTACAATATCATACCCAACCACCATCCCACTCGGATTATTCGACGGCACGCTTTCGCTGTCCAAACCTTGACCAGGTTTGTTCTCCCCTGCCGCTCGCCCAATCCCAACGCCCAGGTCGAGGCTGATCGAGCTGCTGCTATTATCATGCGGAGGTCTCATTTTGGATGTTCCTACATACTGTGTAGTTCCGGCAAATTCATGGCTGCTGTTTCGTGCAACCGGGACATCATGGTTGTGTTTGCCTTCGTACGTAGTTATAACAGCTTTCGGGTCGTGAGATGCCCTCTCAACGTGCTTCCTCACCTGGCATCCGGTGCTTGTGCACTTGTAGTAACTCCTGAATCAGAAACATGAGATCTTTGATGAGCAACGCCAGCTCGCCAGTTCCATACAATGTCACGTTTAGGAGCAAAAATAGATTAGTATTTGCACCAAAAGAGGAAATGTAGTTCCCACATCCTTTAAAGATGAGGAAAATTAGTGACTTGTAAGGCAAGAGTGCTTTTGGAAGTTTGGTATTTTACACTGACAGGAAGACAGAATTAGTTAATGACAGCATGAAGTAGCAAAATATATGTAGGCAGAGCGACCCATCTTAGCACATGGAGAGAAGGATTATCAGTTTTGAATCTATAGAAAGTGGGTTAAGACTTGTGGTTGTTAGTGGTTGATGTCCTATGATAGATTTTAGAATAGAGATGTTGCTGTAATGATGTCTTGACTATATATAGAAACATATATATAGGCATTGTTTTCAATCAACTGGCAATATCAAATGAATTACGGCTGTCCAAATCTAGAGGGCACTAGCATTAGCATATTAAACCAATCTAGAAGAAGTTAAAATTTTACTTACCTAGGATTCGGATTTCCTCGGACCACTTTCTGGCCATACTTGCGCCAGCGGTATCCATCATCCAGTATATCAACCTCACTTACAGTTTGAACAACAACACGTGGTTCCCGTATGGGTTTAACAATTGGTGTGACATCAATGCCCTCCTCCATTTTCCTGCTCAGAAAGGTAGCCAATTTACTTCGCATGAAAATACTAAACAGATACTATAAGTGTGACAAAATATCATACCTTCGTTTCAAGAAAGGATCTTCATCTTCAATTTCGTCATTGATGCCCTGATACTGTGAACCTGAACCGTCTAATCCCTCCTCATTTCCTTGCAGAGGTGACAACATTGGGGAGCCACTTTGCTCTATATTATTGGTGTTCGTCTTGTCTTCAAGAATACAAAATAAAATTGCATTAATGTTAGATATATACTTCCGAATGAGATCTCATGGAATTGCTAATTTTAACTGAGCAGAACAAGGAATACTGGAAGTTTGAGCAAAAAAGAACAAAGTCAGGCCAATTACCCTCTTGACCAGACAATAAACCCTTGTCCAATTTATCCTCTTGAATGGACATAAGACCCCCAGGATTGTGCCGACGTGCACTTTGAGGTTTAGGATGATCATGCGAACCCTTGTACATTATTTCTGTAATATGTCCACTAGGAGATCGTTCAAATATCTTTTTCACCTCACAGTTAGGATATGTACATTTGTAGTAACTTCGTGGAAACTCGCTTCCTTTAACCAGTTTCTGCCCATATTTTCTCCAGTTATACCCATCTTCTGATGTTCTTTCAGCCGAGACTGAGGAGCTGTCTTTATGCTCAGAAACTGATGCTTGAATCCCTGTGTTGGACTGTGCCCCTTGATTTAGTTCATCCATATTATCATAGACTGATGAATCCTGTCGAGCTACTACCATAGATTGAGATGCTAGAGAAGAGGGTGCAGCAGATTGTGAATATCGCTGATCTTGATGAGCGACTGGACCATTTCGATTCAGTCCTACAGGAATCTATACCAAAAAGAAATATATCAGATGGGATATATTTTATTTACTGTTCGTACGTAACAATAATTTAACAATTTGCACCCATCAAGGTTGGATATGAAGACATTTGCATAATTAGAAAGGCCAGTTCAGAACTCGCTAATCCTAATAACTACATCTCCATTCTAAATGTGTAACCTCCGTTCACCATGTCAACCGTAACGCCAAACAGTCATCCATATGTGATATGTTTGTGAACAACATGCATAAATAAACTAAATCTAATCCAACAAAATATGGAAAATTAAAAACCAATTTAACAAAAGTTCCACCAGCTTGTCATTTGAAGATAAGTTACTAAAATCATAATTGAACACCATCAATATATATTCCGATACTAGTATTTGTTCGAAATTTGGACAGAACGATTTGCCAATCTTACAATACCTAATATAAAATCACTTTGCAATGCATTTTATTGTTTGAGCCTGCATAGCTTACTTTGGAAACTATACAAAAATGAGATTGATCTCAACACAAAATGGAAAGTTTTGGAACATTACCGACATCCCAGCAGAAGATAATCCTGATGTGGAACTAACTCCAGTATGAAACCTAAACTCAAATCCACTGGAAGTACTTTCATCTGCAGTATTACCACTGGCAAATTTTTTCTCTACTAGAACGGCTGCATTTTTGCCAGATGCTTGCATCGACTGAGGTTTGAAAAAGGACCCTGTGGTTGGAGAAGGCTCAGCCTGAAATGGAATAGGGAATTCAAGTAAAAAAAGATTGTAAACCGCACTAGCTATATTAAATCTCCTTTCATTTTTCACGAGTCGAAACAAATTTGATGTCATGACAGATTATGGTTATAATCTTAAAAGTCCAATTGAAAAGGTAAAACAATTAATGCACTACACATGACATCTTCAAATGCACTCCGATTATAATATTGGCGGGAATGATGCTAATATACCAACACACAAGAAAAATACCAGGCGCACTATGCACAGGCAGATTCAATCTGTTAAGAAACAATGCAGAAAAATACCATTCTATCTAAAAACTTAATCACTGGTGTGATCATTGGCAAGCTTTCTTTATCAAGAAGCCGCTTCTTATCGCACACATCTTCATTTGACAGTACAGAATGTAAAAGGTTGCGATTCTAATCCAACCGAATGGTTTCACATTCCTCCTTATGAGTGGTTATTACTCTTTATTCACATTTATTTCCAATTCCAGGCTCCATTAGCTGAAAAGATTCATATTGCCAAGTCTCCACAAAAGGTTTAAAGTTGCTAAAGATAATTCCATCTCGAAACCAAGATAATACACCCTAATGCGAGCATCAGAATCCATGGGTCCCGAAAAACACGCAACGGGACACATATATATTATTCACTCGACACATTATATTCTCAATTGAGCACTCAATGGGGATAAACAAGTTTTTCAACGACACCATCATTATGAAAACGAACAATGCCAATCAATAATCAAATCACCCACTAATTTCAACAAATTCCGAAAAATCCCCCAGAAAATCAGTCTCCCGTCAGCATAACCCCATGCTAGCTCACTGCAAGACTAACAACACGAAAGCTGTGTATTTTTCGACGGTTAATAACCTAATTATGAAAAGAGAGTGAGCTAAGAGCTTCAATTCCATTCCATGTCTGAAACAACATTAAACTCGGAATCGGATCCGATTCCGAATCTCTCCAGCTAAACCAGTGGACGAGTAAAAAAAGAGGGAAGAAGAAGAAGAAATGAAAAGCAGCAAAAAAAAACGAAAGGCGACCTTGATGTTAGAGAGAAGAACGGGAGACTCGAGAAACGACGTCGGACTGAGACCGGGGGGAATAGTAATGCAAGTTGACCTAGTGATCGGGAGCTTGGCCGGAGACATGAGGCGGTAGCGAGCTCCGTTGGTGGATCCGGCGGCATCTGGCACGTGATCGTGAGCTGAGGTTTCGGAGGGGGCGGAGTGGTGAGAGTGAGGAGGTAGTGAGTAGGAGCGGTCTTCCATGGAAGGAAATGGAATGAGGAATTAATGAGAGAGAATGTAATGTAGCATTATTTTTGACAGAAGGTGCTGCTGCTGCGATGGGGGAAAGAGGGGAGGGGCAGAATAGTCATTTCCGAAGGGGTATCGTCGTCAGAGAGTCTGAGGGAGAAAGGACCGTTCAAGTTCTACGCTGTTGACTTTAATGGATTCGGATCTGTCTTCTCATTGGCTACTCTCTTTCTTATCCTGTTCTTTTTTTTTTACTTCCACAAATGTAAAATTATTTATACTATAGTCATTTACAAATTTTTTTTTACTAAAATATCTTTATAATTATATTTTACATTTTTCATAATATTCATACTATTTATACAATTAAATTTAAGTAGAAAGGTATTTATAGTAATTCACATTCAAATGACTATGATTTAAATAATTTTATATTTGTGGTTATTATTTATTTTTTACAATTTTTTTTGGCTAGCTTGTATAATTAATACAGCATTAATCTTAGTAGTACTTACGAATATAAGCATGGTAGTATATGATTTTATTTATCTAGCAACAACTTTATAATACCAACTTATGAGTGATACAAATATTCTATTTACTCATTCTCGTTAAAAGTGGTCCCATTTTTTTTAGTTCGTCCCACTGTAAATGGTCACTTTGATAAAAAGAAAAAATATATTTTTAAATACTAAATCTCACTTTTTTAAATACAACGCTTTATTTTCTTAAATTTTCTTGATAACTTCATTGTTTTATGAGTATAATATAATTTATAATTATTTGTACAACGAAGGTTTTATTTAATAATTATATTTATAAATTATATAATATGATATATCTTATAGTGTAATTTAGATATATATAAATAATAAGACATGCTAACATATTTAATAAGAGGTTAACTATCTTAAAATTCACATACTCACATTTTTTTTATTCGTAAATCAATTTTAGTACATCAATTTAAATTAGATGGAATAATGTCTTTCACGAAAAAAAAATTGTAAGTTCATTTACTAATTGACACATTAAATCTTACATCAATTTTAAATTTGATCCAAGAAGTCCGTTATGAGACACGATTCAATTAAATATAATAAATCAAATGAGATATAAAATTCACTCAATACACATTTAAGTTAAACTATTTTTTTAATGCCCAATATAAATTGTAGAAATATATGATTCATACTTAAAATAGCTAAATTTTATATAGTTATATTAGTGATTATTATTTGTCTTTCAATATTTTTATGTACCCTAAATGTACTTTAAAAGCAAGCCCATTACCCCACCACTCCCCCTTGTAGTGAACAATCAAAACATTTCACAGACTGTAAAAAGCTCATTTACCTTGTCTTGTATCTATCATCATGTCTGCCAAAAGAGGGTTAAAATCTTGTCAGTAGATAGACGTACATCACTGACTCAAGCCGTTAATGTTTTTTCTTCTTTTCTCATACCTCCATTATTTCCCACTTCATCATGTTTCTTGTTAGTTGGATTATACTTGAACCACTGTTTACTCATATTGGGAAATATTAAATCTTGCTTCATTTTGATATCCATTTCTTGAATTCAAGAACGGCAGCTGCAATTCAATGTTAAAAGAGAAATTTTGGTACATCATCAAACCAAAAGAAAATATCACAGAATCTAGAAAGTGAATCCAAGAATTGGTTGGTTACAGAATAGGAAAGAGAGCTGATTAGTGAAAGGAGCAGTGATTGATGTGATAAATGTGCAGAGGAAAAGGGAGGAGGAGGAAGAAGAAGAATAAGAAAATAGGACCACTAGCAATGATACAGAATTGGACAGTTGGTGGTGTCTGAGTTAAGAATCTCAGCCTAACATGTACCAACAACATTAATTCATCCAAAGATTGAGACTTTGCCATCTTTGTTTCACTTTGGAATCTATGTTCTCTTCAACAAAGAATGGGATTCTAGGAGCTCACAACAGCAGAAATGGGGAATCAGTCAGTAGAGGCTAATTCCAGCCTCTTATTCAGTGGAAACATATATGAGGCCACCTATAAGGGAACTGTTGTATGGGACAACTTGCTATCATTGTTTCTAGAGACAATAAATAACCAAATCAGCATCATACATGTATATACATATATGATACATCTTAGTTATAATCAGAGGAGGCTTTCTCTCTTTGCCCTCGTGGCTACATAGGCAATCAGCTTCCATGGAACATGGAAGAAAAGCAAAGGAAAGGAAATAGCAGTTAACATCTCCAACACAAAAAACCAAAACCGGAGTTTTACCTTCGTAAGCACCTTGACACAGTGATCTATAGTCTTAAAGGGTTGGTAAATGGAATGCAGATACGATGTATATGCGTCATATTGTGGGTGCATGCATAGCATGTGCCAAGGAATTCCATCCTTGTAACTCAGACTTGTACAACACGGTAAGTGGTGACTTGGTGTTTGACAAGCCATAGATCCACTATGTGATTTAAATAAAGCACTACAAAGATAGCACATTCCGTCTATGGGAGAACTGATAATCGAAAGTTAGAAACAACATGCAGGCAGCAGTGAATTTTGGATATGTAAGGAGTTGAGATTTAAGTATGCATGCAGCTCTATAGAATCAGGGAAACCTGGAAAGTAGCTCCTTCCCAGTTTCCATGGCAGGAATTGATTATGCAAAATAAATTAATCAATAGATCAAGAAGTGCTAAAAACTAACATAGGGATGGTGCAATGTCATAAAAACATTGGAACTCCCAATAGATATGGGAATAGCTAAAGCTGAATGATCAAGATGATACAAGTCATATTAATCAAAACATCTGGACCGTGGATATTGGTTCAGATAAAATTAAAGAATTCCTTGGTCATTAACAACTACAGGAAAAACCAGATTTGGTAGACATGCCAAAATCTTGGTGACAGAGAAAGGCAGAAATGCCTTCAAATATTTGCATTCTATTCAGATATGCAAAGGAACCACCCAAAGTTTAAGAACCTGCATATCATTGTGGATAGTACATTGGTGGTGGTGGGTATTGAGACGACACATCATAACCACTATGACCCATGGCCCTATTATAATAACCAGGTTGTGCGTGTGTTTCTGGTGTATAGGAATTGGATGTTGCTGGGTTTAGGTTCCCAGGGTAGCCCAAATGGGCTCCCTGCAAACCATATGGGGCAGCAACCACAAGAGATCCTGTCCTGCCATACGCTCCAGAAGATGAACCAAGGTATGGAGCAGTATGATTTGGCATCGGACCTGCCCTATTCACATAAGGTGGCTGTGGTGGGCGAAAATATGTATTGTCCTGATATTTCCTTTTAAATGGTGAAGGGGCAGCAGCTCCCTTCATTCGCTTGTTCGCACTATGTTTTGGTTGCTTTGGCGGCTGCTGAGGTTTGGGTACAGGTGCTGCAGCAGGTCGTTTCCTATCAGCCTTTTCTTTTTCCAACTTCTCAATACGCTTCAGCATTCCATCTTTTGGGTACTGGGATTCCAGACCATAATCCTCAACACACTTAATTGCTGACTTCAATGCAGTAATTTCTTTCATGGCAGCATCATTCTGCAGAAAAGTATAAACTAAATAAGTCTTCCACATTGCAGATATACTGCAGCCCAAACCTCTTACAGCAGCAGTAATAGTCTTTAGCAGATAACACATTTCAAGAGCTAATATCCCTTCTAGTAACACTGACCAAAATAATGTGACTAATGCACTTTAGCATGATTCTTGGCAAATCATACATATTAGAAGCCGATACATTAATGAGAGCTATATGACAGCAATTGTTAGTTTTTTAGATATTGACTTAACTAGTGAAGACTATTTCATGAATGGATTTTTTTAGCACTGATCTCTCTAGAATCATTGATATGAGAGGTCCAGAAGATAATGAATGCTACTTGACAGAGATTCTTAATAAGATTACCCTCAAATTCAAAAGTGTGATAAAACCTTTGCTGAAATACTTCTACAAATATATCTGGGTTGATCAATCAGGCAATCAGAGATTTTTCTCCTAATTAATGTCCATTTTGTGTATCATAAATCCCCTCATATTTCCTAAGATAGCACGTAAATGACAAAATCTCCTCTGGAACTTTGTGATTACAACCTAATCAACTTTGAAAAACACCAATGGTAAGAGGGAACCCTTGCAATACAAGGTAAATGAAGAGCAATGTGAGAGTGTTACCAATGACTGGCGAGAGCTCTTCCCACTCTTACTCACTTTCTGGGTGAATTTCTTTGAATCCATCACGTAGGCTTTCAGTAAGGCTACCGGCGGGTACTCATCAGTTAGCTCAAACTCGAAAACGAATTTGAGAGCTAAAAGTTGTTTGCCCTTACTGACAAGCCTCCGCACAACATCTGTTGGAAACCATAATTTGCCGCTCACATCAATATTTGGATTAGATGTGCAAGAAAATGTAAGAGCATACAAAATCAAGATTCTACATTTCCACAGACTAAAAAGACAAAATCGTATACTAAAAATCAAGAGCTTTGAATGGTTCAGTTATACCATTATGCCATATGAGATCGTCGGAATTGATCATTTAGACACGTATAATTAGAATCTAAACAGTAAGAGCTTATACATGGATAAGTAAGCAGTGCAAATATAGTCACCCGGTTGCAGCACCCTGATTTCATCAGAGAATCCCCAATACGCAAAATGCAATGGATAACAGTAATTATATAATGTACACCAAGATAATCATGCAAAAGAACAACTTTTTAACTAAACATGTCAAGCTCATGTTTACCTGAAATTTTACTCTCGAGGTGTAGAATTCGACACAAGTCAATAGTTTGTCGATACCGAGCACTGGAAACAACGTAATCAATCAGTTCATTGGCATCAAACCCACCATCACTCAACAAATTATAAGATGCCAAGAGCTGCAAATAACCCAGCCTCTCCAAACCCCAGTCCTCCTCTTTCCCTTCCTCATCCCCTTCACTGTTCAATTCAGCCATCTTCACCTTCCACTCTACCATGACAGCCTTGGCCCGCTCTCTAACCTCCACCCCAATCTCCACCCCAGCCCTCATCAACTCCTCCAACAACACCACGCAAGCCGTCCTCAGCCTGGACCCCGACCCAAACTTTTCATCCCAAAAGCCCTCCAGAGCATCCAACGTCATCGAGCCCGCGTCCGGCGCGTGCTTGAACGCGTCGGCCAACTCAGCCCTAATCGCCGTCCTCTCCTTGGGACGGTCGATTACATATTTACGCAAACCCAACGCATCCATTTTCTCACACAGAGCCTTCAGCTCGGGTCGGGCGGGAACCGGCTCCGACAACAACGGGTTCTTTTGCTTTACGGGTCTTGTTTTGCCGGTTTGGGAGGATTCTAGGGCCTCAATGGCGGCCAATTTGTCGAGGAGCTCGGATTGGGCACCGGAGAAATACGAGTCGAGATCAGTCCATGTGAAATTCAACAAGGAAACCGAAGAGGCCTGCGTTTCCAATTCCTCAAAGGCTTTTTTCAAGCTCTGCTTCTTCTCGTCGACGAGGGTGAGCGCCTCTCTGATTGATTTAAGAGTATTCAACGCCATAGGTGCTGGAATTGCCGGTTCTGTTGACAACGATGATAATCAATCAGTAGAAAACAGAATATTTGTGAATGACATTACAATGGGGATTAAGGAAGGCCGAAGGAGGCACTGTGGAAAATTATAATTGAAATATTATTAAGAATAAATAATGATTTAATAATTTAATGAATGTTAAAAATATATTCGATTTAATAGTACTTAATTAAATAATAAGAAAAGGTCAAAACCCTTAGGGCGGCGTAGGGTATAATTATAGTCCAAGTAGAAGTATTAGTCAACATTATTTTATTTATTTTTCATCAAATTCGCAACAGCATCCCCAAATAACTATATATATATATATATATAGGCAGCTGCCCTTACTCTTGACTTTTGCCTTTAGCTTCGCTTCTGCATTTGAGGTTAAGCACGGCGGCTTTTTCCCTAAATCCCCCCATCGCGTCGAGGAATAATCCAGTGTTCACGGTAAATTCTTCGCTTTTTTCTGCTAATTGGCTGTTGCGATGTCGCGTTACTAGAGAATTTAGTGTTGGTATGGGTTTATTCTGTGGCGATGAGAAGATTTATTGTGCGTGTTGTTTGTTTAGATTATTTTGAGTGGAATTGTAGCTTGTTTGGTGAAAATTTAGGATTTTGTGATTTTGCGGAATGGGATTTAAAAGCTATGTGACGAATATGAGATTTGTTTGATTTTGGTTGTGGTTGTGGTTGTAGATGCCGAGTGTGGGTAATGATGTGGTTGATGAAGAAAAGGAGTCGTTTGTGGAGGTAGATCCGACGGGTCGTTACGGGAGGTACGAGGAGCTTCTGGGGTCGGGGGCGGTGAAGAAAGTGTATCGAGCCTTCGATCAAGAAGAAGGCATCGAGGTGGCGTGGAACCAAGTTAAGCTACGCAATTTCAGCGATAACGAATCTATGATTAATCGTTTGTACTCGGAGGTGGGGCTGCTGAGGAAACTGAGGAACAAGAATATCATCGCCCTGTATTCGGTGTGGCGGGACGAGAAGAAGAATACGCTGAATTTCATCACCGAGGTATGCACTTCGGGGAATCTGAGGGAGTATAGGAAGAAACACAAGCATGTTTCGACGAAAGCTCTGAAGAAGTGGTCGAGGCAGATACTCAAGGGATTGGACTATTTGCATACTCATGAGCCCTGTGTCATTCATAGGGATCTCAATTGCAGCAATGTCTTTATCAATGGCAACATCGGTCAGGTATCCACCCCTTTCGTAATTTTAATGTCTTAATTGGAACTTGGTGAAGTTGTGGATAGATGGACTAATAGGCCTGGTACAATGTGTTTGTGTTATGTGCCTGTGATTTGATACTTTGAAGTCACAGGTGCGATATGGTTGTGATTACTTTCATTTAATTGACTCATCTAGGTTAAAATTGGTGATTTCGGCCTGGCAGTTTCTGTTGGTAAGAGCCACTTGGCTCATTCAGTGATAGGGACACCAGAGTTCATGGCACCAGAACTCTACGACGAGGACTACACTGAGCTAATAGACATATACTCATTCGGCATGTGCCTGCTCGAGCTTGTGACTCTAGAGCTACCCTACTGCGAATGCGAGAATGTCGCCAAGATTTACAGAAAGGTGACATCTGGGCTAAGGCCCGAAGCCATGAAAAAGGTCAAGGACCCTGAGGTGCTAGCATTCATCGAGAAGTGTCTAGCTCAGCCCAGAGCTCGACCTTCGGCCGCCGATCTCCTCAAGGACCCATTTTTCGATGGAATATTCGACGATGATGATGACGAACAAGAAAATGCCAATAATTCGACTAGAGCTAGATAACAGGTCGCATAGATGCAATATTTCTTGGTTTTTAGGGATATCATTCTTTCTTTTTGTCTTGGTTTAACCATTGTCTTGTGTTTTTCTTCTGACAATTCAATCTTTGCTGTTTTTTGGTTGCTTGGCTTTTCATGAACTCCGAAAGGCCAGGGAGATTGGTGACTGCGTGCGTCTGTAAATAGAGTTTGAATTTGCATCATTTTATGAAAGAGGGGAATTGTACAGCTTGGTTTTTGCCTATTTCTGCTGTGATGCAATTGCAAATATGGGCACTAGGATTCTTTTCTTTTAATATATATACATGTGTTTATGTGATGTATTAAAGAACCTTTTGAGTGGAGGTAATGGGCATAAGAGGTTGGAAAAGTCTTTCACCGCCGCCAAAGTAAGGTTTTAAAATGAGAAATGGGTTGGGGTTGGCATCTTCCTTCTTTCTTACCGTTGAAAAAGTGAACAAAGTCATCCCCTCCAGCTCAACATGTTTTGTAATATTAAAAGTCATTTCTCAGTATATTGTTATTGTTCTGGACTAATTGAGTTTGCTTCTACGTGTAAGTTAATCTTTGTTCACATCTTTTTAACACATAAAGTCTTATTCTTAATGCACTCCTTCCTAATGCTTTACTGTCAGTTTAATAAAAATACTAGTCATCTCCAGTACAGAGCTACAACTATTTATGAGTTATTGGATATTATGTTCGAAAAAAGCTTGTTGGAGCTCAGTTCGATAGTAAACGAGTTTACTTTGAGCGAGACGATGATCGGCTTGTTGAGTTAGCACACATGTTCGGGTTCGCTTATTCATGAGCATGTTCACGAGCTTTCGATCGAGCTAGAACACGAGAGCAGTTGCATATAACGATACAAACTTTTAATGAGTCTCTTAACAAGTTCAAACTTGAAAATTGATAATATGAATATCAAATGAGATGAGCTCAAGAACAATAGTATCGAGCAATGCACTAGTTGAGTTCAACCTTAATAATTAGATTGTGAGCTAAGTTCGTTCAACATGTCAAAAGCTCAAGACTTGAGCCAATAACTCAAACACCTTATATTTAAACGAGTCAAACTCGAACCAACTAGTACTCGATTTGCCGAAGAAGCACCTAGCTACTTCTGCACTTGGACTGCATGAATGCTAATAGGGTTTTATTTACCCCATTCAAAGTAGTAAATCAAGAACATATCTTGCTTACACAAATCTTGATATAGTTGATATGGATAAATAGAGATGCATACATACTAATTGGATACTAATCTTTGTATATATTTTGGAACAATTAAGAGGAGGAAAAGGGAGTCAAGCATGGACCTTACCTAGACTAAGATATTTCAATCATTTAATTAATGTTAGGTTGGATCCTAATGCATAATTAATAAACGTGTTTGTGACTGATAAATCTTAATTATCCTAATTAGAGTGATGTAAAAAAATAGGTGCTACATTTTACCTGTTCTGGTTTCTAAACTATAGTTTATTAATTTAATAAGTATATAATAAATATTTGATTTATTTTGATTATATATTGTATGCAATTTGAATTAGATATAATTGAATGATTAGCAACAGTTGGAAGGTTGAACTGTTCCATGATAGTGGTGGTTTAGCTGGCATTGAAACATCATGGGGCATGCTGTGCTATTAGCCATTACCAGCTTGATTTTTGTTTAATAAATTTATCATGCCTAAATAAACAATTATATATATATATATATATTATATCTTAGTTAATTAGTATTGTAGTAATTTTTGCTAATAATGAGACAATGGAGGACCTTAGATATTTGGATTCATTTATCTTAAAAAGTGACAATATCAAAAAATATATATATGTGATAATAATGATAGACAAGATATTGAGTAGCTTTTATTATTAGATTAAGTCTGATTCTGATGTCAATAATAATTTTTTTGGAGTTATTGTTTAATATGAATAAGCTTAGTATTTACATTTTGCAAGTTGAAAGTTTAATCTATATTTTGTAGTCATTTTAGTTCATGAGTCATATTTTTATTATATATAGATGGTTAATGGTAGTAACATTTATATTTTCTAATAAATTTAGTGGTCCACGTGGCATTGGCCAAGATAGGTCCCAATAAACAAAACCCATAAGATAGTTTATCCAAAAAAATATTTTGAAAAAAAAAACTCATTCTCGCGTATGAGAGAACATATGCATGTATAAAACATACTCCTTTTGTCCTACATTATTAGTCCATTTTTCCTTTTTGGCGCGTCCCAGCCTATTAGTATTGTTTCCCTTTTTAGATTATTTTAGTCTTAACCCACTAACTTAATCTACTAAGGTCGTGTTTACTTTGAGTGATAAGTTATATTGATAAAAGATAGGATTGATTATTTGAATGATAAGATTATCTAATTAGTTCAAAATCAAATAATCTATCATTTATCCATCAAAGTAAACATAAGATTAACTTGGATTAATTTTATCAATCCATCATATCATACAAATAAACACCAATATAACCAATTTAACTTCTTGACCTAAACTCATTAACTATCTAACTATCTAAGTCATAACCCTAATCTCTCTCTTCCAACTTCTTGCTCCTGCTTCTGCTAGGCGAAGAGCAACTCGAGGTAGGGTTTGATGATGGAGGCAAAGAGCGCGGCGGTGAGACGGGAGGCGAGGGGGAGGGAGGCGGCGACGCATGCGGCACGGACGGAGGTGCAGGCGGAGGGCGTTTCCATGGTGGTCGGAGAGGACGACGACGAGGCAGACGCAACTCCAAAGAAGACCTACTTTATTAATATTGTGTTATGCCTTCAACTCCAAAATTTGGGCAAAAATTCCCAAAAATGTTTTTTCTGACCATTTTAATTCTCATATTAAATGAGATAATTGGGCAAAATTCCCTAAATACTTCTGACCATTTTAACTCTCAAAATGTTTTCAATATGGCATGATTAAAGTTCAAAATTTAAGAGAATTAAAATATATATATTAAATAAATCGTATTACCATTTAATTAAAGTGATAAGAGCCATTCATGATATTAAAGAGGTTAGTTGATATTCCAAATTCAGTGTACAACTATAATAATAAAAACAATTAGGTCCCAAATTTTATAGCAAAGCCAACTAATTTTTGGTGTCACGCAATTAAAGGAATATGCATATATATTATAAAGTGAGATTAGAGAGATGAATATAAATAAGAAAAATAAATTAAAATTTAGACGTAAATAAAACAAAATTAGAATTAAATGTAAAATATGTAATATAAATATTTATCTTTATTCATTAAAAGATAATTTCGATCTTATATAAAAGATTTTATCTATTAAAATAGGAAATTTATTATTCTTTCTGATTGATTAGGATATACTTTAATTATGTTGATGGTCTAATACAAGAAAATATACTTTTAGTATAATCATCATTTATATATATTAAGGGGGGAAAAAGGGTATATATGACAAAAATTGTATCGCGAAATACAAGGATTTGAAAGACGTAATCAAATTCCATTGAAATTCGAGTCATCAACATTCCTAATTAGCATGTGTGTTAGAGTTGAAATGTTAAGATCCAGTTCAAATCATAAGCAACATTCGATTGAAATTCGAGCCATCAACATTCCTAATTAGCATGTATATTAGAGTGAAATATTGTAAATTCAGTCATCGACATTCCTAATTAGCATGTAATATGAGTTGAAATATTAAGATCCCGTTCATATCATAAGCAAAATTTGATTGAAATTTGAGCCATCAACATTCCTATTTAGCATGCACTACGAGATGAAATATTAAGATCCCGCTCATACCATAAGCAAAATTCAATTGAAATTCGAGTCATCGACATTCCTATTTAGTATGTACTACGAGTTGAAATATTAAGATCTTGTTCATATCATAAGCAACATTCGATCGAAATTCGAGCCATCGACATTCCTAATTAGCATGTACACTAGAGTTGAAATATTATTTCGCGATACAACTTTTGTCATAAATATCTATTTTTCTTCTTTCTTTCACAGAGAGAATGATTATATTAAAAATAAATACGAATCATCCAAAATTTTCATCAATTGATATAATTAAATTATATCATACTCAATAAACTCTATATAACCATAACGAACAACAAATTATCTATTTTAAAGAATAAAATATTTTATATAAGAGATGTACTTAAATTATCCTTTAATTGGTATTATTGGTTTAAATAACTTAAGAGTTAATATTTATTACAAGTTAACTCAGTAAAAAATCATTTTGAATATAAAAGTAAAAGATGTATATACATAAATAATATCTGGTGTGATCTCAGGTAAAGAAATTCCATTTCCTGTGAATTAGTTTAAAAGGAGTGGAATAACCAAGAAAAAGAGAGAGAGGCAGAGAAGGGACCTTTGGGAAGGGAGAGAGAAAGAAGAAGACAAAGATAAGAGAAGGGAGGAATAGCAGAGCAGAGAGAGATAAAGGAAAGTGAGAGGATGAGCACACATACCCTCTGTTTTCATTCATGGTTATTCATTCCCTCTCATTAGATCTTCGTTTTACTCCATTTTCCCATCCTTTTTCTTCTTCTTTCTATTTCAATGGTGAGTTTTTTCTGAGCTGACATTGATGATTTTTGTTGTTGTTATCATCGCTCTGATCTCCATTAATCATGAATTGCAGGTTTGCGAATATTGATTCTTTATTGATGAACAAGGATCCGATGATTTTACATTAAATCCTGCGTTTTCCCACTTCTTATTTGATCACTAACTGCTGCTGGATTCCTGCCTGATTTTCTGGATAAGGTACAGCTTCGTCTTCTTTGGTGGATGCATCTAAGGATCCAATCGTTTTATCGTAAATCCTGCATTTCGATTTGATCAGTTTCTGTTACTGCCTGAATTTCTGGATGAGCTGAAATTGTTTATATTAGATTAAGCCTTGGATCTATTAGATTTACCTTTTGATCATAGCACTCGTGGACTTCTTTCAGTATTTGTGTTTGGTTGCAACAAAACTATCTTTAGCTTATGCGACTCGCTATATCCTTCAACAGATGTTTAGCCTTTTGTTTTTGTATTGATTCGCGCATTTTATTGGATCATTGCATTTATTTTGATTCTGCTACTATCTAATTTGGTGCTGAATTCTGGGCTGTAGTCCTTCTCGTGATGTGATGGAGGGAGGATTAATACTGATGTTATCTTCTCTAAATTGCAGAAAAGATGGAGGTGGATCAAGGTAAGCTATTTATTGGTGGGATTTCTTGGGACACGAATGAGGATCGTCTTAAAGATTATTTTGAGACATATGGTGATGTTGTGGAGGCGGTGATCATGAGAGACCGGACCACTGGTCGTGCTCGTGGCTTTGGCTTTGTTGTCTTTGCAGACCCTGTCGTTGCTGAGAGGGTGGTTAAGGAGAAGCATATGATTGATGGTCGAACTGTAAGATGTTTCATTGCATTATATAGAGATTATAGTGCATCTAGTTATAGTTATTCGGTAAATCCAATGCCTGGTACTGTCTAAATGGTTTAGTTGGTTATCAATTTTTTCTGCAGCAAAAGTTGCTTGCTTTAACTTGGTAGCTGTAGAATGGAAGCCGGTGGCTTCTTTTTGCCTCCTTTATCTAAGAATCATGATTCTTCTGCTGATGCAGTATCCAGTTGTCTCACGTCTTCATGTTTTCTTTTACCCACAGGTGGAAGCCAAAAAAGCTGTTCCAAGGGATGACCAACACCTTATAAATCGAAGCACTGGCAGTTTGCAAGGTTCACCTGGACCTGGGCGCACGAAAAAGATATTTGTAGGAGGATTAGCATCTACTGTCACTGACAGCGATTTTAAAAGTTATTTTGATCAGTTTGGTACCATAACGGATGTTGTTGTAATGTACGACCACAATACGCAGAGGCCAAGAGGCTTTGGGTTCATAACATATGATGCAGAGGAGGCAGTAGATAGGGTGTTGCACAAAACCTTTCATGAACTCAATGGTAAAATGGTTGAGGTAAAGCGAGCAGTTCCCAAAGAATTGTCTCCTGGGCCCAGCCGGAGCCCACTTGTTGGTTATAACTATGGCTTTACTAGAGCCAACAATTTCCTCAGTAACTATGCCCCGGGATATAATCTAAGCTCTGTTGGAGGATATGGGGTTAGGATGGATGGTAGATATAGTCCATTACCTAGTGGTCGAGCTGGTTTGTCACATTTTGGTTCTCCTTCCTATGGACTGGGTGTCAATATGGAGCAAGGTATGAGCAGAGGCTTTGGAGGGGGCTCGAATTTTAGCAGCAACCTAGGTTATGACCGTCTTCTGAACCCCTATTTTGCTAGTAACCAGAGCAGGTATAACGCACCTATTGGTTACAACGGTGGCAGTAGCAGAGGTGATACTTTTCTGAACTCATCACCTAGAAATGTATGGGGAAACGGTGGACTTAATGCTTCTCAAAACAGTGCCGCCTCTGCTTCGTACTTTGGTTCTGCAAACGGTGGTTTTGGAGTCTTTGGAAACAATGGATCAAACTGGGGTAGCTCCCCTGTTGCTGGGTCCCTTGGAGGAAGGTCTTCTGGTTATAATGGTGGAAACTTTGGGTACAGAGTTGGAGATAATAGTTATTCTGTGGGAGCAGGAGGATTTGGAAGAAACACTGGAACCGGTGCAGCCACATCATCTACATTTGCTGCCTCAACCGGTGATTACGAGGGGAACTATGGGGAATTTTACCGTACTGGTTCCGTATATGGTGACCCAACTTGGCAAACAGCATCTTCTCAGCTCGATAATTCTAATTCATTTGCTTATGGGCTTGGGAACTCGGAAGACGTTGCTGCAAAAGATTCTGAGGATTATGTGGTCTATGACCTTCCAAATAGGCAATCCAGTAGAGGTAATATTTCTTTTACTTGGTATCAATTTTTTCTAGAGTTTATTCACTAGTTGAAGCACCCGAATTTAAAACTTGAAGTTGTATTTCTTGTTTGTGCACAAAGGATCACTAGCATTCACCACTTGTTACTTGTTAGTATACGACAAATAGACTCGTTTTCTGCAGTCCAATTCATTTACTCTTTTAATCGCCATTTTTTAATGAAGCCCAAGCCTCATTTATTGGCATGCTTGCTTTCACTCGGTTAAGGTTGCTGTTATTATCATAGTTTGCTCCAATTTGATTTAGTACTAAAAAAAGTGGTGTTTTTCCAGGGATTGCTACTTAGGAAATTTCAGTGCTATGAAGATAATGTAGGAGACGAGAATTTTGAGAACTTCTGGATTGTGAATTTCGTACGTATCCATACACACATATCTCAGCTTTATTATGAATTAAAGTATCATTACAGAGAGAGCAAACGCGGATCTTGAAATGTCTTAAATCATACATGTCCGGATTGGAACAGCTGTTTGAAGGCTTGTTTGGGTTTTCTTTTGATATATAACTTTAGGGTTCCTTCGATCATCAACATTTTGCTTGAGATGTATATCAGATTGCGGGATATTATACTTATCTATTTGTACCGCTGGTACGATGTCGGAAAGGTAGAGAGTTTTCTTTTTGTAATTCATTTTAATTCTTGGCTCTAATGACTGGCTACAAATTTCTTCCTTCTTTTTTGTCTGGGATTTGTATTCCTCTCAGATTGTATGTGAGCTTTCTTTCTGTTTCGATTGCTAGAGTGAAATATAAAAAGGGACTACCTTGCTGTGCTAGGTTTCCCCTACAATAAGAAAATTGGATATGATTTTTCATTTTTTCTGGAGGTTATGTATCTGATTAGTGTTAATTTGTTTATGAAACAGTAGATCCAGTGCAAGGAAATCTATCCTTAAACAATGTCCTATTCTTGATTATTAATTGTTGTTATAGTACATGATTCATGTCTCCTTTGTGTTGTGTTTGAAAATAGGTGTAGTTGTTGGATGGTTTGATCTTGGAATTATTGTTCTTTCTTTTTGAGATATTGCATTTTGCAGACTTTGAACTTTTCATCCATTTTGGCATCCATATGTTTGTTATTTCAATCTAAAATGATTATTTCCTTAAAAAATGGGTTGTGATTCATTGCACCCCACTTTGCAAAGAATAAGGTAGTTGAAAATCTTGTTCATTGTTGTAATTATTGTGCAAGAATGCAACAAAATCAAGAAAGTTAGGAGCCCAAAATATTTTTTTTATTGGAATGTTCCGATCATGATATAATAATCTATTTTTCTTAAGAATCATAATATCTATATATTAATTTGCGTGTTAAAAATAAATGCATCTAAATAAACGAGGCTGATTGAATATTACTTTTAATTTGTTGGTGCTATAAATGTATGAGCCATATGTCACACATGCCTAAAAATCAACCTATTATGTAATTATCTTAGGGGGTGGTGTAGATTATTTGACTATGTTTTTAGATTTTTGAGCAGATATAATATGACTATATGGAAGAGAAGGTTTTTGGATTATTTTTGATTAAAAGTGAATAAGAAGCAATAAGATAAGGAAATTGGTGTTTGATGACAAATTTTTTTTTTTATTTTCTAAAGTTAGGGTTAGGTGGTTGATGTTAAGCTTGACTATAATTTTTTTAACAACGTGACCAAAACATTTATGACATATTGGGCTAAGTTAGAATATGACTATTGACCCTTTTATATTTCTTTAAACTTTTATTCTTTATTTTATGTCTCATTTATTATATTTAACATAATTAGTCTATATTTCAATAACTCCTCTATCTAACTATTGATCTACTTCTTTAATATTTTGATCAATTTTTTATAGGTAAATGGAACTTTCTTAATATCTTAAAATTCAATGGCGCTTTCTTTATTATCAAAATATAAAATAGTTGATTCGAATATATGAAGCAACATAAAATAAACTAAATTTAATATATTAATATTCAGTTACTGATTTTTCTTATATTTTTTGTAAATTAAAAGCAATCTCTCATACTCAACTTAAGAAGAAATTAGAAAAATCATAAATCATTTACGTTTGATACGAATGAGAATCAAGAAGATAGGAGAGACGGCACTCCCAAAGTAGCTGTCGGGGATTCCCTTGAGAATCGAGACCCGACTTCAAAGGACAATCGAGCCCGAGGCAGTACCATAGACTACCAAGGCTCCCATGCCTAAAGATGAAGCGCTTGAAGAAGCTATCATGCCTTAGAATTTTGTTTTCTAACTTTTGTAGTTTTAATACTATAAAACTATTCAAACTGCAGCAGAAAATGATATTCCTACATTATAGATCAAGATATGCAACATGAATCATGATAAAAGGTAATTTGTTCTGATGGATACGCCGCATTACGAGCTATTTGTATAAGTGATATCCTATTAACTTTTGCCCGTAATGTAACCTCCTACCACGTAATGGTTATTAACCCTCGTAAAAAAACGTGTGTAGAAATAAACACTCATTGACCCCGTAAGAGCGATCCATCTTGTTGATGAATTCTACGTTATAAAAAAATTGATATAAATCGTCATATATGCTCGTTCTCCCCTCTTCAATTCCCAACGAACAATATGATCTTGAGCTATCATTTCTTCAATTTGATTGATTTGATACTTAATTAATTCTTTTATCTAAAACACATAAAATTGAAATCAAAAAAAAAAAATTGATTGTGGAACATGAAGTAATTCTAGGATACAAAAATGAAACACTAATTTCATTTGATATAATTTAAGTATTTACATTTACATTTAGGATCGAAAACTTAATACATGGATTTCGAATCTATATAAGAAAATTTATTTGTAGATCCAAATACAACCGATTGAAATCACTCGTTAAGAGATTTTACTATAAACACCCTCTTCAGTTTCTATCTTCTTCCCTAATATATTTAAATTATTTTTTTTAATATAATTATTGAAAATATGTATACATATATATATATAGGATATGGATCATATAGAAAGTGATTTTTCTGTATAAAATAGGAAATGATCTCATCCATTCATTTATCAAATCCAATGGATGATATTGTGGCAGTTAATTTCGAATTTGTGGCATTAAAAAATTACAAAATAAATAACTAAAGGATAATTAAGTAATTATACTAGGTGAGAGAATTGGAAATCGCAACATGCAGTTGAGGGAATGGAGATAATTAAGGAAAGATAATCATGTGTTGTAACTGAACGCTTATTATGATTTCAGTTACCATATTTATTAGTTAGAATAATTAATTGCAAATTAGATAGGTGAGATCGTGAATTGAAGGTTGAAAGAGTAGGTACGATTGTTTATCGCCATTATTACGAAATTGCAGAGTCGCAGTTTGTGTAGAAGATGGAGGAAGGGAGTGAAGGTTAGTTTTTTTTATGAGCAGTTACGTTATTTTTGAATTGAGCTAGAATATAGCTATATATTGAGTTAGTAATTCACAATAATTGAATTGCTTGTATATATATTATATATACTACATTGATATATATGCGATGATTTGATGGTTTTTTTCCAAAAACAGTTTAATTATAATTTCTCATACAGAAAAACATATTTTAACTGGTATGTAGTTGTTTTTGACAATGATCATGATGATGTTTCCGTTGTAATATTGAAAAAGAAAATTATGTTAAATAGTTTTGTAATACGGTGTTACATTAAGTTGTTTATTTTTTGGCAGAATATCTATACAGTAGGTTATGAATTGTATTTTAATATATTTTTGAATCATTAATAATATGAATATGAATTAGTGGAAAGTATTAGTATTTCAAATGTGAATTATATCATGTTGAACTATAAATGTACATTATATGAATTATCATAAATTCGAATTTGAATCGTTTAATTTTATACGTTTAATTTTATTTTTTTTGGATAGCATTGTTTTTTAATGTGGTTAATAATATGTGGTGAACCTTTTTATTTTAAGGTATTGATGATCATATTTCAATGAACGAAAGAGAATTTCACATACCAGAATGTGATGCTGGATTGAAACCAATAGTTGGACAAATATTCAGTACATTAGAGGAAGGTATTCAGTTATATCAGAAATACGTTGCTGTATGTGGATTTGATATCCGTCACGGTACCATTACAATAGCAAGAGATGGTACTGTATTGTCCAGATATCTATTGTGCAACCGGGAAGGTTTGAAGAATGCTGATCGTTTGGATGAAAACAATAGGAAAAGACGTAGATTATCAAGCCGTACCAACTGCAAGGCGAGAATCATATTCATAATGAATGGCGTATTGAATGTCGAATATTAATATTATTAATATAATTGAACTGTTATCGTATATTAAATGCATTATGCATGTATATATTATGCTTTGTGTAAAAGTATATCGTTTTGGGTATGTTTTCAATTTATTTGATTGTTTATACAAATGAATTGGTAAATAACACACATTGAACTGAAGAAAAACTAAATATGCATTACAGAAATCCAAATAGTTTAACGTATAATAAAACAAGTCTGCGCAATCATTTTAGTCTTATGATAAGTGTATAGAACACCAACATTCAGTTAGCAAAAAAAATTCTTAACTGCTATAAAGTTATGACTACTTCAACATTGCATCTATGCTGACACCAGGGCTTGCGGATATGAGTTGATAATACTCATTTGCCTCTACGAGGTTTGCGTCTTTAAATTCGTTGTAGGTCCAGCCAACTATTGTTGCGCAATACCGCACCCTCATCAGTTTCAGCTGTTTCTTTGCCCTCTTAGACAATCCACAATTCCATTTCTTTTTGGAGTAACCCATGTACGTTTTCATGTGGCGCATTAGATATACACCACAGTCCGTGTTGTTTGACGTGTCAACCCAGTCAAATTATTATGTACACGAGAATGACATTAATAAATAAATTGATATGAAATTGCAATACATAGACATAAATATAACAATTCAAGTTTATCACAACTCATTCAGACATCTTGTTCGATATTTGGAAAATTATGTAACATCCATAGCAGCAATGAAAATATGGTTGTATATCAATTCAAATGTGTATAATAAACAATTCAATTAGGGAATAATAAAACCAACTCAATATGCGCATGTCTATTTCTAAACACAAGGTTATTGTTATGCATCACACACAATGAAGCACATAACAAAAAACAACTATTAGCATCAACCCTAGTTTTCAGAGTAGTTTATTTGATCTGTTTGGTCAGAATCAACATAACACAACCATATTTTCATTGCTTTAAAATTACAAAGCTGAAATACCCATAGCACATACATGAAAATGAAGACCCATTACTTTAAAATTACAAAGTTGATTACAATAACCCATTAATCCAGTGTTGAATCATATTTAATCGGCTATTTCAGATAAAAGCCCTAATTTTTTAAACTATAATACACAATTCGGTAATGATTTATTTAAGAAACAAATCGATATACAGGGGAAAACCACAAACCTTCATCAATTAGTATTACTCTTCTAATTGATTTTGAACTCTGTTTGTTAGATTTTTGAACCACGCATATGCTGGGTGTGGTACGCATATCGAAATCTTCGTCTTCTTCATCGGAGGTCGGCCGTCGTGTGTTCCTTCGCACCATTCTTGTTTTCAAAAACGGAGAATATCGAATCTGTATTTTCTGGGAAGAATGATTTCAGAGTTTGAGAGGTTTGAGTTGTATGGAAGTTACTATCTACTCTCCGTAATGTACGCTGCTTTCAGTTTTCAAAAAAACTTTCCAAAACCGCCAAATATAATTTTACATAAATGTCCCTGTTGAATTGTTGAACAACAACTCAACACGATTTCAGTTTGAAATTGACGAAATTTGGGTATTTAAAATCAGCCATTAGATTGTGATTAATCAAGGGTGTAGATCACTTCCTATTTTTTACCAAAATACTACTTTTTACCTGAACCAAACCCTATATATATATATATATATATATATATATATATATATATATAATATCTGCTCTCATCAAAGCAAAGGGATTCCATTTCCTGAGAATTAGTTTAAAAGGAGTGGAATAACCAAGAAAAAGAAGGAAAGGAAGAGAAGGACCTTTAGGGAGGGAGAGAGAAGAAGAAGACAAAGATAAGAGAAGGGAAGAACAGAGAGAGAAAGGAAAGTGAGAGGATGAACACACCCTCTGTTTTCATTCATGTTTATTGAATTCCTCTCATCAGATCTTCGTTTTACTCCATTTTCCAATCTTTTTCTTCTTCTTTCAATTTCAATGGTGAGTTTTTTTCTCTTTTGAGGTGACATTGATGATTTTTGTTGTTGTTATCATCGCTCTGATCTCCATTAATCATGAATTGCAGGTTTGCGGATATTGACTATTTATTGATGAACAAGGATCCGATGATTTTACATTAAATCCTGAATTTCCCACTTCTTATTTGATCACTAACTGCTGCTGGATTCCTGCCTGATTTTCTGGATAAGGTACAGCTTCGTCTTCTTTGTTGGATGAATCTAAGGATCCAATCGTTTTATCGCAAATCCTGCATTTCGATTTGATCAGTCTCTGTTACTGCCTGAATTTCTGGACGAGCTGAAACTGTTTATATCAAATTAAGCATTGGATCTATTAGATTTACCTTTTGATCATGCCACTCGTGGACTTTTTTCAATATTTGTGTTTGGTTGCAACAAAACTATCTCCAGCCTCTGCGACTTGCTGCGTCCTTCAACAGATGCATAGCCTTTTGTTTTTGTATGGATTCGCGCATTTTATTGGATCATTGAATTCATTTTGATTCTACCGATATCTAATTTGATGCTGAATTTTGTGAAGTATTGATGGAGGGATAATTAATAGTGATGTGATCTTCTCTAATTGCAGAAAAGATGGAGGTGGATCAAGGTAAGCTATTTATTGGAGGGATTTCTTGGGACACAAATGAGGATCGTCTTAAAGATTATTTCGAAACATATGGTGATGTTGTGGAGGCGGTGATCATGAGAGACCGGACCACTGGTCGTGCTCGTGGCTTTGGCTTTGTTGTCTTTGCAGACCCCACCGTTGCTGAGAGGGTGGTTAAGGAGAAGCATATGATTGATGGTCGAACTGTAAGTCGGTATCCTAGTTATAGTTATTCGTTAAATCCAATGCTTTGGTATAATATAAATTAATTTAGTTGGTTATCAAAATTTTCTGCATTGTATGATGCTAAAGTTGTTTGCTTTAGCTTGGTATTTGACTCCATCTAAGATTCATGATTCTTCTGCTGATGCAATACCCACTTCTCCATGTTTATTTGCCCTACAGGTGGAAGCCAAGAAAGCTGTTCCAAGGGATGACCAACACCTTATAAATCGAAGCACTGGCAGCCTGCAAGGTTCACCTGGACCTGGGCGCACAAAAAAGATATTTGTAGGAGGATTAGCATCTACTGTCACTGAGAGCGATTTTAAAAGTTATTTTGATCAGTTTGGTACCATAACGGATGTTGTTGTGATGTACGACCACAATACACAGAGGCCGAGAGGTTTTGGATTCATAACGTATGACGCGGAGGAGGCAGTAGATAGGGTGTTGCACAAAACCTTTCATGAACTCAATGGTAAAATGGTTGAGGTAAAGCGAGCAGTACCCAAGGAATTGTCTCCAGGGCCCAGCAGGAGCCCACTTGTTGGTTATAACTATGGCTTTACTAGAGCCAATAATTTCCTCAATAACTATACCCCGGGATATAATCTAAGCTCTGTTGGAGGATATGGAGTCAGGATGGATGGTAGATATAGTCCATTACCTAGTGGTCGAGCTGGTTTGTCACATTATGGTTCTCCTTCATATGGTATGGGTGTCAATATGGAGCAAGGTTTGAGCGGTGGCTTTGGAGGGGGCTCGAATTTTAACAGCAACCTAGGTTATGACCGTCTTCTGAACCCCTATTTTGCTAGTAACCAGAGCAGGTATAACGCACCTATTGGTTACAGCGGGAGTGGCAGCAGAGGTGATACTTTTCTGAACTCGTCACCTAGAAATGTATGGGGAAACGGTGGACTTAATGCTTCTCAAAACAGTGCCGCCTCTGCTTCGTACTTTGGTTCTGCAAACGGTGGTTTTGGAGTATTTGGAAACAACGGATCAAACTGGGGTAGCTCCCCTGTTGCTGGGTCCCTTGGAGGAAGGTCTACAGGCTATAATGGTGCAAACTTTGGGTACAGAGTTGGAGATAATAGTTATTCTGTGGGAGCAGGAGGATTTGGAAGAAACACTGGAACCGGTGTAGCCTCTACATCTACATTTGCTGCCTCAACTGGTGATTACGAGGGGAACTATGGGGACTTTTACCGCAGTGGTTCTGTATATGGTGATCCAACTTGGCAAACAGCATCTTCCGAGCTCAATAATTCTAATTCGTTTGCTTATGGGCTTGGAAACTCGGAAGACGTTGCTGCAAAAGATTCTGAGGATTATGTGGTCTATGACCTCCCAAATAGACAATCTAGTAGAGGTATTATTTCTCTTATTCTGGATCTAAAATTGCACATCTCTTTACTTTCTTACGATTGTTTTCTATAGTCCAATCCATCTACTGTTTTAAGTCCAATTTTTATTGAAGCTGTATATGGACGGCGCCTCATTTGTTGGCATGCTTATTTTCACTTGGTTATGGTTGCTTTTGTCGTCATAGTTTGCTCCACAGCTGATATCTATCATTTGCTGTAGTTTGAATCATTCTCATTTTTATCAAAATCCTATTGAATCCATCTGTGGCCCAACCCTTGTATATCTGCACTTACCTCCACTCAATTGTGCCTATGCAGCATATCTTTTGGTGTATTGTGCAACTATTCATCAGCTTAAAAAGACAAAATATTCGATGCTTACCATGAGAAATGCTGATTAGTCAAACTGATTGCTTTATCTTCTGCCAATTCGATTGTGTACTAAAATTCCTTTCTGCATTTCCAGGTATTGCTACTTAGGAAATTTCAGTGCTGTGAAGATAATGTAGGAGAGGAGAATTTTGAGAACTTCTGGATTGTGAACTTCGTACGCATCCAATCCATACACATATATTCTCAGCTTTATAATGAAACAATGATGTCATTACAGAGAGAGCTAACACGGATCTTGAAACGTCTTAAAGTATGCATGTCCGGAGGCTTATCGTGGTTTTCTTTTGACATATAATTTTAGGTTCCTTCAATCATCAACATTTTGCTCGAGATATAAATCAGATTGCGGGATATTGTACTTTTGGAGGATCCGTTCAAGCGTTTATTTGTACTGCTGGTACGACATCGCGAAGGTAGAGAGTTTTCTTTTCTTTTTTCTATTTCTTTTTTTGTAATCCATTTTTTTCTTGGCTCTAATGACTGGCTACAAATTTCTTCCACTTTTTTATTTCTGGGATTTGTATTCCTCTCAGATTGTTTATGTGAGCTTTTTTTGATTGCTAGAGTGAAATATAAAAAGGGACTGCCTTTGCTATGCTAGCAAAGGTTTCCCCTGCAATAAAAAATTTGTTATGAATCTTCATTTTCTTTTATGTATCTGATTAGTTTTAATTTGTTTATGAAACACTAGATTCCTTAAACGATGTCGTATTCTTGATTATTAATTGTTGTTATATAATACTACACATGATTTATGTCTCCTTTGTGTTGTGTTTGAAAATAGGATTGTTTTGAGCTTGAAATTATTGATCTTTCTTTCGAGATATTGCCTTTGTAGACTTTGAACTTTTCATCAATTTTGGCATCCATTAATATGTTTGTTATTTCAAATCCAAACTAATCATAGTTGGAAAGTTTTTGTTGTAATTATTGTACAATAAAGTAACAAAAATCAAGAAAGTTAGGAGCCGAAATTTGAAGATTTGAGTGAGAAAAAGGAAACAAATATCTTTTTAATTATCAAAACTAATTTGAAATTTAACTGTCCAATTTTTTTTTTCTCAAGCCAAACTCGAAGTTTTTATTATGTGATACTTAGTCTCTCCGTCTCATTTCAATTATCTTATTTAATATTTGTATCTAAAATAATTTTTAATTGAACACACCTAATTATATACTTATATCTATTAATTTGCCGACTTATAATTTATTTACACAATTCTAACTCATAATTCACTTAATATTCGAAAATAGCGTTAAATTATTAAATCATTAATTTTTACAATATAAAATTATGTGATAAAAAAGAAAACTACAATTTTGTGGGAGGAGTAATATAAAAAGGCAATTTATATTATCATTAACTATTGAATGTTAAACAACAATTATATTGGATATGTTTTATGTTATTATATGTATAGTCACGATAGTCATAATAAGATGTTTTATGTTGTTTGTTAATTGTTATTTAGTAAAAATTAATCAAAAGTTGACAAGATAGAGCAACTATTTTAACTACTAAAAGTGAAGTGATAAATTCAATGAAGTGGTAAGATTAAAACTGCAGAAGAGTCTGAAATGTAGATTATAAGTAAGTAACTCAGATGACAAGACTCATACAACATACAAGTCAGTATCTTTTTTTTAATCATCATCTAATATTAATACATGATAATAATAATATTAATACCCAAAGAAAGAAAGTAAAGTACAACACCAGGTTACATTACACATAAATGCTGCTACTATTAGCATCAATTCTCCATTCTAATCTCACTAAAGTCACCTCTGTAATACTTCTCAGAAGAAAGCATTGCTTCCATAGAATACTCTAGATCCCGAGTTCTTGGATCCCGGGGTTTTCGCCTCCGTACTTGTCGACTTATCTGAGCTGGTCGTTGTCGTTGCCCCGTTTTCAAAGTCCATCGGCAGCTTCATCTTGGCTAAAGATTCAGTGAATTGCTGCATGCTCTTCATGTACATGTCCACTATGTCTTGCTGGACCACCTTCGACTCCGTCTCGATGTTGACTGAGACAACCGGCTTCACAAATGTATCGCTTGACATACTACCTGACGCGTTTTTGTCCTTAGGAGGTGAGACGAGTTCCTCGCCAGGAGATTTCGAGTTTTTTGGAGTATGAGCTGGTGCGGATGATGCTCCATTCGTCGAAGCACTGCTCAGAGGAGAATCGACCTTCTGTGATGAGAAACTTTCGACATGCTGCTGGACCTCGACCTCTGAGCTCACTTGATTTTCATTATCAGAACTCACCAAGCTGTCTGAACTTGGTGAGTCGACGTTGCTACATGGCATCCCGAAATACTCTTCAACCATCTGATCGTTCTCGTTGGCGACCTTCGGGTCGGGGAACTCGATCCTGTCCATGTCATCGGGAACGGACTTGATAGATTCACTGTCCTTGTTTGAATCAGTCACCACGGATGAGGATGGAGCAGGAATCGGAATGACCTCAGGTGGCGATCCGATATAAGAGACCGACAACTGAACAAACCCTGCGGGCGAGTGGAAGAGATCAGTCGACGACAGAGAAAACTCCTTTTCCAACTTACCATTGTGAAGGAGGACTTCAGATATAGGCACCAACGCGAACCCAAGGAGCTGATCTTCAAGATAATTCCTCACCCTGCTTAGCATCCATATCTCACATTTGAGGGAGGAATCAACTTTACCAACGTTGAGACTGAGGTTCTCGTTGAAAATCGGGTTCGCCCCACCACCGTTGATGATCTTGGTCGAGACCGTCTTCTCGGGATCACTAGTCACGCAAAGCTTAGCATAAACATCCTGCTTCTGATAGATGCAAATGTTGTGGATGTCCCTAGCTTGGTGTATGTACACCTCCAGAGCACCTAGGAAGTCCTCCTCGTTACCTACCGCACTTTCCTTCCTCTGGAAATCGATCTCCTTCGACACGAAGGTAGACTTTCCTCCCGAAAGATTCATGTGCTGCTTTTCAGACACAGGGAAAGCGCTCTTCAGTGGCGAAACAACCGATTGAGGGGAGTCCATGAGTACGATGAACCTGTACAAATCACGAATAATAGTATCAAGATTCAAGAAAACTCGTGATGCTCCGATTAGCAAGATTTCAGTGCAGATAGATACTGCATAAACAAACCCTTTCTTCACTACACTCAGATTGAGCTCAGTTTAAACATATCTTTAAAGAAAGAAACATAACTGCAGAACGAGACAAAAGGCACACACCACACCAAGTAAACAAGAAAGAACCCTAAATTTCAAAATCATCCACAAATGCAGCTAAATACAAAACAGATCTGATTAGGGCCATGCCAGAGCTCATGAATCTCATGATCATAGATAGATATCACAAGTGTTTGATCAATCTCTGTGATATATGGTGAAAAATTATAACTAAAGCTCAGTTGTGGAACAGTGTAAGCCTCAACCACAAGAAACAGTAATTAACACACAAGCTATGAAGGTCAAGCAAGAAGAAGCCATAGCAACACTAGAACGGTTAAAGCTCACCGGTGAAGAGATGAAAATCTCAGTAAAATCCGAACCCTAAGTACCAACTACCAAATCAACTAGCAATAGGTACTCCTCAGTACCAGAATCAGCAGTAATTGAACAGATTTATTTCCACAAAGATCTCCAAATTCATGTTCAGCTCAAAAGGGAAACACCCAAATCCTAAAAATAGACCAACTCTACCAACATCATCAGGATTGAATTCACAGAGTACCAACAAAGCTACCAACTTTACCAATAAAAATAAAAACACAGCACCATATATGATAATATATGTATATATCTCCCACACAAGCCTAGAAAGATACCAAAATATAATCTTTAACAATCCAACCCCAATCAAAATCAAGAAAAAGCAACAAAGGAATCAAAGAAAAGCAAAGGGGCAATGAATAGCTGCGACCTCCAAAGTGGAATCGATTTTCTCTGCAGATTCTGATGCCAAAACCCAAAGAAATAAAGATGGGCCTTTTGGCAAAGGAAAGAAAGCAGAGTGCTCGAGACTTTGGCACAGTAGAAAGGGAGAATAAAAATCTAGTGAGAGAGAGGAAAGATTAAAGAGATTGATTGAAGGATGTCGGAAATCCTGTCCTTGTGAGCCGTGTGGTGGAATATAAATATATATATAAAAGAAATGATGCGATTTCTTTTTTGATTAAATGTGGATTTATCAGTGAATTTTGGGGAGGATATGATAGTGAGACGATAAGGAAATGTGAACCAATGGGAAGGAGGTTGAGTGGGATGCACAGTAGGGCGTCGGCCACCGGAGCGTGGGGATCACGTGCAGTTCAATCTTGTTTTCCTTTTTCTTGTTCTTGAGCCAAACGTTGCTACCTCTTTTTCATGTCGCCGTTCATCATTCCTACATTTGCGCATTGCTTTCACACTCTCATGACTCATCATCTATGCTTCTAACTTCTCGGCCATACACTCTATACCTCGCAAGCTGGGTTTTCCGGGCTTCGATACATTTCGCAATCGAAAAATCTCTATTAGTGCAGCTGCGATTCGGGAACCCAAAGTATTCGTAGTTTGGATTGTGTTGGATTTTAAAAATTTAGGCCGGAAAGAATCAAGTCTGGAAAATTGTCAGCTCATTGGATTTTGGGTTTAAAAAATATGCTCGATATAAATTATTTTGTTAATAATCACGAGATATTCGATACGCAAATTAAAAAAAGTAAATTATTGTGTTTTAAAAATGTAGACGTTAGTATTTTAAGAACATTTTTTTCTTTTTGGATAAAACGACCTCTTTAATTGGACTGTCCAATAAAGGAAGCATGACTAGTTTTACATGACGGATATATTATTTTTTTTACTTTTTAATTGAGATGTTTTAAGATATCCTAAATTATTGAAATATGATTTTTATGTGCAATCTTTCTATATGTAAGCAAAAATATTTGTTTTACGAAGAGTTATTAGATGTCTGGTTAAATTGAAAATGGACGGGTATGAATTGTGAGCATAGATGATTGTTTATTATCAACCCTATCTGACTCAACTCAAAATAACCTCAAGTTCGACGAGTTCAGGCATCCTAATGTATTCCATTTCATTTTACAATAAATATTACTCTCACGGTTCCACTATACTTGACCCCAACTTTTTCGGCACGAAGAATACGAAATGATTGCTAAAACTTTTAATTGTCGTGGGCCTATCAGGTTTTATATATTACTCCCTCCGTCCCACCAATAACGACCCATTTGTAAAGTAGATGAGTGTATTATTTTAATCAAATGGGTCGTTATTGGTGGGACGGAGGTAGTACTACTTTTTACTGTTTTTGAAATGAACGAAGTGGGGTGGAATAAATCAAAATGACAAAAATATCATTTGTATTGAGACATATTGAGTATGTTTTAGATCGGTATGGGTCGTGAAAACAACGATCGAATTAATTTTCGACCCGACCCGATTTCAATTATCTGATCGGGTGGTCCAAAGTGAATGCTAGTTTGGGTTTGCCCTAATTGGACATTTATTGCTTGTTGACATTTTAGCTAATTAGATAAGATTATCGTATGCTCCTAATTAGACACTATAGATCTAGCATCAAATCATATTAAAATTAATGGTCTTGATTAAAAGTGTGATTATTGAATTGAGCAATTGCTTGTATCCAATTTAGAGGAATTTCAAATGGTACTTAATTTGGGGTTCATATTTTAACATTTTGCTCATATTAATTAGTTATAGGACAAGGTTGGTTGGCAAGTCCTAGTAAATTAGACCAATATTAGACTACGAATAAATATTTATATAAATATATATATATA